>CM050323.1:28543223-28643223 GCA_027475135.1 Bactrocera correcta | reverse complement strand
CTTAAGTAATTAATGAGTTGTCTGCGCAGCATTTGACTGACGTATAGCAAACCAACTACACACACATACATACAAACATGCCTCCACCTCAGTTATGTTGCTAGGATGTACATAGATACGTTTGTGTCGCTGTGTCTGCCAGACTTTAAAATGAGTTTTCAGTTTACTTTTAATTACCAACGGAGCCGGATTAACACACTTCGCTGGAAATGCCAAAAATGTTCACTAACCGGTTGGTCGTGGCGGAAAGGAAACGGTTCTTATTTCCCGGCAGGTGTCTAAGCATATTTGTCTCTAAGGAATTGTTTTGCGTTTAACGGCGAAAGAAGCTGCTATCTTAAATTTAAATAAAACTGCGGCGGCCAACTGTTATTTAACATTTAGAACTACTACAACAACAGTAACCATGCTGACGTGGAATTGTGAAAGATTTAATTTAAGTGAGTGATTGAAAAGCTTCAGCTGCACCATGCAGCTTTAATATTTTTCGTATTTTTGTTTATGAATTTAAATTTTTAATTCTTCCAACCAGGTGGCAACGCCATAAAAAATATTTATTTGAATTACTTAAATTTTATTCCGAATTAAATTTTACAATGCTTTTTATGATATTATTTTTTCCAATCAGGTGGCAACGCCATAAAAATATTTATTTGAATTACTTAAATTTTATTAAATATTATATAATTATATATTATTAAATTTTACAATGCTTTTTACAATATTATTTTTTCCAATCAGGTGGCAACGCCAACAATTTTCCCTTGAATTACACAGATTTTATATTAAATTTCAATGTACTTAAAATGTGAAAAATAAATATTTGTTAATTAAAAAAATATTAAAATTTTTTCTCCAACCAGATGGCAACGACATAAAACAAAATTTTGTTCAACCGCACACAATTCCCTCGAACATTAAAGTTTTCAGCACTTCAAGTGGGAACAATAAATTTTAGGTAATTTAAAAAATAATTAAAATTTTGTTTTTTCTATTCAGCTGGCAACGTCACAAAACAAAAATTTTACACACAATTCCTTCGAACATTAAAATTTTCAGCATTTAATATGGGAACAATGAATTTTGGGCAATTTATAAACATATGTAAATTCTGAAATTTCCAATCAGGTGGCAATGTTGAGAAGCGGTAATTTCGTCAATTACATTGATTTATTCCAACAATAAATTTACAATATTCAATATCGTTACAATATATTTTTGTTAATTTATAAAGAAATTTAAATTTTTATTTTATTTTTTTTTTTTATTTAGGTGGCAACGTTAGAAAATCATTTTTTCATAAATAGCACACATTTCATTTCATTTAGACATTTTTGTGAGTTAACGAGATCTCCGACGACGATAAAAAAGGTTCTGCAATAATGCCGACCTTCTCCGTGGATGAAGCCTAAACAGGATTAAATCCGAGGAAATTTTTTTCAACAAATTCACTGACATTTTCCGTAAGAAGCTCCCACTAGAAACTGGCGTCTACATATACAGTATCTGGGTCATGAAAGTTTGGTCCCTCTGGCATCATGAGCGATATTCGGTTGAGTAAGTCCCAAGATTTAAGTTTTTACCTACTCGTAAGAGGTATCACGCGCAGCGCTAAAATTTAACACTGTTTCTTATAAAGCTCTTTTGTATTATCTCGAGCGTATAATCCGATTCTAGCTATCTCCAATACAAACATCAAATTATTAATAATAAATATTGTTCGCCGCTACATCTCAGATGGTTCATCCGTTGACTCCATTTTTTGACGATTCGTTCTACCATTTGGACTGGTAACTGACGAATGACACACATGATATTGTGCTCTAAGTCCTGAGTCGAAGCGGGATTGTGCGCATAGACTTTTGACTTTACAAATCCCTCATCACTGAGAAGAATTTCGAAAACGTCACATCTTCATGGAACTTTTCCAGAGCTCTTAGAGCGAAGCGAAGTCACTTGGGAAGGTTGAGTGGCTTCAGTACTTACATAAACTGTATTTTGTACGCTTTCAATTTAAAATCTCGACGAAAAATGTGCCAAGTCATTCCATACGTCAGTCCGAGTTGCTGCGGACGGCGCCGTATGCTAAATATGGTATATTCGTTCGAATGTTATCCAATAATGAATGCTGGACCTTAGGAAGCTCAGTTGGCTGGTTATATTGACCATAAGTTGAGCGAAGCGTGTGAAACACATTCTTTACAAGGAGTTAGAATAAAAGAAAAATAAAAGATAAATAGAACAGGCCGAAGGAAATTTCATGATGATCGGAGAGAAGAAAGAAATAATTTATTAATATTTATTTGTCTCTGCCAACACATGCCACTCTTCGAAAAAAAATTAAAGATTAAGCATTTAAGTCTTTCAGCACACTTTGATAATTCCCCCTGCTTGACAGTTCAGTAAACATGTGGTCAGCAAAAGTTTGGTAGATAAAGCTTTCAGTAAATCAACGGAAACACTTTCAGTATATTTCTCGTACAAAGCAATAGCCGCCTAATGGGCAATTTGTCCACGAGAGATCGATTGTAAGTAACTGAATCAGCTTTGGGCGGGTAATGTTACACTTTACTTTTAATAGTCCCTCTTACAAAGGCAGAAGGTGAAGATGTCCCTAATACCAAAGTCAATGCAAATGGTGAATGACAAGTTAAATAGAAAAAGTGCAAAATCAGATAGAAATAAAATGTCGCTACATAACTGTAACAGTACAAAGTATATTCCCAAAGACGACTGAATAGAACACACATTGAAACAAGAACTGAACTGAGTTTTATGATTAGTGTCAGAGGCATTCGGCAGTACTATTTATTTGGGGAATGCTTTCTTTCGCACATCAGCTCATCTCTGTGCACAACGCAAAGATAATCTTTTTAAAGTCTCGTCTCTCTTACGTATTGGTACTTCAATATAAATAGAAAATAGTCGGATCAGAGTCTTTTTCTGTTTAAGTGAATATTTTTATGTAGTCTTTAGTTAATCTACTCTTAGGACATAGACTTCTATATGGTAACATACTGATTTTAGTTATTCGAATAATCAATCAGGAAGTCGTGGCTTACCCTTGTAACGGGCAAAGATAGATATTAATAACAGAAGAAAGACTTATTGCATTTATATAACAGTTCACTCCGCTTATCCTACTTCAGTGAAGAGACTATCCATTCTCACTCTAGCTCTGCGGCAGCGTCCAGGATGATAGGGCCAGAACCGTGCATTGCTATGAGAGCTTACATTATAAAGGAGCTGCTCCGCATGGAGGAGAGATTGGGGAGCAGGAATTCCACTTGTTCAACATGAGCATAATGAGCGCAAGGCCCTAGGTGTCGTCGACGTGGACAGGGATCACACCACCTCAGTCGCGCCCAGCAGGTTCCTAGAATTGTTCAGGATGTTGGATCTTTGTGCCCATATGTGATATAGGGCTCACTAACCGTGCGCTTGAAGCTGGTTATGGAAGCCTAAACTTGTGATAAGGTTAGTAAAGGGAACCGCAAATAACTGCAATCTGACGAGCTGGCTAGAAACGGCTATCAGTAGAAGAGGAACAAGTCCATGTTCTACTCTACTCATGTGTTTTACTACAGGCTGGTTGGGCGCCCGGAAATTTGGTTAGCTCTGACGCTGTTGTAAGATCCTTTTGACCCAAGATCGATTGTGAGATACCCAGCAAGTAAGTCTAGTATCTTCGTAGCTGTGGGAGTTCTAACAGGGCATTGTCTTATTGGTATCCTCGCTGTAAGGTTGACAGTTCTACGGGCTGTCAGCCGCAGAAGCTGTATGGATGAAGACGACATGGAAACATATCAACACTTGCTTAATTATTGCTTCAGGCTTGCGAGTTCAAGGCTTAAACAGCTGCTTAAGCAAATTTGTATTGGTCACAAGGCAACGACGCATAAGTTTGAATACAGGGGTGATATTTTTATGCCCAAAGGTCTACATATAGTAGTCAAAGTACGATATTTACATCATCCATCGAACCTAACCTTACCGACTAGCAGAGCATAACTGGTTTGGTGAATTGTGATTTTTAGTTTGAAAAAGGAGTCTTATTTTCACGACTATGTAGTGTATTTCCAGGATTTTCATAGCAATATTTGTCTGACTAAAGGCATAACTAAAGGTATGCAACATACCTATAAACCGATATATGAAATAGAAGTGGAGTAGATCGCCATGAGTCTAGGACACTTCCAGTTCATTGATCTTGATTTTAGTTAGTTTCAACACAAAAGTGCATCGTAAATCATCAGAATGGCAAGCGGAGAGGCCCATTAGAGCCAGTGTCTCATACTTATGAGACCCTCCTAATTTGGAAAACAACTAATCATATGTTCACGGAGTTTGAATTTCCATCCTACGCTGACTATTAAACCCCCGCCCGCGGTAACTACACCAGTCATCTATTACTTACTTGAAACTGAATCATTCTTCAATCCAAGCTAAGACTTTTAAAGAATTTGCCATATCAATTTTGTATAAAATAGTAATATCAACATCACTGTTATCTAAGACACTGCAGGGAGCATAAAAGTATGCAATGTTTTTTGTGCCACAAAGACATGTGTCATTCCGTGTCAATGCAGAAGAACAAAATGGTAGGGTCGTTCCACCATTTGACGACATTTCACTCAAAGCCCGACAATGAAAATATGTTCATAATGGCAGTAACAATAGCAAAGGCTACGCAGGAAAAATAGTACAAAGTGTACTCATGTCGCTGGTTACCTACGCATTGCAATGTCAACATCAGACAACCCTCACACACACCCACGTACAGGCGTACACCAGTTTTACAGCACAACATAAAGTAGCAACCGGAATAACAATGATTCACGGGCTGGATGTGCGGGGGAGTAACGTAGCCTAGTATCGGAGTCATTGTTATGCGACATAAGCCATCGTGTCATCAATAGTGTTTGTGCCACCACCACCGCGCAACCACTGCTCATGCCACAGCACACAAAAGCCGGCGATGTCATGAGCACAATATAGTCAGCACATCAACCGCACCGTTGAAGAAATCACACAACAAATTTCACACTAACTTTGTCAAGGATGGGTTCGCTCGTTGGGCGTAAGGGCTAATTTCGGGTCGTCGGGTTGGGTTCGGTGCGAAAGGGTGACCATATTTTAGTTGGTTATGCTTTATAGTCTGCATGAAAGTTTTCTACATTCATTCGTTCATTCAACACATCCGTTGTCAAACAGCTTTGCCACATTTTTCCTTTTTTATTGCTGCCTTCGGTTAGTTGGTGGCGCATCGCTCGTTTTCTTCGGTGTAGGCAACCTTTGACATTGTCTTAGTTTCTCCCTTCCTTCCACTCTACATAATACGGCATAGCACTCTTCGGCACAACAATGTTAGGACAAAACATCTCTGTACACACAATGGCGGCTCAAGTTCAGTGCGCTTTGTTTCTTCAGCCCCAAAGCCAGGCAGCCATTCATCAGGGCAACCAACCAGCCAAACAGCCAGTCAGTCAGCCCTTTGCTTTGCCAACTGTGTACGTGTTACTGCAATTCAATGACTTCTGTGAATGCTTCAGTGGTAAGCTCAAAGATTGCAGTATTGACTAACTGACAGCTAGCTTTATGCACACACATACACACGAACATACCCAGATAGGTTTGTAGTCAAGTCTTGTGGCAGGTGATTGAAGTTGCGCGCAGTTGCCAACCCTTTTGTTGTTGAATGGAGCCAGTTAGTAGTAGAAGTGCACAAAATAAATCAACGAGGCAATCGTACTTCGGTCGCTAGTGAATATAGTGTAGCTCACTACTGTACTTTAGCACTGTACCGTTAAGGTAAGGAGTCTTCAAGATTCTGTTTGGATGATTTATTTCGTGTTGATGCTTGTGTTTTTTTTCATTTTGTAGTAAGGAGAACCGCTAGCTACCTACATAGTATCAAACTGACGGAGTTTAAGAAATCTTGATATTGAAAAATTTGTGGAGTAGGGTTGCCACATGTTCAAAATATTTCAGTTTATTAAAAATTTTTTTAGAAAAACTAATTGTAACTGTATTCATTTATAAAAATAAAAAAGTTTTAGAACCATAAGCTAGGAAATGCGTTTGACAATAGTTGCCACCTAAATAAATATTTGGAAAATAAAAAATCAATATTAAAGAATAAGTAGAGTATTAGTACAGATTACTTAAGAGGTTTAGATTTTATAGTTAATAATATTTTTAGGAGAGTTGCCACATGTTCAAAAAATTAAGCACCGTCAAATTGAAAAAAAAACTTTATTTTCATATAATATATTAAATAATATGTTTTGAATATGTATGTAATTAGTTTTTATGAAGCTTACGTTTGAAAATACTTTTAACCAGAGTTGCCACCTTAACAAATAATTGAAACAAATTTTAATATTAACTATATTGTACAGCATGGCTATCAAATTTCAAATGTTAAGGTTTTTTAGTGGAAAATATTTTTAGGAGAGTTGCCATATATTTAAAAACTTTTGGCTTAATAAAATTGGAAAATACCATATTTTATAAAATTTATATAGTATACTTATTTTTTTAGAAAGAATATACTTCAAAATGCTTTTAATAAGCGTTGCCACATTTAACCTAAATGTCCAGTGATCACATAGTAATTGTACCACGATGCATTCGCATAGAGTATGAAGAGCTATTTGATATATGATGGCCTTAAAGAACCAGTAATACGAAGTGCTTTGTCATAAGCAATTTATATCTGGACTTGGTAAACATTTAGTTAGATTTATTGGACTATTTGAGTTGAGCTAGCTAACAGATTCAATAATATTGATATTTTCAAGCGATGCTCTGGTCTTTGTCAAGTAATCAGCTCTTTCATTACTATATTTGATTGTATGACCCGGAATCCTCGTAGTAGAGATACCGAGATGTCCGGCCAGCGTCGGAGTACAGTGTATTTCAATGTCTGACAGTTTCACTTGAATTGTTGGAGCTGAGAGAAAAAATATAGAAATGGAACTGGAGTTAACGGAACTGGGGTTAGAACAACAGCCAGTGTATCGTTGGTATCCTTTTTAAGGCTTTGTCATATTAGGGTTCGCTTTATATATGTACATAGGTTCTTTTAAGACGTGTGATTGGCAATTAGGCAATAATTAATCACGTGAACTGAACCTACATATGTTGTAGAGATGCCGAGTTGTTCGGCCAGAGACGGAGTTCAGACCTCTTCGGAGAGAATTTTTGCTGGGTTTGAGCAAAAATATAAGAGAGAGTGTTGAGTTCCTAGAAAATGCCCGGCAATCATGCCATTATATTTAATTATAGTTGAGGATTATTTTCGAAGGCTCTTCTTTTATCCAGCTTTGTTATTTTATTTTGAAAAATTTGATGGGAAAATAACACAAAATCTTTTAAGGAAATATTTCACAGAAAAGTTTCGCAACAAAGCAACAATGACAATTAGAAAATGCAACCCTCCACAGTATTATTTTTCTAAAATTCCATCTAAATTATAATCGAACATTTTTCTCAAGCTTTATGCAGAAAATTAACCGTAATTACCCACTCACGTCACTTTGTCTGCCGGCATAAACAAAGCATAAATCGAAATCAGCCAAGCTATTCTTCTAGCTGCCAGCGACACTTCATCTTCATTTGAGAATAGACGTCAGTGCAACCGCCTACTTGTGGCCGCTCCAAGGTTGCAATGCGGAAGCGAATGCATCGACGCGCAGCGCACTGAGACGAAGCGGGCGCCATGTTTGAAAAATGCTCGCAGCAATTTCGAACAAAGCCGCTGCAATGTGGTTGTGCGGCAACGCAAGATTAAAAAGGGAAATGAAGGCTGATAACCGTTGGTGGGTGGGGTTGGCTTGCATTTTGCATGCGAAGGAAGTCGAAAAATCGCGAAAAGTTGCCATGGTGAAAGCATGGTGGCACGAGGCATGCTGCAGGCGTTGCGGTTTTTGTTGTGGCAACCGTAGTTGGTGGCGACATCTTGCGGCTTTGAATGGGATGGAAATTAATGATGGCAGAAAACAATTTATTGTCGCGCCTGTTAACCCCCAACCCCCGTGAGGCATCGTGTAACATGAGCTTGGATGGCAGTTCACAAGTTTGAGCAAGGCAAACAGCAGTAGCGGCATACCTAGATGATGGATCAAGAGACTGCCGCTGAGAGGCCGTCTTAAGTACAACTATTATGTGGCATTGTGCGCAGTATAATTTGTGGCAAAAATTTTGTGGCACTATGCTTGAGTTGACAACGCGACACAATGTGAGGTGTGTGTGCGGTGTCGACCACAGCAACTGCAACGCGAGAGTGCGAAAGTGAATGATACCCGATGGTGGTGTTTGCGTGTGGTGTGAGCTTTCGCAGCTTCGGAAGTGTTGCTCGCTTAGCTGAGTTTCGCCAAGTCAGCATTTAATATGATTACTCATGATGACGAAAGAAAAAGTATAGCGATAAATTGTAGTGCAACAAACACCGTTACTGGTCAATGCCATCAGTCAAATGTACGGCAGTAGCCGGATGGGCTTCTGTGCTCGCTTATGCGCCACTTAACCGCAATTTATTGCATAGCAATATGAATTCTCGATGATATTAATTTCACTGTTAAGTGTTAATAAAGTTAATAGTAGGCACTGGATGTGACTTTGCTTTCGTTGCAATTTAAATTTATGATGTTTATCAGTCTCTTTTTACTTATAAGTACATTAGGGTGATATTTAAAGGATTTCAGGCTCAACATCCCAATCAGCAATATTATGAATCTCTCCTCCAGTGCGTTCAGATCAAGGGTAAAGCAGATCTGAAGTATGGTGAGTTCAAGGGTGGTGAGTTTCATATGGTAAAGCTCGTGTCGTGAAATCATATTTCATAATTTCAGGTTAAGTGACTATGGTTGAAGTAAAATATAGTTTTTGAGCTGAGGTGAATTGAAACTTAGAAGTGCTAAGAAAGGTAAACCAATTACGAATATAAAGATCCATTCAACCCCTGAACTCTTGTATGATCAGATCAAGTGTAAAGAGAATTCTAATATGGCGAGTTTCTTGTGGTGAATTTGGTGTGGTGAAATCATATTTGATAAGTTAAAAATATGTGAAATAAAGTTTTTGAGCTGAGGTGAATTGAAACATAGAAGTGGTTTGTTGATAAATTTAAACATTCAATTCTCGCACTCTTATAAGTTAAAATCAAGTGTAAATAGAATACTTGTATGGTGAGTTTCGTGTGGTGAATTTTGTGTGTTGAAATCATATTGCATATTTTCAAGTTGTGTGAACATGCTTGAAATAAAATAATATTTTTGGATATAAAAAGACAGTTTTGAGGTGAATTGAAACAAAGATGTGCTGTGCTGACTCTAAGAAAAGTAAATCACAGTACAAATGCAAAGTTAACTGATTTATAATATATTCCTCTTACAATATAGGCATGAGTTATCGGGAAACTTGATCACAGGGAATTTTATTTTATCTTATTCTAAAGATTTCTTTACAACTGGGTAATGGACGAGTGGTTTTCAAATAAAAAAGTAAACACGTATTCTCTGAGTATTAATATTTTATCGAGGGTTCTAAGTACTATTGAACTCTGTACCTTTTCTAATGGTAAATTTTATAAAATTACCTAATCTTATGTATTCTCAGCCAAGGCGGTCTCTGCTTAGTTTGTCGCCCATCATTTGCCAAGTTGGTAACCATATGGTTCTACTAAAAGCCTTTTCTGTTTCCCAGCGTTGAAACTGTATGAAAGATTAAAATTTTTGGTACGACCAAGTAAAAATATTTTCCCCCGATCTTGGCGCATATCTAAAGCGCTGAGATGATACGAACTATGTTTGTTCTTCAGGTTTTACCAATATAATAAATTTTTTAACTTCTCTTTACGGTATCAAATTAAATACCTAATTAAATTTAGCAGGGTTTCAAACTCTTCATTAAACTTTAAATTGTACCCTAGTATACCTAAAAGACTTGGTTTGTCTCTAAGTTTAAATTTTATTGCTGTGCGGGTAAATTATTAAACCAAGATTTT
The DNA here is from genome assembly GCA_027475135.1 of Bactrocera correcta. Lineage (NCBI taxonomy): Eukaryota > Metazoa > Arthropoda > Insecta > Diptera > Tephritidae > Bactrocera > Bactrocera correcta. The sequence continues at coordinate 28,633,214 of CM050323.1, read as the reverse complement.
CATAAAGTGTTGTTTTGTCGAAAATAACTGCCAACCACTTCTGAAGATATACAGGCAAAGAGAAAGAGTGGGGAGTAAGAGCCTTGCATGATTGCTCACTATGCTAATTACCTCATTAATAAAAGTAATCAGTGTTAATGAATCGGTAATTGCTAATTAGGATGTACTTTGTTGGTGCGGTTACAAGGCTATCGTGGCTAGTACCTAAGTATATAGATATGTATGTCTATAAATATATTCGTCAACTTTGAGTAAAGAGTAATATTTACATATATTTGAGTCTCACATAAAAAAAAAATATTATTAAAATAATGTTTAACGAGAAAATTTATTAAACAAATTCCTAAATTTTCTGGAATCTTCCTATTTGTGATATCACGTTAATGAGTTTAGACCCTACATACCGCTTATTCTTAAAAATTTCAAATAAAATATTATATGTGACTTGGTCTACGAAAAGGGGGCTTAGGTGTCAAAAAATATATTTTTTTTAATTTTATTTTTTTTTTTTTTTTGGACACCTAAGCCCCCTTTTCGTAGACCAGGTCACATATACAGAAGCAGAAGTATTTGAAGATTTAGTTAATATCAAATTTAGAGAATTCTTTTAGATGGTAAAAGATAAAATTTTTGAAACAAAAATATTGAAAAAGTGGGTATTAATAAAGAATATTTTTTCACCAAAATTTTCTAGGATTTTATATGCGACTTCGGAACACAGCCGATTTTTTTGGGAAATCGAAAAAAAATATGAAGAACTGACGTAAAATAACTACGAAAAATTTTTTTAAGAAAAATTTCAAATTTATTTTAAGGGAACTTTAAAATTTTACTTTAATTTTTTCAGCAATTTTGAAGTTAAAAATGAAACGATTGAAAACATGCAAATAATGAATTCTTAAAATACATTTAATTTACTCAAAAAATAGATAATAATTTGTATAAAAACACCCTGTACTTACCTTTAAATTTTAGAGCAAACAATTTATTGCTCTCCTGAAGTGATATTATTTGTTTGTTTATTCGAACGACGTTGTTGGTTATTTAGCGAACGACGATAGACGAACATCGAAAGAACGAACGCTTGACTTCACATTTGTCGAAATATATTTAAAAAGATGTTAATTCACTAATTCACTACAGCACTTTTTATGAATGATATGCTATATACGATTTCCACTCACTTCGCTATTAACACCATAAACACTGTTAACAAACATACATAAACATATCACAGAAAACAAAATTACCTATGCACACTATTTTATTTCACTTTACACACATTTTTTTGCTTTTACTAGAACACTTAAAACATTTTTCACTTTAACTTTTAAGTTTTCATTTAATTTGCACAACTCTGACTTAAGCTTTTAGATTAACTAAAATAATTTAAAATGCACTTTTACTAGAAATTTCTTACGCGTTTATTAATATTTTTCCCGCACACACGAACCGACGCGCACTTTGACCGATGACCGATCGCGATTGAAAAATTCCATTGACTGTCGCTGAGCAAATGTGTGTTGTGAGTATGTAGAGCTCCCCACGGCAGCGGTGAAGCTGTTGTTTGTGTTTGTGAGGAGTCTGAGAGTCTGAATGTGGAGAAGCCGTCCGTTGTTTTTGTCCACCTTCCTTTGCGTTTGCACATCGTAGCATAGTGAAGGGGTAATGCACTCGCCACATGCCGACTACATTACGGTAGTTGTTGCTTCTCCTTCAAATGTTTTTATTAACTAGAGCAGCATTTCGGCGATATAGGTGTCAAATGAAAGAACTCGCATGCGATTTTTTTATATACTCTGAAAATATAATAAAATGCTTATTGAATATTAAATACAATAATTATAAGAAGGTGCTTTGGAAAAGAAATATATTAGACAATATTTATTAAATGAACATTTGGTTTTAAAAGTGCTTTTACAAAGCAAGAAAGGAACAAATCTTTATGATGAGCTTTAATTTTCCCTTTCTTCTTTTGTAAGTATTTTATCGATAACTCATTTCTTACTTCTTTGGATTAAAATAAAAGATAATACACAATTGAATTATATATCTGCACCAAATGGTAAAATATGGCACAAAAAACGCAGGAAGCATATACTGCTAGTATGTAGACCAAGGTGGATAATTTTTGGAATTCAAAAAATCAACTTCAAACTAAAAAGTGAGAAATAATCATTTTTATAAACTGACAGAAATACTGACCCAAAAATATTTGTTTTATTATAGACCCGAAGCAAATATCTCGTAATTGCGGTATTAGATCACTCACTGTAGAGCATGTTGAAAGACATGAATATAAATAAGAAGAAGAAAGACAGAAAGCTAATAAAAAAATTTGCACCTGCAGAATCATAACTTTTGATTTCTTAGGAATTGGATAATACAATGTTTTCCTATTGTTCGTTTATCCCTATGCTATTTGTCATATTCTCCCATTGAAATTTTATATCAAATTTTTAAGACCAACGCGTGAAAGGTTCATTTCTAATAGCGAGAACTGTCGAGTGAGTCTCTTTTCTCAAAAACAAAAAAAAAAACACTAATTGTTTAGCAAATTTATGTCAGTTTCGGTAATGTCTCCTTTTACTGCAGAGACTATGGAGAAGAAACTTCCGGAATGATTCGACCTCACCCTCCTCCAACAGTTCGCGTCCGACTGAGTATTTACTCTTAAAGCAAGAATGCTTATTGGATAATGTCCAGTCAGAACTGCTGCGATTGCGGCATAATGAACTTTAGTAAGAATAAGCATTTTATGAGATTCTCTGCGCCCTCCTCTAGGCCAGAATTATCTCGCAACGCAATGAAGTTGATTGTCGACCAATGCCTTCAAACCCAACGCAAGGTTTATAGGTCCAATGTAGGAACGCAAGATCCAACTCGGTGCCATTCCAACGTGATAAGGGCAAGAATGATCTTTCTGACTAGCTTCCAAAAATACTACAGTGTTCCGGTACTTTAAAGCTAAGATTGAGGGAGAGCTCCTTAAGAAAATTCCTCCTCTTAACCTCGGAATATGCAGAAAACTCTGCTTTGAGAGCACTCAGCTCCAACTAGTACACTACTTTAGGTAGTAAACTTTTCCTAGTTGCTCTGATTTGTACTTATCCTCTTCGCCCATCTATGGTGTTCAGGCTCTTCAGGTTTCCGTGAGAACCTTACTCACAAAAGCAACTCTTACAGTCTCCACCCACCGGAGAGATATATGAGTATATTACCAATTCTAGTAACGCAAATGGATTCTGCATTCAAAATACGAGTAGCTCATGTGTATAAGGCATGTATATCTTTACTCCAAGTCTAAGGCCTCTTCGCTAAATTTCTTGCACATTAGCGTAATGAGTCGTTTACTTTGCCGATGAGTTGCTAACATACGAATGATGTATATGTGTGTACATAATTTATGAAATCTTAGATGAGAATTGGTGCAACACAACATAAATAATTCCATCAGTTGGTTAATTGCCAGAACATGTTCCACTTGGCGCTCGCTGAACGTGCAACACCCGATGCAGATGGTACGCACACATTGCTACAACGACTAACTTTAGTGCTTGCTTACAAGCACAAACATCTACTTATACATATATATATATGTAATATGTACCTAGGATATACCACATAGGTATACATATATGTATGTGTCTGTTAGTGTGTGTGCTGCCATTTCGCAAGGTGCTACTCTCTAGTTTTATGGCGTGCTTGCGGCGAAATTTTATAACCTAACCGCAAAGCCGGCAGCCATTACAGTGTGCCGCACAAATGAGCGCCACACACACACACATACACACACAGAGGGGGGAAATAAATTTGCCACTGCGTTATATACTATATAGAGAGGCATTAATTACAACAAGAATAAATTAAAAGTGGCACACATGCCGACATGTTGATTTGCCAATTACAATGCGACACGTTTTTAATTTTGTTGCAAGGCAATTGTTATACCAACACCTTTGTGGTTGTTGTTGTTGTTCTTGCTGTTGCTGCTTTGAATTGTTGCAGCCGAGTGCTGGCAATATAAATGAGTGATTTCTCCCCAAGTGCGGCCTGTAACAAATGAGTGGCACACACACATACTCCAACAAACTGTTTGGGGTGCAAGGTGAGTAGGCCGTGCAGCGCCTTGAAGTATGCTGTAATTTTATTTTATTTGGCCATTAAAAGTGACAAACTACCTCTATACCATGCAAGTTAGTGCTGACTGCGGCACATGGAGTACATAAAATGGAAAAGAAAGTGGCGCTGGGGCACAAGCAACATATTGGTGTGAACGATGAAGCTTATGTAAATATAGTTTTATCACCAAATCTTGCTACATGTGTTATTATTTCAGTTTTGTTGAGATTATTATACCTTTAGAGACCTTAGAGACTTTATAGCAAACTGCATAGAGGGTATAAGAAGTTTGCTACGAAGTGTCTAAGGCCTAGGAGGAAACGTCAGAGACTCTATAAAGTATATAATAAAAAAACATGGCGAGCTGCGTCAATGTACGTCTAACTGTCCATCTGTCAGTCTGTATGTACGCGAAATATTTCCATATTTTTTGAGGTATTGTTCGGAGATTTCAATCATATCCTTTTCTCATCGAGAACCACCTCATTTGTAGGAACCGCCGATGTCGGACCACTTTGAGATATAGCTCTCATACAAAATGAACGATCAGAACCAAGCGCTTCTCTTCCTTTCACACGATATCTTCACGAAATTTAGTAATCGCGTTTGTTTTCTACACACTGCAGTGGCTAGAAAAACTAGATACTTAAGTAACCATCCTAATTTCCCTTCACAAAAAAACTACTAATAAACTAGGTTCTTGTGACATATGTACCACTCTTTCCTAAAGGTGAGAAAAAAAAACAACAACAAAAAATTAATATTTTTCAAAAGTTATATTTTTTTTATTCAAAGTAATTTCCTTGTGCTTGGATACAGTGTTTAGCCCGGTCAATTAGCATTTCAAATGAGTGTTTAAGGTCATTTTTTGGAATGCTCTTGAGAATATCGGTCGTCGCCTTTTGGATAGCTGAAATGTGCTGAAACCAATGTCCTTTCATGGGCAAATGAATAGGTAAAAATCACAGGCTGCCAGATCAGGTGAGTAGGGTAAGTGATTAATGGTTAATATGGAGTTTTTTTGTCAAAAAATCAGTGACAATCGTCGACCGATGACACGGCGCATTATCGTGCAAAAGGCGCCAGGACCCTGCCTCACAGTATTATGGTCGAGCACGACGAATTGGTGTCAAAAGACGCTTCATAACACCAAGGTAAAACACAGCATTAATCGTTTGGCCAGGTGGGACGAGCTCTCGGTGTACAATACCCTCGGAATCGTAAAAACAAATCAGCATTGTCTTTATTTTCGACTTCTGAAGACAACTTTTTTCGGTGATTTCTGATCGTCAAAGTGGTCCTCACGACCTTCTTGGAATCGTTTAAGCCATTCATGCACATTACTACGGGATAGGCACTGATGAACGTAAATTTTTTTCATCATTTGAAATGTTTCAGTAAACGTTTTCCCAAGTTTAAGACAAAATTTAATATTTTCTCTTTGTTCAAAATGCATTTTACGACCGATGACCAAAAGCTGTTGTCACTTTTTGATCTATAACATCGATTGTAGTTATCCAATTGTCTTAAAAATTTTTATGAAATGTCAACAAGAGATCAAACTTTTAATTTCATATATCCACCAATAGGTGGCGCTACCAGAAACAGTTATATTTAAAAAGTTCTGTTTCTTTTGCGACACACCTTGTATACATTTTTTGAGTCCACGACGTTTCGTTATGTTTCTTAAAAGGTAGAGAAGTCCCGGCCTGACACATATATAAATGGCGCTGTTATTATTAAATTTGTATGATTTTTTTTGAACCCGAGGTTTGGCGTCAATATGTTACAATTTATGAAACATGGCTCCATTAGCTCACTCCGAAGTCCCATCTACACTCATCTGAGTTTACTGCACACGAAAACGCCATAAAAAGCGTGAAACAACGCAACAGTCGATTGGCAAGGTTATGGCGTCTGTATTTTGGAATGCGCATGGAATAATTTTTATTGACTACCTTGAAAAAAGAAGGACCATCAACAGCGGCTATTACATAGCGTTATTGGAGGGTTTGAATCGCCGAAAAGCGGCCGCATTTAAATAAAAAGAAAGAGCTGCTTCACCAAGGTTATGCACCGTGTAACAGGTCTTTGAAAATGATGGCAAAAATCCATGAAAATTCAATCTGGGTCCCAGCGACTTTTCTGATCTCAAAGGAATGCTCGCTAAGAAGAAATTATTCATACACTGACCGACATATACGATACAAGGCTTCTTAGAAAAACGAAATTCATTACACATATATAATATATGGGCGGTTGGGGGCAGTATCGACTCGATTTTATATATTTTTGACAATACTACACACACCACGAATATGCCAAATACTAACAAACTGCTCACTGAGATTCATTAAGGTATCCCACGTATCATCAGCAGTTATATGGAGAAAAGTCAACCAGGGGCTAGATCAACTTGTCCTCAAATTTTCTTTATTTTAGGCATAAAGATACCTTTTTATAAGTAAACCATGATCTCTCATTATCATTGAATCAAATATTGGCCGATATATGAGGTACTAACACACCCGAAAGTTCGAAAAGCCTAATACTTGGTATGTGTGGTCTAAAGGAAGTACAGACCCGATTCAGCCCATTTTTGACACACAGACATACTATCACACATTGACCAATATTTTCTGTCAAAAGTGGACTATAAGTACTAAGTTCAACTTATATGGTGCTTGAACAGTTTTTGTTAGATTTTCAAAATTTTTAGTCATAGAAGATCCGACGTTTACAGGAAGAAGAAGAAGTTCAGCGTTGAACGAAGAGGAAGCTGAAGAGATTCAAGGGATGTCATTTCATTCAGAAGAAAGAACGGTTTGGTGTGTTTTGTAGGTCGATAGTATCATCGGTTCATATTTCTTCAAAAATGATGCCAGTGAGAATGTAACCGTCAATGGCGACCGTTATCGCGCCCTGATAACCGACTATTTGATGTCTGAAATTAAAGCTCGTTATCTCGGTTACATTTGGCTTCAAGAAGACGGCACCATTTCGCACACATCGCATCAATCAATCGATTTATTAAGAGAACAATTCGGTAGACAGATAACTTCACGTTTTTAGTTGCCACCAAGATCGTTTAAAATCAAACCGTTAAATTTTTAGTAGGGCGATATGTTAAGTCTAAACTCTGTGCGGACAATCCCGTTTCAATTCAGGCTTTGGAGAAAACCATCATGCGTGTCATTCGCCAGTTACCAGTCGAAATGCTCCAACGAGTCATTGAAAATTGGACTAAATGGATGGAGCATCTGAGACGTAGCCGCGGAAAGGGATGAAAGAGATATCTTCAAAAAAAAAAAACAAAAAAAAAAAAAAAACAAATGCTAAATAATGTTCTTTCTGTCCTGTTTTTCCTTAAAAAAGTAGAGAACCTCGAAATGAGTCACCCTTTATATAGTTTATATATACATAAAATTGGTATTCTGGTAATAATGTATTTTTGGCTTTAATTTCTTAAGTTGCAAGAGTATAAAACGTTCAGTTACACACGCACTTAGCCCATCCTTACTTGTTTTCTTTACGTGTGTCTGTGTATTAGTACGGTTTTGCTGCGCACATTTTATCTCAGCACTTAGCGTTCGCCAACATTTTATATAACTTTTCACTTTCTCCTTTGCCACCGCCAAGCTACGGCAGACTAATAAACGCCGCAATTTTGCAGGTGTACTTTGCATTGTTTATATAATATATATATTTAGACATGTGAGCAGACTTATCTGCATACATACATACACATTTATTGCCATTTGCGCTCGCGTGCATGTGTGTGTGTGTGTTTTTATGGCCATGTTTGCCAACGCGTGGTTTTCTGTGTTTCTTCGTTTTTGTTTTTTTTTTACTTTGTTTGTAGAGCTCTTCAAGTACTCGCACTGTAAAGTACTGCAGCTTAGCACATATGTTTTGTAGCATGCTGATGTGGCAGCTCAAGCGTGGCGTTGAAGCAAGCGCAGCAACACTTAAGTGCTTGACGGCAACCATGCCCCATCATGTGGCATGCATATATTTAGAAGGTAGGTAAATGCTTGTTTATTTATATTTGTATGACTGTATATGCTTGTGGCACCTTTTCACCGTTTTATCGTCCGGTGTGTGTGTTTAACTTTCTCAGCCGTTGAAGTTAAATAAACGTGAATTAATTTTAGTCAAAATACCTACGTAAATTTCGCTAATAGATCGGAATAATGAAGCAAGTAACTGTAGAAAATGTGAAGCACATTCTATAAAAAAGGTCTTAAGAATGGCACGTAGTTGATATTGCAATCGAGACTCGCTCTAGATCCTTTACAGTTCGTTATTCTCAGTAACCAAAATAGCTTGGTGGGGTACTAATGAAGTGAAGTCTTAGAACTTTGAACAGTTTAAGATCTAAAGTAAATGATTACAAAACAAACTTCGGAACTCATAGATGATTTTCGATACTTCTCATCTACAGTTTCCTGAATTCCAAGAAACTCATAGAAGAACTTTAAGTAGAAATGTTCGAACGAGTCATCGAAAATTGGACTCAACGAGTGCACCATCTGAGACGTAGCCGCTGCCAACATTTGAAAGAGATTATATTCAACAAATAAATGCCAAAGAATGTTCTTTCGAATGATGATAAATATTCTCTATTAAATTTGAAGTATCTGCGTTTTTCCTTAAAAAAAAGTAGTTAGGAAACTTGTAAAGTTGTTTTTAGCTAGCTGGTAGTGGAGCCGCTCAGTTCGATCAGCTTCGGAAGAGTATCTTTAAATGAGTTTTTCTCAAAAAAATTCCAAAATCTAAACAAAATCGATCAAAATTTTGTGAGAAACTAAATTTTGTTAAAAATACCACAATTTTTTTCAATTTTTAATTTTTTTGGGCCTGGTTTAGATAATTCTAGCGGAGAATTTTTTTAGAGTTCATCTTGCATCTTTTTCTAGCGCCGTATGAGATCGCATGAAAGTCGAAAAATATTGAATTTTTTTCTTCAGAAATTTTGCTGTGTAACAGGTCAGTTGAAACTTTAACATATGTAGTTCCCTTTACGGGTGACACATTGACTGATTCCAGCTTTTCGATACCATTTTCGTAAAACGTTTGTGCTTTGCTTCAAAATAGTCTTCAGTTTCGGCGATCACCTCTTTATTCGACGAAAATTTCTTCTCAGTGAGCATTTTTTTCAGATCTGAGAATAGAAAACAGTTGCAAGGTGGCAGGATCTAGAAAATACGGTGGATGCGGAAGCACTTCGAAATCCAATTCATAGATTTTTTACCATCGTTTTCGCTGACTTGTGGCACGGTGTAAAGTCCTGGTGAAACAGCACTTTCTTTTTTTCTGATTGCGGCAGTTTTTCGAATATTTCGTCAATCAAACAGTGTTTTAACATTCCAATATAATAGTCAAGGTTGATGGTCTTCCCTTTTTCAAAGTAGTCAGTAAAAAATCTTTCATATGCATCCAACAATACAGATGCCATAACCTTGCCCGTCGACGGTTGGACTGCTCCACGCTTTTGTGCGGGTTCAAATTGTGCAGTCCGCTCGGATAACTGTCGATTGGACTTCGAAGTGAAATAATGTCGCCATACTTCATCCATTGTTATATATCGATGTAAAAACATGAGGTTAATATGCTTGAACATCTCAAAACACTGCTCCGAATGATCAAGTCCTCGTTGGTTGGAAGTAAGCTCGCGCTCCACTTTCCACAGATCTTTCTTATACCCAAATATTCGTGAATGATACGATGTACAGTTTATATCTTTAGAGTGCCTGCTATCTCGAACAACTTCACTTTACGGTCTTCCAAAACTACATATTCTGTGGACTTTTTTAAACTTTCCATCAGTAACAACCGCTTCTAAGCATCCATTGTGTTCACCGTTTTCGCTACACTTTCATGAAGTCTAAGCAGCTTACCTACCCTTGAACTGGTGGCAGTACCCGTAACCTAATCATCAAATCAAGTTTCTGCTTTAGCAGTAGTTATTTCCTTCAAACAAGAATATTTATCGACACGCAAATTCTCTTTTTTTACCATTTTTTCACAATAACAAAAGTTGCTTCACTCAAAATTTTAATTTCATCTCAGACTTGGTAACAAAAGATTTTTTTAGATTTATAGTATACGCTAATTATAGATAAATTTTCATCTTTAGCGATGCCAGATGGAATGCCTCTACGTAGTTCATGAAAAGAAGTAATCATTCAAGATGACATTTGCCCGAGTTTCAATAAGTTCTGCGGCCTCACTCTCGACACCTTTCCCGTGCCGTGGGGCTCCAAATGTGGAAAGCGTTGCCTAGCTAGTGCGTGACAAGTTCACAAGAGATGCTTCATCGTTTCCCTGGCTTTTTGCTCTTGACATTTCCAGTACCCAGCTCGATCAATCAGCCTCATTCTACAGGCGTGTGAATATTCCTATAGTTTGTTCTATCAAAAGTGAGTAGGAACTGTGTGTATTTTTGATCTACTCAATTGCACATAACCACATAACCTTTGCAGTTTTTCATCCTGATAGATCCCTCCAACGAATTTTAATCTTCCTTTTCATGCTCTGGTACTTATCATCGTAAAGATAATGCTTGGAGTAATGAATGTCGCTCACGTTATCGGATGACAGCCGTACACATCATTTTCATCGAAGCTTTAGTGACCCGGCACCGACACCCAGTAGAAGTGAATTCGCTTGTTCCTGGCGGCAGTTTCCACTACTGAACTGATTTGCAAGGCACTTCTGGCCAATATTCGAACCGAGGTTACTACCCTGATTGCTATTTGATTATTTTGATGCGACATGTAGCACATATGTCACTGACAGTCATACCAATTTTCAAAAAAACGCCTGTGCCTTTCTCTATCCCCTATATAAACCATATAACGATTTTCGTATTTCCATCTGACACTTAACGGTTAAAATTGCTCAAAATGTGATATTTTAATGAAATTAAATTGACAAGCTTTCTAATTACGTCGTTTAGGATAAAATTGGCCTTTACCTTAGTACAAGTATAAACCTTAATCTCCTTCTTCTCATTTGAAGATGTTTTGCATAAAATATTTGCTGACGCGAACTGAATGAATTCGTTTTTCAAGCTACAATTTTTCGAGAACTTGAAAAAATTTCGCAGCATTTGATTTTTGCAAGTTGCATGAGTATAAAATGTTTGATTACGCTTTTAACCCATCCTTTCTTGTTAACCTTCTTTCTTTATTACATGCTATAAGCCCTCACAAAAAAATACTGAAGTAGGTGTACACATTCATGTCAAACAGTATTAACCACAAATTCTCCCCAGCAAAGACATTCCGATTAATAAGTTTGAAGCCTACTCATTCCCACTCAGTAAACACTTTGAAATTAATCAGTGACACGAAATTTTAAAATGAAAATTTTTAGGCACCAAGAGGACAGAGGATATTGAAACAGGTAGCACACATTGCCCACTACCACAAATTATCTTTTTGCTACCAATCACTGCTGCATTTAATTTGCATTAGACTCTCGCCATGGCAGAACAATGAGTAAATTAGAACTTCGACAACCTTGCAAAAATGCAACAACAACAACAATGTCTGTTAGCTTCCTTGGGCACTATTCTTTGACTTACGACTCGTAGCCATGATAAGAAGACTTCCATTTCATCAAACGAATGAGGTATGCAACTGATTCGAAATAGCCTTGTTGGCATGTCTCAATACCTGCCTCAGTGTGTACATACAGATGTATGTACGCATGTGTGCATATCAACAAGCTATCAATTGCTCCACAAAATCAATTAAATTCTTGTATTCTTATATTCCGAAATTTTCTTTGAAATTTCAATTTCGCTTTTTCGCACTCTGGTGGCCTTCGGCTCACGTCTGTGCTCTTGACTGTTGTAGTGCCTGCGGTTATAGTCTTGTTCTTATTCTACTCTTTACTCTTTATTTATTTGTAATTGGCTTAGTTGCTGCTATGAATTGCTACGGATTTAAATATTTTCTAATAAATGACTGTAACTTTCTCGTACATAAAAGCTGTTAAAAGAGCTTAAGTTGACTTGAGACAAGACAAGTTTTTTTCTTCCTAATAAAAGTCTGATCGTATAATTTTTTCCGCTTTTATTCAAATTAATTGCTGCCGTTTCAAGAATATCGTTTAATATAAAAAACAATGTCGTGTTTGTAATATTTTAGTCACAATCACTCGTTTGGATCCAATTAACTCAAGTCTATTTGAACCATTTTAATATATTTCTTAATTTAATGTATTTCTGCTGTTACTAAATATGTGCAAACAGAGAAAACTTTTACCTCAAAATATTGCCAAATTGTCAAAAATATTTATAATTGAACCTTTTTGAATGTATAATCTATTGGCAAACAAAAGAGCAATTGTAAGAGATTACAAAAATTATGGCCCTTGAAATTAGCTCGAATCTCAATGAAACACAGTTAAGGCACTCGAAGTACCGCTTCAGATGATATATATTTATTTGATGAAGGCAAAATATTTCAAAAATAAAAATAATCAAATAAGGAAGGGCTAAGCTCGGGTGTAGACGAACATTTTATACTCTTACAACTTGCAAGGATAAAAGCTGGCTAAATACTTTTAACTGTTGGTAATATTGGGAAGGTTTATGAAATTAAGTGCTCTCTGGGTTTCACTAAAGTACGATACTATGGAACTTAATGTACGACGGGCTGTTAAGAATACATCAATCAAGACGTGAAAAGAATCGTATATTTGGATGACCTCATAGCGGTAGCGGTGGCTAAACATCTGGATGATCTCTGGCTCAAATGCAATGAGAGCATAAATGGCATATGTTAGAAATTTGCTAGAATTTAGAGTTGGTTGAGCAGTAAACAGAGTCTTGCTAATAGGCACAAGAAAGATGGAAGAAATTATATCACGTACCATGGGGGAATGCGACATTATTTCACAGCCACAGCTGAAGTATCTGGGAGTAATATAGGATTTCAAATTAAAATTTAAGAAACACTTGGCATATACTTCGGACAAAGCAAAGAAAATATATAATGCTTTACCAAGATATATGGTCAATGGAGACTGCGTGCGTTCCAGCCAGCGAGCTTTAAAAGCAAAAGCAAAATCAGTAATATTGTATCCAGCACCATTATGGATATAGGCACTAACAAGTGGTTTCCGAACAATATCAAGCGACGCTGTTGAAGTTCTAGCCGGTATGCCGCCCAATGACATCCAGGGAGACGAATTCGTGCAAGAATCAAAAGCATTTAACATCAACCAAAAGACGAGGGATTCTGGCCATCCATTCGTGGATATATAGACAACACGGGGACCTGACTTCCACCTAACTCAAATACTGAGTGGACGTGAATGTTTTAGAAAAATATCCGTTTTGATTTCATCACGACTTTAATCTATACTTTCCGAAGTGTACAGAGTGCGTAGAATACTCTTAGCACGTAGTTTCTCAATGCCCTCGTTTTTCAAATCCAAGGGAAAAGTTAAAAACTTCACTTGGCGGTAGTTTTTTAAAGGAAAAATTGACAGTACTCATGTGTCAGTCCTCTGGTAAATTTAAAGCAGTCAGCGAAGCCAGTCAGTCCGTACGATAAATGAGACTTACAGTCTTTCTCTCACCCATGAAGTAATACTTAATACGGTGGTTAGGTTTAGTGAATTAAAGTTCCGCACTCCGGTTTTACCCTTTGGAAAAAAACGTACCATACATATCATGACCAATCTACTAATATGAGCAAAAAATAGTAAGACTTTGTTCTTTAAGAAAACTTTATATTAAATATCGATTTTAGTATGGAACAGATTTTATCTATTTTTGCCAGTACCACAACTATTAATATGCCACACACTAAAAAAATGTTCCATGCGTTTCATAAAGTATCTCACATACAATAACCAATCATATGGAATGTAGTCAGCCGGATGTGCGAAAATCCTGACATTAGTTATATGGGGGATTGGTCAACATTTCGCCCAATTTTATCTATTTTAGGCACAAAGATACACTGAGTAAATCACGCTGTTTTATTTTCATAACTTATATATTAACCACTATACATGGAAACATATTATCAAGCAAGGAATTTTCTCCAAATTTCACTTAGATATTTTAGACACTGTCCGAAATTTTTAGAAAAAAGTCTATTATAGGCACTGGCGTCCACATATTCGATATTGATTTTCATATAAATGAGGGCATTCGGCCCGTACCATCTTACACTAACCCTGCATTAGTCATAAGCATTGTCCATACGACTCGATGCCAGTAAATTGTGACCTGTAACTAGCCAACAACCGTTCTGTAGTCTTTTCGCGACCGCATGAGTGAAAAACTTGCGAGTTTTTCTTTCATTCCGCACAATATCCTAGCGATCCTGCATGCCTTTAAGATATTCCATCTAGCACTGATACGTCTTTAAGCCCTTGCGAAAATTTCGTTATGTACCCTTTAGCATACTCCCTGAACTAGACAATTTCATTGGTTATTTCAATTGAGAAAATACCTTTGTGACATAGGACTAGTATATATTATGACAAAAAGTATACGCAAATTGTAATTTAAATTTCCCGTATAAAGTTGGTTTAGTAGCCTAGTTCTGGACGATTTTGAACCTTTTTAACTAATAAAAATAAAAAAGTGAAGAATATGGTGTTTGAAAATCATGAGTCAAGTGTTAGAGAGATGACAAGAGAGTTCGATATTTCTTGTGAGTCCGTCCGAATGATTTTTGTGGATATTGTGGGTATGAAATGTGTTATTTTTCGACTCGTCCCGATAAAGCCGAATTTTTTTCAACAGGAGTACCGTAAACAGGTTTCTTTGGACATGATTGATTGTGCGAACTCCGATTCCACTTTCAAGAAGAACATTACAATTGGTTTATGAGTTTGACATAAAATCAATTCAACAATCATTGGAATGGAGGAAAAAGAGCGGAAGCCTAAAAAAACCACGTCAAGCCATTCAAAAATCAAGGTGACGCTCATTATTTTTTTCGATATTCATTATTTGATTTGTTATAAATTGGTTTCGAAGGGGCATACGGTCAATGAGGGGTTCTATTATACCGTATTGAGGCGTTTCCGTAAGAACATTCGTCGATAACGACCGGAATTGTAGAAGAACGATTCATGGATTTTACACGATAATAATGCACCATAGCATCAAGCCACGATTGTGACAGAATTTAAAGCCTAAAACGCAATTAATACCATCGATTAACCACCGTATTCACCAGATTTTGCTCTGTGTGTTTTTTTTTCTTGTTCCCCAAAATGAAGAGTGAAGAGATAAAAAAAAAAATCGCTAAAGGCCCTCCCGAAAAGAGCTTATGAACAGTGTTTCGAGGACTGAAAAATCGTTGATTGGTGGGATTACTTTGTAGACGACAAAAGACTTGTAAACACTCAAGAAAAATTAAATATTTTGTGTTTTATTTTTTCCGCGTCCTTTTTTTTTTAATGCAGTCGCCTTCTGGCGGTACTCGCTTATTAGTATTTACAAGGTATGTTCCAAAGTAAACAGGACTTAAAAAAAATAGAAAAAATGGTTTTTTCGGCAAAATGAATTTATTTTATTCAAAATAGTCTCCTTCTGCTTCAATACAGCTTTTTGCACGGTCCAAAAGCAACGAGTGTTTTAGCTCGTTGGCCGGTATGGCCGCCAGGTATGCTGATGCAATCCTTTTGAATGGTCTCTACGTCTGAAAAATGTTTGGTCGTCAGTCAATTTGTGCGGAACAAACCGTGCACACACCTTTCGTAAGCCCAAATGTTCGATCAAAATGCGATAAATCGATGTTTTTGAGATGTTCAATTCCATTTCCATGAATTTTAATTATGATTTCGGCTGATTTTTGATGAATTCGCGCACAGTTTCGATGGAATTTCCGTTGATCACGGATTTTGATTGGCCCACATGTTGATCGTCATTTATGTGCTCACGACCACTTTGAAAACGTTGAAACCACTCGTTCACTCTGCTACGGGATAAGCAATCGACCTCATACACTTGTTTCATCAATTGAAACGTTTCGGAAAAAGTTTAACCAATTCTAAAACAAAATTTAATGTTAGCTCTTCGTTCGAAGCTCATTTTCGCATCGATAACACATACTGACACTTAAAACGCAATAACTTCAATTTAATCAATGAAATGTCATGAAATTCTCACTGGACAATCGGTAAAGATAGATTCTAACGCACCAGTCGACATATAGATGGCGCCACCAGGTGGCGCTAGATTTAAGAAGTCCTACTTACTTTGGGAAACACCTTGTATTCATTATTTTATATTTTATTCAATCGGCTTCGAATTTAGCCATTTCTTCCTATAAGGTATTGTGCAGTTACCCTGGTCCTTCCTGAAAAGTTAAAATATTTGTACATAGTATATATGGGGTATTCCATAGCAAATCGACCACTTTTGAACTCGACACCCTTAATTTTTTGTATTGTTTCTGTGAAATCATAAAATCGTTAAATTATATTTTTTATATGATAGAAAAAAAGTTACGGAAAAAAATTTTTTTCATTTTTTTTTAAATAAATAAAAAAAAAATCAGCCCACTCCGGGATTAGCAGGGATAGTTGTCAAATTAATTGAAGTTTTTTTTAAGGAAAAAAAAATGGCGAAATTCCAAAAAAAAAAAAAAGTACGATTTTAATTAAAAAAACCGATTCGTTTATACAAGTGATCGTGTTACATTTTTTTCGTGTATTTTTTCGAAAAGTTCATTCAAAAACAAAAATTTTAAAAAAAAGGTCCCCAAAAGTCAATTTCTACAAAAGTTATGGCTATTTGAAAATAAAAAAAGGAATCTTTTAGCAACAAACAGCAAAATTCATAACTTTTTTGAAGTTGGACAAAAAATTTTGAAAAAAATCTCAAAAATGTTTTTCAAAGGATAGAAAAGGATGGATAAGTTTCAGCAAAATCTAAAGGAGTCGGGTGCAAAAGTGGTCGATTTGGTATGGAATTCCCTATACTTATGTACATATGTACATACATAGGTTTCACCGTTTCTTATACAATTCTTCCTGCTTTTTCAAATGTGAGGTTATATTGCTCTAACGGACTTGTTTACTTCTTTACGTTGTAATTAAGCCAGCTGGCAATAACGGAGCGCAGATGCTGGTGAATTCATAACGCTTCTTGTAAATAATGATGAGAAATTAAAAGCCACTGCCTGCCGCTACCCAGCGAGTAGTGTGCTTATTGCATAACATTTTGAAATATACCACAATAACTGTACTCTAGTGTATAGTCAGCAGACATTACAATGAAAAATTCACACAATTTCTTGCAAAATGCCTTGCGCTTTATTTCGCACACAGCTCTGACCGTAAGCTCGGCACGACCGCCACGCAAAAGCTTCTTGCGAAAGTGTGAGTGTAAGCGCGATTTGCCATTGCCGCTGGCAATTTCGCCCAACAAAAGCATGTAAAGCATAATGTTCAGCATTTCTTTGCTACTTATAATTGCATAAACATGTCGGCTCTTATTTGCCAGCGTGGCGGCAGCAGCACTAACAAAACGCGATTAAATTAAGAATAAAGAGTGAGAAGAAGAGGAAGAGAGAGTGGGTAGGTGAGAAAACAAACAAACAGCGCCGGTGTGAAGGAGTTGTGGTGCGGAAACGGCTTAGCTAAGCTTAACTAATATAAAGAAAGAGAGAGAGAGAGTGGCAAGATAGCGGCCGCGAGCAACATGAAGGCTACAAATAAAGACTTAGAAGGGGTCAAATGGCGCAGCCTTCGTGTCGAGTGTTAATGAAAGTGTATTGTGTGAGGTAAAGGCGCTGAAACGCTGAAGGTCTAACAAAAAGAAAAGCGTATGTGATAATAACAGAGGAACCAAAACCAAAACAAGTCAAATGCCGCGTCACAAAGGAGAGCCATGTGGTCGAGTGCGCCAAAGGAGTGCAGCTTGGTATGAAGGCTTTGGCTCAGCACATAAGAAAGCCAAAGAGCTATAATTTTTCTGTTTACATCGGCCACAATAACCAACTAACGGCGAGAGCAGCAGCGACCAACAGCTAAATAGCGAAAATACTGCTTTGCCGTTGTTGTTGTTGTTGCGTGCATGTGCGCCGTACAATACGCAGCTGGTACACTACCATTTCTCTATAGCTGCCATTACCGTTAGACTAGTTGTTGTGTGTTTCTTTTATCCTTTTTCGGGTTTCTGTTGTCCATTTGCGGTTATGACTGTTATTGTGGCATCGACTTTTGTATCTGGTAATGGTCGTAATGGCAAGCAGCTACAACACATAGCTAAATACAAATTCGGAGTAACGGTACATGACTGCAGTGCATTGTTGAAGTATGCGCACGTGGTTTGGTGCATTAAATCGGAGTAGTGGAAAGGCACTGGCGAAAATAAGGACGTGATGTCACTAGCTGCAAGTTCTGAACCACCTTGGTCAGCTGATGGAGTTTTTTCAGTCACTTTTCATTCCAAAATATATATTCAGTGTTCCGTACCTTTTTGGAAGTATTTGATCTTGAGTTAAAATGGTCATATATTGTACAATACTTTATATAAATTTCAAAGAAAGCAAAATATTATTGACTTTAATACTATCTGTGGGCTAAGAATTTAAAAAACTGTACGTGGCTGCTGCCCTAGTTGGTTCAATGTTCATTATACCCAAAATCGCTAAGACAGATCCCACAAGCACTCCAACCGACTTTATAATAAAGAATGAAATAGAAAAAAAGCCCCGCCCACTATAGTGGTACAATAAAAACTACAAAAAGTGTAAAAAATTAATGACTAATTATGCCAGAGACATGGATGGACCGCCCACTTTAAGGGGTAATCACAAATCTAGAGGCACATCCGACTGATTTGAACGAAATTTGTTACAGCGTGAAAATGAACAAAATCGGGCTACAACCACGCCCCTTTAACACAGTTTTCCATTTCACTTGATTCTTTCACATTCTGGTATACAAACCAAGAATCAGTTATTATAACGAGATAAAACTTTCTACAAAAAGTGCCTTGGAATTATGTCACCTTATGATCAAAAGTTGTCCAAATTGACCCAAAACTGTTCAAGCCCCTAGGTGTCTAATATTAGGTTCCAGATCCTATAGTTGAGTTGACATTCTGTCGAAAATGACGATCAATTTGTGTGATGTATAATAGAAATTGGGAGAGGTAGTATGTCTATGTGTTACAAATGGGTTGAAACAGGTCAATACCATAGCCCCATATACTTAATAGAAAGGTTTTCGAACTTCCAGACTTATGCTGCATATATCGGCCAAAATGTGAGTTATCTTGATAAAATTGAGAGAGCTCGTTTTTCTAATAACGGTAAACACTATATATAGGCTTGGAAGGAATAAAATCGGATGAAAACTTGCCCTAGACCCCAAATAACTAACAAGTCTAATGTACCTAAAGGTATTACCGCGGTTTTACTCCTTGCAAGTTTCAAGAGCATGAAATGTTCGGTTGTACCCCAACTTATTCCTCCTAACATGTTACAATTTGGGTTTATTAGGGTTAAAGAGGTATTTCTTATATATTTGCTCTCTTTATATAAGGATATGATTAGAGAGTCACAGAATAGAAACAAGCAAATTTATGAATAATTTTGGTTTTAGTATCTAACTATAAGAATGATGAATGCCGAAATACAAGGTGGGTTCCAAAGTAAACAGGACTTTTTGCATCTAGCTTCCCCTGGTGGCGCCATCTATATGCCGGCTGGTGTGTTAGAATCTGCTACATATTTTTATCGATTATCCAGTGAGAATTTCATGACATTTCATTGATTGAAAGTGAAGTTATTGCGTTTTAAGTGTCAGTATGTTTGTGTTATCGGTGCGAAAATGAGCTTCGAACGAAGAGCCAACATTAAATTTTGTTTTAAAATTGGTAAAACTTTTACCGAAACCGATTTCAAAGTGGTCGTGAGGATCAACATGTGGGCCAATCAAAATCCGTGATCACCAGAAATTCCATCGAAACTGACGTGAATTTATCAAAAATCAGCCGAAATTATCATGGAAATGGAATTGAACATCTCAAAAGCATGGATTTATCGCATTTTGACCGAACATTTGGGCTTACGAAAAGTGAGTGCATGGTGTGTGTGCAAATTGACTGACGACCAAAAATTGCTCAGGATCCAACATTCGAAGCACGCTTGTGACCGATTATTTCACCAAAAATCACATTTTAACCATTAACCACTCCCCGTATTCACCTTATATGGCGCCGTGCGACTTCTTCCTTTTCGGAAAAATGCATTTGTCCATGAAAGGAAAGCGTTATGCAAACGTAGAGGCCATTCCAAAGGCTTGCACCGGCATACCGGCGGCCATACCGGCCAACGAGCTAAAACACTCGTTCGACATGCTTTTGGATCGTGCAAAAAGCCGTATTGAAGCAGAAGTAGACTTCTATATAAGCATATAAAAGAAAGTTGTGTTAGTTACACCATTTTTAACTCAAGAACGGTTGAACCGATTTGGCTGAAAATTGGTGGAGAGGTAGCTTAGAACCAGGGTGAGATTTAATTAATTTTATATTTGAAGATTGGAGAATAAAAACATACACATATTAATCATGTCATCATCGGTGGATGACTCATGAGGTCGATGTTTTAATTGCTCAAAAATGCAGTTGTCGAGGTGTAAGAGCTGGCTTTGTTGTGGCGAGAAGTGCTCCGTCTTCGGTGATTGGTCTTCCTGAATTCCTAAAAGACACCTGGCAAACAAATGTTTGTGTAACACCCAAAATTTACTGTTCGGCGTTGTTGTGGTGGTGTGGTGGTGCACTTGCGAAATGTTCAGTTTTACCAAAAAAAAAAAAAACAGTTTACTTAGAAGTGCTTCGTGCGCGAACAATCGAGATGAGTCCGTTTTAGAGTTTCACAAATTGTGTGGGAGAACAATTTTTTTTGGATCGTCCTTATATCTCACGATCCAACATGAACAATTTTTTTGGATCGTATGTCTTTATATCTCACGATATCTTGCAATATCCGTTTACATACAGCATCAATAGTTTCCGAAACAAGAACTCATTTTGGACGACCTTCACGAAATTTATCTAAAAATGATAAACGATTTCTATTGAATTCACCAAAACATCGAAAAACACCGGTCGTTGATGGAGCTTTATTGCCAAAAATGTTATTAAATTTAGCCTCGTTTAACCCATGGAACGTAAGAAAAACCTCAAAATTTTATACTTCTGTCAAAAAATGTTTCCCATAAACCTTTAAAGACGTCTGTCACGCGTTCAATATTTATTGCGATATATGAATCGTGATCCATATAGGAAATTTTTGGATCGTGATCCATATTGGAGATTGATGTATCGCTAATGAATGTTGCACGTTCAATAGTTATGGCGTCAGTATTTATTCAAAATAGATCAGGTTTTTTGAAAGAAACAAGATAAACTTTTTTTATTTTTTTTTTTTTGTAATAAAATTTCGAAAGAAAACTGAGAAAAAAGTTCAAAGAAATCTTTGTAGTAAAAAATATTATTAACCAACAGATCTTTGAGATGGCTAAATTGTTTATATAAATAAAAATAAAAAATCATTTTTTAAAAAAAGTCGATTTTTAATTTTTTTCAATATTTTGTTTCATTGTATCGCAAATTTTCCCTAAAAGGTAATGAATCATTCGGACATTAATATTATAGTAGCTATAATTGTTAGCGTCATCTTATTGTTTATCAGACTCGCTTCGAGGAAATGTTCTTCAATCCCTATACAAACTCCCTGCAAGCTTTCATAATAACTTTTGAACAGCAGAGAAATTCAACCAATCCCCGAAATATAGTCTTTTTGAGAGTCACCTCAGCGTCGGTTAATTCAATGACTTAATAAAGTCAATCCTTATGATTTATGCCATCTAAGAGAATTTACCGGATGGTGATGTTAAAGAAGGAAGTATTAGATTTTGGTTGGTTGGATCAATTGAGTAAGGAAGTACGCAGATGAACAGGAACAGGACAAACGAAATGTACCTATTAAAGGCACGGGTGGATACTTGGCACGCTTTTGAGGGATTACATGGGTTTACGGGTTTAAAAGACTCTATTTTTTATTATCTTATTAAATTCTACAACACCTCTAGAATATTGTCCTAAATTTTCAAGTTGATCCGAGTAATTGTTTCGGAGACACAGCCTTGAGAACTTATGCGTTCCAGGCTAGCTAGGCTAAGCGCGCCTTTAAATATGTCTTTCTCGAAACTGTGTTTTTGAAGTGGAGAACTGCTCAACCGATCTTCATGCAATTTTACACAGGTCTTTGTGATACAATTCTTAAAGACATGAACGATGGATGGATGAGTACTTTTTTCGATTACAACTGTTCGAAAAAAAATGTCGCGTCATTTTCACTGGAATTTTAATTTTTTCTAGAAATGTCTGCCAAAAATTCAATTTTCAGATTTTTTCCTTCGTCCAAGTTCTAAGTTAAAGTTTTAACTGAAACACGTATTTTTCCACTTTAGATGATATTGTTGTCCTACCAACGCAGATGCATCTCTTTTTCCCAGAGATCAGCGGAAATGGCGTCGCAAAGGCAGAGTTTCAAATGTTTATTTTTTCAAAAAATTACAAAATTCCTTGGTATAATTAGTATATGTTTGTAACAATAAAAAATTTAAATAAAATATTTAGTTTTTTATATGAGCAAAAAATTGGTGAAAAATACTGTTTTTTACCCGAGGAAACTCATGTAACCCTTTAACCTAAACTAATCCTTTTCACCTTCCACATTACTCTAATTCACCGTAATTTAAAAATATTAATATTAAGTATAAACAATTAAGATCTAATTGAGTTACTGTTGGCTACGCAACTTCGTTTTCAACAACCTTTCCTTGCTTGCTTCCTTAACCCTGTCTACCCTAAATTGCGAACTTGCAGGAGAGTAAATTTAAATTGCGAACTAAAGGCTGCGTTGGGAGAAATTAAAGTATTTTAAGAATTATTTTAATTACTGGCGAGAGAGTGAGATGAAATAGCGGAAGAAGGAAAATGAAGAGAGCGCTTTACTGTTGCCTGCGCGGTCAGTTCGCCTGTTGCCTACAAATGTCGAAGGATATTACTTTCGGCGCTCGCTGAAATTGGCGAAAGAGATGTGGACTTTCAGAACTTTTTGTTGTTGCTTACAATGTGCGTACAGAAGTTTGTTTATATTTATTGTTGTACTTCGGACAGGTCTCTACGGCTACTTTATGCACTACACAAAAAGGCGGAAAACCGTTCGTCGTTTCTTTCTACAATTGGCTTTAGCAATCGTGTTTTTAACGGTACGATACCTTATTTCACTTTAATATTGCGGCGTTGAAGCGAAGGCTTGTTCATTTCGCCTCAGATTTTGTGCAGCATAAATTAATAAGTGCAGACTTCATAATTTTCAGACTTGCTTTCTACGCTACGGCATTGAGTTCTACCTGAGATTTGCTGTGTTTTCATATTTGAAATTTTCAAGGGTATTTTTTGTTTTTTGTTTTTATTTTAGACAGGCGGTTTGGCTGCTTCGGTTGACTGTAAGTAGCTGCTAATGATTTGTGGCAAGGTGCGGAACTTGAGACTTTGGCATCTAAGTGAACCTGATTTCACAGCTGACTTATGCTTGTTGTGGTTTTAATTTGTTTTTCATGGTCTTCGTTGTTGTAGATATTGATTTTAGCTGGCGGGCAGCAAAGTACATTCTTACTTGCTTCTTATATCTTCCAATTGTTTTAAAATTTAAAAGTAATGGAAGGAAATCTTTTATAATTTCCTAAATTGAGTTTGATAATAACTTTATAAGTGCCTATTCAGCGATTAAAAATCTCATTAGCCTAAACTTTTAAATTCAGACCAATTAGAACGACCATGTTAGTAAAATAATCCTTCTCCAGTTACAACTGGCAAAAGCGAACGAGTCATGTTATGGTCGTTATAATCGTCCACCTGTGCTCGCTTTTGGTGGAATTGTTGAAAATTTCAGGTGTACATTTCCTTTGCATAATGTTCAAGTGCCAATAAGACAAGGCACCGTTCGAAGTGATGAAAATATTGCAGCTCTTCAAGCAAATGTTGCTAAAGATTGCAATTTGTCGATTCCAAGACATTCTCAAGAATTGGAACTGTCTCAAACCACAACCTGGCGGATTTTAAAATAGGATTTGGCCTTGCAACCATTATAAAATTGTTCTCACCCAGGACCTGAACCCTTTGGACCACCGTAAACCTCGTGAATTTGCTGATTTTGCCTTGGAACAATTTAAAAACCATAACAAATTTAAAAAAAAAATCTCCAATTAGGCTCACTTGCTACTGAGTGGTGGGGTTAATAAATAACTGCCTATAACTGTCAATTCTGTTGCGAAGAAACCCACAAATTATTCATAAACAACCATTAAGCTCAACTAAGTTGACAGCTTAACGTGGTTTTTGGTGTGGTGAAACCATCGATCCGTACTTCTTTCGAAATGAAGCTGGTGACACCATTGCCATGAGTGGCGAGCAGTATTGATCGATGTCAATCAAATTTTTATGGCCGCAATTGGAAGAAGTTGATCTTGACAACTTCTGGTTCCAACAAGACGGGGCTACGCACCACACAGCACGTGCAATAACCGAATTATTGTGAGACAAGTTGGGATATTCGATTATTTCAAGAAATTGTGTCATCGAATGGCCTCCAAGAAGTTGTGATTTAACACCATTCGACTACTGCTTGTGGTGTTATTTGAGGTCTTTGGTCTTTGATAATAAACCGGACTCTCTTTAAGGTTTAGAAGTCAATATTCAACGTGCTACTCATAGCATAGGACTTGATTTCGGGGAAAAATACTCGAATGATGGGCTCCTGCCACTTGAATGATGTTATATTCAGAATTTAATTGTATCGATTATACTATACTTCACATTAAATAAAAACTATTTAAAGTTACTTAAGAATAAGTTTTTTTTTTTTTTTTTTTTTTTTTTTTTTTTTTTTTGGTAAAAAGAAACAACAAATTTATAAAATACAATTGTTTTAATATATTTTATTTTATGTGGTAGTCGAAAAAGTATTTTCGTATTTCTAATCAAACTTCAACGTATTTTTTGTTATATTTATACTCATAAATAAATAAGTAAATATATACCATTTTGGTTTTTGCCATTTTTCTGCTAGAGACATTATTCCATCAGTATACAACTTTCATTAATATAAATCGAAATTTCTAGAATAGAAGCCAGCAAGCCATTGTTGTGCTATACGAATTGATACAGAATCGTCTCCGTAAGCTTTACAAATTTCATTGGTGGCTTCCATGGCATTCTTCTCTTTTTTTCTACAAACATTTCAAAATATAGCGAATTTCTTCATGATTTTCACTAATTTTTGAACAGCTGTAACTTTTTTTCAACTCCTTCGATTTAATTTTTTTTTGTTAAATAAATCTTCAATTTTTTTTGTTAAATAAAGCTTAAAACCTCACCCAACACTACTTACATATATGGTATGACACAATGTGATTGGTAGTACCGGAGATATACGACTGCAGGCACATCTGTTGATAAAAAGACTTTTTCGACTTCCTAATATACAAAAGAAGTAAGACATGTTCATTTAGTCAATATTTTCTAATATAGTCCTTTTTCAAAGCACCTCAATATAATTATTACATTTTATATTCAATAAGCAATTTAATATATTTTCAGATTATATAAAAAATCGCATGCGAGTTCTTTCATTTGACACCTCAATCGCCAAATTGCCGCCAATTCAGAAACAGCATTTCAAGGAGAAGCAACAGCTACCGCAATGTAGTAGGCATGTGGCGAGTGCATTACCCCTTCGCTATGCTGCGATGTGCAAGCACAAAAGAAGGTGGACAAAAACAACAGACGGCTTCTCCACTCTCAGACTCCGCCACATACAACAAACACAAACAACAGCTTCACCGCTGCCGTGGGGAACTCTACACCTCATTACACACATTTGCTCGGAGACAGTCAATTTGAATTTTTCAATCGCGATCGGTCATCGGTCAAATTGCGTGTCAGTTCGTGTGTGCGGGAAAAATAAATAATAAACGCGTAAGAAATTTTTAGTAAAAGTGCTTTTTAAATTATTTTGTGTAATTTCTAAGCTTGAGTCGGAGTTGTGCAAATGAAATGAAAACTTCAATTAAGTGAAAAGTGTTGTAAGTGTTTTAGTAAAAGCAAAAAATGTATGTAAAGTGAAATAAAATAGTGTGCAAAGGTCATTTCGTTTTCTATGATATGTTTATGTTTGTGATTGTTAATGGTGTTAATAGCGAAGAAGTGAGTGGAAATCGCATTTTGTACATAAGTATATCATTCATAAAAAGTGCTGTAGTGAATTAACTTCTTTTTAAACATATTTCGTAAAATGTGAAGTCAAGTGTTCGTTCTTTCGCTGTTCGTCTATCGTCGTTCGCTAATTCATCAACAACGTCGTTCGCATAAACAAACAAATAATATCAGTTCAGGAGAGTAATAATGTGTTTGCTCTAAAACTTAAAGGTAAGTACAGGGTGTTTGTATACAAACTGCTTTGTATTTTTTAAATAAATTAAATATAGTATGTACATACATTAAATTAAGAATTCATTATTTGCATATTTTCAATAATTTCATTTTCGTGACATAGAAATATAAGAAGAATGCTACGTACCAAATTTTGTTAAAATACGTCTATCGGGTCCCGAAATAAGGGATTTCGCCAAAAAGTGAGCGGCGCCACAAGAAAATAAACAAAAATATTAGAAAAAAATTAAAAAAAAAAAAATTGAAAACAAAAAAAAAAAGAAAAAATAAAAATAAAAAAATTAAGCAGCAAATGCGATTTAAATACAAGTACGCTTCGCGAAAGCCAAGCCAGGGTTAGAAACTTGAGTTATGATAAGTTATTAGAGTTGAGAATCGCACATTTTCAGCCGCATTTGACAACTGAAATGGGAGACCATATACATAATTATATATGTACATATAAACGAGTGTTGGACAAGACATACACAAATGCAAAGGCGCTAATGTGCACATGCATGCAAATATGAACATATGTATGTATGCAATTATGTACGTATGTATGGTGGCATAAAGCTACGCAAACGCCGCCTTGAAATGAAAAAGTCTGGTCTAACAAAGAGTTTATTTTTTAATTGAAATATAGATTTTGAATTAATCGATTTTAATTGAGATATACTTTTTTTAATTCTAAATTATTTATTTCCTAAAGATTACAACTTCAAAACAGCGGTTTTTAGTCATTTTGACATTCAGTGCGTTATTTAACTCAAATTTTCTTGAGCTGAAAAAGAGCTAAAAGCGAAGTTGTATAAAATTACAGCTTAAGAGCGCCAATCCAATTTCGACTCTGCAAATTACCTAAAGCAACAAATTTCGCTTTAATGAAATTCTAGTAAAATACTTAAAACATTTAACCTAAGGATTAGAAAACCATGATTAAATAAACTTTTTTAAATACATACATGTGTATAAGCATATTCTAGAATTCTGGCATCAAGGTCGCCAAGAATGACGGAAAATATTTAAGACAAGAAGAAACGTTAACTTTGGCTGCGCCAAAGCTAAAATAGGCAACCATACTGTTTTCCATACAAAATGTAAGGTTAAATGCTGATTTCTATGGCAGCTAGATGATAAATTATGTACATATGAATATTATATATTATGTATATTAATATTATATTGGCTTTGTCTAGAACATATGCAGATTGAAGCGATAATACATGCAAAATTTCATTAAGATATCGCATCAATTAGAAAAGTTTTCCATACAAGCGCTTTTTAAGATTATGCATTTTGTATAGCAACTATTTGCTATAATAGTCTGATATCGGCAGTTCTCAGATCTGGGAAGCTTATGGGATCAATTACTCAAAAACTTAGGTGCTAGTTCGCGCATATACAGAAGAATACCCGCCTATTGGTAAATCGAAGCACCACACAAGATTTCATTACACACATTTATGAAAACATACTAATTTATAAGTAAATAAATTATACTTCAGCAAATAAGCTCTTAAATTGGTATTAAGAAAGTAGAAATAATTTTCAAATCACTTAAAATTAATAAATTATCAAAGTAGTACTTACAAAAGCAACAAAATCTTAAATCGCTACATATGCTCTCAAACTGTCAGTAACACAACGAAGTTTCACATTTCATTATGATCGCCCAAAATTATGCAACATCATCTAAACAGTATCGCATGCCATCAGTTTGGTTGTCACTGTCACTGGCTCTAAAACTGCTAGCATGTGGAACATAAGTATGCAATACCAGGGATAATGAGAATTCGTTCCACAAAAGCTCAACAGGTAACCTTAAAATTAAGAAGAATACGCAGATAGCGTAATTCGAATCAAATGAAAGCTCCGGACGTCTTGCTCATTTCAATTAGTAGAGTCTCAAATAAGTATTATATTAAAATGATAATGCACTTACCAAATATTAGTAGATAATGATTTATAGCATCTTTAAAATGCGCTTATTATAATACAACAACATCTTACGTTGTCTACATCTTCGGAAACATTTGTGCACTTGTGTTCAAAGGAAGCTCGTAGCAGCCACGCACTACAATTGGATACTTGGCAAGTAAAATAATGCCGAACAATACATTCGTGTTTATTTCACTTAATTCCACATTAGCGCAAACATCTTTTCATGTTTTAACTAATAGCAGATAAATTATCACTTATTATTCAGATTATTTCCACTTTTCTTAAAACTCAACACTCGCGTCGCGGAAAGGAATTCGAAACTAAGTAAATGGCGGCGGAACTTTTCGAAGCACACGGTTGCACTTTTTTCTGGTAAGTATTAATTTGGTAGCACTGTCCAAGTCAGATTAGTGCTTACCATCGACCTGATTGGTTAAAAAAGTGGTTAACAAACCAGTTATTTTTATCGTGGATATATCAAAATGACAAAAAAGTAACTTATTTCGTAAGCACTAGTTTATACCATGTTCAGACCGAAAATTTAAAAGATTAGATTACATTTAAGCATTTCATAACCCAACAGTGTTTTCACTGCCGTTAGAAAGATCAAAAAACAGCTGTTATTGTCATTCAAGAATTCGCAGCGGTTAATATTTATCAAAAGAAAAGATTGTCATATAGTATTTTGAAATAAAAACCGTCTTTGTTGTAATATTTTCCATATAATAGAAATAATGGATGCACTTTTTCATTTGTCAAGTCGATTTTCAGGTGAAATTAGATTCATTGCTTAAAAAAATTTGTTTGTTTACATTTTTTCCCTTTGTAGTGTCTAAATCAGCTGTGATAATGTAACAGATTTCCAGTGCTGACAAGTAGATTGCGCAAAATCAGAGTCGCACAGAGAGATTTAGCGTGGATCAGTTTCAAATCATTTCAATGAAGTGATTTGGAACTGTCAGTTTTGTATGGCGAAATCTTGATAAATTTTTAAGATTAGTGGAATAATCCATTCAACAGCCGAAATCGTGTGATTAAGAGTCGGTCTGAACATGTTATAAAAGGCGAACACAATTATATTCAGCATTTGGCAATCAGCTGACTGGTATTGGTTTGTGTCCTTACTAATTATGCGCAGGACTGCATTCTAAAGAACCTAAATTTTGAACACAAACCAAAATGAGTATTTCGGTTATTAATACTAAATAATTCATAAAATGAGGTAGGCGTAATTTAACTTTAAGTGGTTATCATGAAAAGCTTGTTTTGAGTCAATATTTATATATAATATTTAGTTTATTTTTTTATTTTCTTCCGTCGATAATTTTAAGATACAATAATATATTCATTCATTAAGTAAACTGGTGCTAACGAAGAAAGCTACTTTTTGTCATTTCGTAATGTTCACAATAAAAATAACTGGTTTGTTAACCAATCAGATCGATGATAAGCACTAATCTGACTGTGACAGTGCTACCAAATTAATACTTACCAAAAAAGTGCAACCGTGTGCTTCGAAAAGTTCCGCCGCCATTTACTTAGTTTCGCATTCCTTTCCGCGACGCGAGTGTTGAGTTTTAAGGAAAGTGTAAATAATATGAATAATAAGTGATAATTTATCTGCTTTTAGTTAAAACATGAAAAGATGTTTGTGCTAATGCGTAAATAAGTGAAATATATGCGAATGAATTGTTCCGCATTATTTTACTTGTCAAGAATCCAATTGTAGTGCGTAGCCTCTACGGGCTTCCTTTTTACACAAGTGCGCAAATGTTTCCGAAGATCCAGACAACGTGAGCTGTTGTTGTAATAAGCGCATTTTAAAGATGCTATAAGTCATTATCTACTAATATTTGGTAAGTGCATTATCATTTTAATATAATACTTATTTGAGGTTCTATTTATTGAAATAAGCAAGACGTCCGGAGCTTTTATTTGAATCGAATTACGCATTCTTCTTAATTTTAAGGTTACCTGTTGAGCTTTTGTGGAACGAATTCTTATTATCCCTGCTTTTTGTATATTTATGTTCCAAATACTAGCAGTTTTAGAGCCAGTGTACAGTGACAACCAAACTGATGGCATTTGATATTGTTTAGGTGATGTTGCATAATTTTAGGCGATCATTATACAATGAAATGGAAAATTTCGCTGTGCTACTCTCAGTTCGAGAGCATATGTAGCGATTTCAGGTTTTACTATATAAGTTTACCTTTGAATATTCAATTCCTTTCTTAATATCAATTTGAGAACCTATTTGTAATAATAATAATAAGTATATTTTCACAAATGTGTGTAATAAAGCCTTCTATGGTT
Source organism: Bactrocera correcta (assembly GCA_027475135.1). NCBI lineage: Eukaryota > Metazoa > Arthropoda > Insecta > Diptera > Tephritidae > Bactrocera > Bactrocera correcta. Next base: position 28,602,334 of record CM050323.1, on the reverse strand, counting down.
TTAATACAATTTTTATACTTTCTATCACTAATTATAATTATTGTGTATAAATCAATTATTCCTTGAGTGTATTGTGAATAATTCACTTATTTCTCTTTTTTATACCCTGAACAGGGTTTAAGGGGTAAGTTTACTGAGAGATTGGCACACTCAGAACGAGTCGTCTGAGACCTGGTCAGTATGACGAGTAGGATATATAATGCATATTTTCTAAATCGAGCCAAAATAACATATAGCTGCCATAGAAATGGGCTTTTTGATCTTTACTTTTTATATGGAAACAACTATGGTTGGGTATTCTAGCTTCGGACTAAAGTAAATGTTTCTTCTTTTTTTAAATGTTAAAGTTTATAGAAATGCTTGATTCTTTTAATATTATTTGAGTGTTTTTAGCCCTTAAATTACACATACATTAAAAAAATCATTGGTTCTAAAGTGAGCCTAAGACTCAAACGGAGTTAATAACTTCTTAATCAAAATACTTGTATGGCTTTTTATGACTATCGAAAAAATTTTCTTGGACAGCATTATCGGGGTAACCGGGGATCGCAGATAATAGTGATGTTTATAGAGATTAGGAAAGTTTGTCTGGACTATGTCTCCACAAAGGCAGATAGAGCTGTTGATATATTAAGATGTCAGAACGAACAGTAGTGTGCGAAATGTGATTGCCAGAGCTAATGTAGCTTATATGCGCTAAGATTACGCTCTCACAGTTTTTTATTTAAAAAACAGTATTATCAGGAAACCCATATTATCTAGCACTGTTATCTATGATTGTTAAGAAATTGCTAAATTTTATTTGAAATTGATATTATATTTTATCATAACTAAATAATAAAGTAAATATTAAATAATAATAAATAAAGTAGTGTGATATAAATTTTTCATACATTTTGTACTCAAATATTTTTGCTTAAAAGAAAAAAATCTATAAAATTTTTATATTAAATTGTTTTTCGGAATTTAAGTTAATGGACTCAAAATATAACAGTTTCTTTTTACTGGTAAATTTTTATATAAGCTAAAATTCACAAGTTTTAACTTTAAAGCCTTGAATTGTTCTTCGAAAATTCCGGCCGTTTTGACGAATGTTCTCCCAAAAACTCCTCCATAGAACTCCCTATTCACCGTCTGTCTCTCCGGAACAAATTCATGATGCGACGAATTACGAATCACCAAAAATATTATGAGCATCACTTTGATTTTGACCGGCTTTGGCGTGATTTTTTTTGGTTTCGCCTTGTTTTTTCTCTCCATTTTGATGATTGTTGACTTTTTTACATAAGCCCATAATATTTTTCACTTTTTAAATATTTTCATCAATTGAAAGGTCGAAGTCGCACAACAACGCCTACTTCCCATATAACACAATTTTAGATTCCACTTGATTCGTTTAGTTTTCAGTACAGAAATCAAGAAGCAATTAATACCACAGGATAAAACCGTGCACGAATAATACTGTTAGTGTGTGTCACTTTATGACCAAAAATTTTTTAAATACAATAAAAACTTTTCAAGCTCCTAGGTAACGAATATTTAGACCCCGGTATTTATAGTTGACCTTTGAGATATATAATTGAAATTTAGGGTTAATTCTCCTTTGACAATGATATGTATGTCAAAAATGGGTTGAATCGGACTAATACTTCCCTTAGCCACCATATACCTTAATATAAAGATTTTTGAACTGTGGGTTGACTTTGTACCGTATATATCGGCCAATATGTGAGTTATCCCAATGAAAATAAGAGAGCGTGTCTTATTCATAACAGTGTATATTTGTGCCAAAAACAGATACATTTGAGCAAATTTTCCACTGTAAAACTACCGCCGAGTCTAATTTAAAGTTTTTCCTTATACTTAAAAAGCGAAGTTAATGATACATGCTCAGAGTCTTCAAACTGAACACGTCGGACAATTCGTACTAATGCCGTGCAGGAATCTGTACATGTAGCTTCTGAATCATCTATGTATGTCCACTTAATATTTGGGTTAGGTGGAAATGTCGCCTGTCGATGCACGAATGGATGTACACTATCAGTCTGTGCTGCCATATTGTTAAGCTTTTGGCTCTCTCTTCTCTTTTGGCTCCTATAGACGGTTATAATAATTTGTATACACGCACGTATTAGTCACGCTGAATGTCAATGAGCATCATACTTGCTATTACCTCAGCAGCCTCACTTGATATTTTTCCTTCAGAAAGTAAGAAAGAGTAAAAATCGACGGCTGGAACGCACGCAGTCTTTATTTGCCATCATTTTAAACAAGGCGTTTAGGATTTATTCGCTTTACCAGCAGTGTATTCTAAGTGATCCATAAATTTGAGCCTTGGGTTTATTATTACTTCTAGATACCTTAGTTGTGAATCTCTCACATTCTTCTATAATGAGAGATGTAATTTCCTCCACTTTTCTAGTACTTATGAGCAAAACTTCTGTCTTTTATTCAGCCAGTTCTAAACTCACTGAGAAGAATCATCTACGATGAAACAAGTTAAGAAGCCCTTCTTAACTGAATACCGTTTGGTATCGCAAAGCACCAAAATTGGTCTATGCGTAGTTCATTGGCTTTCCAGACTGACCTAATCTAACTTAAAAATGACATTATGTATATTTTTTTTTTTCATATAAATAAAATATTTTAATAAGTAGAATAAAAAAAGTAATAATTAAAGCTCCTGAATAGCTTACAGCTTACCAGATTAGTTTTGCGCTAATATTGTATCACCCAAAAAACGACGTCAAAAAATGCTTGTTAGAGTTGACATTTTAATACTTGATATCTTTTAGAATTCATTCGAAAACGATATACAGTTACTTTGCAATTGATTCCAAATTTCGTTTGAAAACAACTCCGAACATAGATTGCAGACTTGTGTTGTAACAAATAGCGACAGACATATGTACATACAAATGTATTTAGTACATGCATACTGCATATGCTCATGTTACAAGTTACGTATACGCAGTGTTGTCTCTTCTAATTAGCCATTCTAATGAACACTACATATGCAATTACCCAGCAGGAGTAACATGTAAATTTAAGGAGCGCATACTTTGAAGCAGAATTTCTACGCACATTCACCCACACATACACATGCACACACTCATTTCAGGGAGCATATGCTGTTCTGGGAGCGCAAAATAGCTCCGTATCAACTCCTTTGCAGAACTCAAATGACGCCTTTGCATGCAATAAACATCTCTACACCAACTCAATGACATGAAATGTTTTAACAAAAACATATTTTTACCTACACACACATACGCACTCATGCGCTTATGCATATATGTATTCATATATATATGTATATATATATATATATATATAAATATTTATATGTGTGCTGACACGAATGTACTGGCGCTCACTCAGACATCTGCTGCCGTGTCGGTAATAAAAATGTAAAATTAAGCTTTGTTCTTAGTCGCAGTCTTTGTTATACTTACTCCTCGTTTGCATTTGTATGTGTATTAACTGTACTTGTGTAATTTCAAATTTGCTTCACTTTTAACTCTCTACAATGTACAAATTACAAATTAGAACAAAGCAGCAGACTTTAAAATCCACAACTAAAATTTTAATGACTTGTATGAATGTTGCTGGAAGATAGCACAAACTGTATGTGGCAAGTGCCCTCTAGGACATCAAAGGTAGATGTTGTACTAAACTCTAAGTTTCCCCCACTTCTTGAAAGTTTCTCTGCAAGGCTTACGGATGAATAATTATTTACACTAACAGAACTCTGAACTAGGCATATGAACACCTTCCTCTAGTGTACAAATGCGGCATTAAGTTGGCGAAAATGTTGGTTGGTAATGTTTGCTCTCTTCCATAGGGATTTAGTGTCCTCGAAATCATCCACATTTAAATCTTCATATTCACAAAAGCACATGTGTGTGCGCACATCACAAAAATCCAACGGCGAAATTAATGTTTCAAGGTGGTTAGGCTTAAAAAAATGACAAACTTGACGTGGAAAAGCTAGATTAAAGTGCTGCTGCTGTCACGACTCTCTAAGGACGAAAGAGCACTAAACTGAGTGTTTGCAGGTCCACTGGCTGTGCATTTGCATAACTGTACGAAGCATACTTATTTAATTTTATGTTTTTTATGTCTCCACTGTGCCAGGATATGTTTATACGTACATATTTTAATGCTATACATGTGTGGTACCTAGTAGTTGTTTTTGTAGATTTTTAACTGTTGCTTTTGTGTTGTCATCTTGGGCAAACATTGTTAAGCCTTGTCTCTGTTTATTTTTTCTTTTTGTTTGACTTTTGTGGCTTTTAACTAAATGTTCCTTAATTTCTGTTCGTTGTTGCATAAAGGGATTACTCTGAGTCTACCAGCGTGGTTGAGGTAGAAATCTACAAAACTGAAATTTGTTGAAGACGCAAGAATGTGCTATAAATAAAAAGGGTTTATAAGTTAAATAACATTATTCAATTTGGTTTATGCTCGATCGTTTCTTTTTTATACTCAAGTCCCCGTAAAGAAATCTTTTTTTTTTTTAATTCAGGAGATCTTCACTGCATTCGGCATAGAGTATTTTTCAAACTACAAACTATGAAGAAATTCTTCAAATCTGAGCACTATAGCTCTCACAAAAATTGGTGGATCCAAATCAAGTTTTTATTAGAAAAATTTGAACCTGCGACCGATGTTATAGCTTCGGCCCAACCGAAGTTAACAATTTTACTTGTTTTGTCGTATTTTAGTCCTTTCAAACAGGTTAGGTTAGACTAGAAAGATCGCAAGTGGGCTGCTATATATAGCACTTTGTGAAGCCATAGAAAACTTTAATTTAAAGTTTGCGCTTCCAAGTGTTTAAGCCTTGACCTCTCAAACGCAGGACAGTCAAGATGTTAGTGCTAAATTGTTTCCACCTTGTCTTCTTCCGTACAGATTGATGGCCTTTCTGGCTAAGCTCTCGCGAAACAAGATGATACGGGAGTAACGACCTGCTCTCATTCTACTGCTAGCGGCTACAGGGTGAATTTCCTTGTTAGCTCATCAGCTGTACAATTGCCTGCGATTCCACTGTGGTCTACTTAATAACGAGGTTAGGCATTCCTTGACCAACTCTGCTATCTGAGTGGCAGGTCACTTCTCTGAAGGAGGCTGCACACCGCAGCAGTAAATCTACTTCTACTTGTATTTTAATGGCTGCAACAACGGCTTGGAAACACTTCAATAGTTAGGAAGTCGGAAGCTGGATTCCTCCAACGGCTTCTTTCGACCCACATCTTCCTCGTCGGTATATGGGCAGAGAAGGAGTTCTGTTTTGCAACTCCATGAACCAAGTGATGCGGTATGAAGTCAAAGTGTGTGAGGATTTCCGAGTGTTCAGACACGTTTTGTATTAGAAACCCAGATTCTCTGCGTCTGATAGCAACTTTCGCAGCCATACAACTTCCGATGTTGACTATGGCTTCTATGTGCAAAATTGCGTTAAGTGCCCGCGTTGGAGTGGAGCGCCTCGCGTTGAACGCTCTCGAGTTTCTCTGCTTGTATGGTCTTTTTAGAGCCCTTCACTACATAAAGTCTCCTTAAAACATAATGGGCTTGACTTTGGTGTCGTAGAGCTGGAGCACCATTTGCCTCTCTGCGATATCCGGCTTCCATAAAAGCTTTTTATTCCGGATGAAGTGTTTGAGGTTTAATTCAACCCCAAGACCGTCCAGAGTTATGATTGCTTCCGTCAGGACGTTATTGAAAGCTCCTTCAATATCAAGGAAGGTCTCAACAGCGAATTCCTTAACCGTAATGTCTTACTTAAGCCATGAAATGATAGTAGAAATGATAGATATGCAGGGCAGTATGTCATAAGCTTGCTTTGCCCTTGATAAATGGTCCCTCGTAATGCGCCTTCTTATGAACCAGTCCATCAGTCTCTCTATAGTTTTTAGTAAGAAGGAGGAGAGGGTGATGGGGCTGAAGTCCTTGGTCGTAACGTGGGAACCTTTACCAGCTTTCGGGATGAACATAACTTTGGATCGTCTCCAGCAGCAGCACTCTGAGAGATATCCTCCCATAGCACGTATTGCTCGAAAAGTGAGCATTAAGTTAATCAATCATTTAAACAGGTCAACAATAAAACAATAAAAAAATACAAATTTCTTCTATCCACTTTTATGTAACATTCTAATTAAAGTGAACTTTACTATAAAAACTTAACTTGGATTACGCAAACATTGCAATATGATATGTAATTACTTGCAAATTTATTTGATTCCAATAAAACTAAAATGCTTTTTGTTGTTTTGCAAATTTAGTAGCTTAAAATATTTGCGGCGGACATTAAGCGGCTTATCTCGCTATTGAATAATGGAATTTTTCATTTTGTTCATTTGTAGCAACATAAATATACATACATATGTATATCGTACATGCCACATATGCAAAATATTCAATTAAATGTAATCCTTTGCAAATTTAATCTGACTACATGATTTACTAAGCTCGACTGGTCGGCATGTTATTGAAAATTAAATTTAAATTAGAAACAAAGCGATCGACCACAACCAAATACCAGGGAATTGCGAGCAAAACAAATACCTAAACGAATTGCATGTGTGCGTGTCGGCAAATACATATATATAAATATTTGTTTCAAATGGCAATATTTAAATTGAGCAATGATAGCAGAAATGACATTATTAAAATTGCTGCAATATGTTGTGGCAAGTTAGTTTTCACTAGTTTATTTCATCAATTTTTGTTTTTGGTAATCTAAACTCAAGTAACACTTTTAGTTGTTGTTTCAAAAGTTCATAAAAATTATGACTTGATTTATATTAACATGAAAATTATTTGAATAAAACTAATTTTGTTAAAATTATTTAAATTTAATATGAGTTTTCAAATCGGTTTGGTAGAGTTGTCAACAAATATCAAAAAAAAAAAAAAATATCTGCACTCTGAGTTTTCAAAATGCCCACAGAACAGAGATTCAGTTTGACATAAAAATATCAGTGTTTCCAAATTTTCAATCTAAAGTGTTGTAGTCTAAATCTCCAAAATTGAAAATGAACTTGACTTTTACAATTCTCATGACAGCCGGTCCTAAGCTAGCTTAATTGCATTTGATTTTTTCGGCCAATGACTATCATTTTGACAACTTAACTCTGTGTGGATCGGTAAAATCTTATTCAAAAATATCTGCTTTGAAGTTAGTTGCTTAAAGGTTATCAATAAAATTACCTAAATTTGAAGGACTGTCCTTAATTACTCTGCCAAATACGAGAGCGATCTGTCAACCAGTTTTTTACAGCAGCTGCTTAAGTCGGTACTTCTAAGTAGTGCGTTGCGATTTTTACAATTGATAAAAATAACGACCAAAGAATGTGTCTCAAATTTTGTATTTATAACCACATTTCGTATGCGGAATCATTGGGAATATTGGAAAAGGCTTACAATGATTCAGTTTTATTAAAAACACAAGCCTGCGAGTGGTACAAAGCTTTCAAAGACGGTTGGAAGGCCGTTGAAGACATGACTCGTACTGAACAACCTTCAAACACTTCAACTGACAAAAATATTAAAAAAAAAAAGCAGAAAAGTGCTTGAAAATCGTCAGGCAAGTGTTTAAAAGATGAAAAGAGAGCTCGACATCTCTCGCGCGTCCTTTCGAATGATTTTGGTGAATATTTTGAGCATGAAACGCGTTCTTGCTCGACTCGTCGCGGTGAAGCTCAATTTATTTTCAAAATGAGTACCATCTCTTTGGACATTTTTGATCGTGCGAATTCCGATCCCACATTTATGGGCATTGTAACTGTCGATGAGACATGTGTTTATTAGTTTGACATGCAAACAAGTCAACATTCATCTAATTGGAGGAGGCAAAACGAGCCTAAATCTAAAAAATCATGCAAAGACCGCTTTAAAATCAAGATGCTGGTCATTGTTTTTTTCGATATTTAAGGTTTGGTGCATTATGAATTTACTTTCGGAGGAACAGACGATCAATGAGGAGTTCTATTGAGGCATTTGCGCGAGAACATCCGTTGAAAACGGCCGGTATTGTGGAAAAACAGTTCATGTGTTTTACGCGATGATGATATACCATCGTATCGAGCTACGATTGTGACTGAATTAAAAGCCAAAAGTTCAATGAATATCATTGATCATACCATTGCATCGAACCGCGATTGTGACTGAATTAGAAGCCAAAAGTTCAATGAATATCATTGATCAACCATTGTATTCAACAGATTTGGCTCCGTATAATTTTGTCTTGTTCCCAAACTGAATTGCCGCAACGTGGAACCCATTTTCAGGTGATCGAAGAGATAAAACAAAATTCTCTGAAGGTCATCCCAAAAAGCGGTTATGAGAAGTGTTTCGAGGACTGGACAAATCTATACCATAAGTGTATTATACCTGGTGTAGTTTTTCACAATGTGTTTCGGGATTCTGTTATCATAGGTGACATTGTATTATTTGAGAATATAAAGCAACAATTTCACTTCTTTTGAAGATATAGCTGACATGGTGACTACAAAGTAGACTCTTATACATATGTAATTGTCCAAAAGAATCGCCGTATAAGTATTTTATAGTTTCTAGATCGAATTGTACAGATTTCACGAACCTGTAGAAGAATTTTATATTTACTACATTTATATCAACATTATTGCCTTATTTAACTTTTAAATTCCGGATATACTGTGAGCGTCAAAAATAAGTAAACACTGGCAATAACCGTTGTTTATTTTTAATACTTATTTCGGGGAAGCGCCAAATATCCTTTGGAAACCATTACTTTCCAAGAGAGTGAGTGTAGTAAAACATATTTTTATTTCATTATTGTTTTTTTTTTTGAGGTTACGTGGTTAAAATATCAAAATTTGTAATGGGTAAGCGAACAACCACTGAAACGGTTATTAGATTTGAGTAAAAAAGGTAAAACTTTATGTGAAATCGGAGAAATAGTTGGAAGACACTATTGCACAATAAAAAAAGTTATTGATAGACATGGTAAACATCATACTATTGAAAATTTGTCACGACCGGACCGACCAAAGCGCCTTACTGATACTCAAGCGCGATAAATAGTAGTAGGAAGTAAGAACAAATCCAGCTTCAAACGCCGTTTAAATGTCAAAAGATATAGCGGAGGCATCGGGTAAACCAGTAAGTGCCGGTACAATTAGGAGAACATTGCACAAAAGCGGTTTGCATGGACGAGTACTACGCCAAATGCCCTATACATCAAAGGCGAATCAGCAGATGAACTTGGAATTTGCAAAAATGTATACAAATCAGGCTGCAAACTTCTGGGAAAACATTTTTATAAGGACGAAAGCAAATTCGAAATATTTGAGTCGAAAAAACCTCCTAAAATTTGGTTTTCCAAGAAATTAGAGCCTTTTATGATAAGCGTGTTACCAACACCGTAAAGCACGGTGGAGGCTCGGTTGTGGTTTGGGGTTGTATAGCAGCAGCTGGTGTTGGAAATTTGGTTTTTAATGAGTCCACGATTAACAAATTGGATTAATAGCGTTGCTCAAAGCATTGAAAAATTAGGCCTATCAGGAAACTGAATCTTTCAACAGGACAACGATCCTAAAGACAAGTCCAAATTTGTAACTCAGTGGCTGTTAAATCGCACACCAAAACTCTGGATAACCCTTCTCATACCCCAGACATTAATCCTATTAAGCATCTGTGGGAGCACCTTGACCGAAAAATCAAGCAGAACGATATTTCACGCAAGGACGACCTAAATAAGGCTTTGATTGAAGAATGAAACAAAATCTCCGCAGAATTTATAAAATAAATTTGAGAATACATGCCTAGAAGAGTAGGTGATGTCCAGAAGTCCAAAAGGAAAGTAAAAAAATACTAGAATGAATATTAATTTAGTTTACGTACAAAGATTTTAACTTTACAGAACTCTGTTTACCTTTTTTTGACGCGAAAAAATGAGAGTATTTTTAGTTTAAGTGATTTATTTTTGGCTGTGTTTAGTTTTTCTTCTTCTTCTTTACTGGCGTAGACACCGCTTATGCGATTATAGCCGAGTCAAAAACAGCGCGCCAGTCGTTTCTTCTCTTCGCTACGTGGCGCCAATTGGATATTCCAAGCGAAGCCAGGTCCCTCTCCACTTGGTCCTTCCAACGGAGTGGAGGTCTTCCTCTTCCTCTGCTTCCCGCGGCGGGTACTGCGTCGAATACTTTCAGAGCTGGAGCGTTTTCATCCATCCGGACAACATGACCTAGCCAGCGTAGCCGCTGTATTATGCTGTATTATCGCTGAACTATGTCAATGTCGTCGTGTGTTTAGTTTTTGATTATTATTAATAATAAGTTAAAATCTTATAATATAGGCCTTGAATTCTATAACAAAACTTTTATTATTATTTTAAAGACTGCGTTGTAGTAAACATTTTAATATTGATAGAATTGCTGTTTACCTATTTTTGACGCTCACAGTAATTAGATATTTAAAACGTTAATGAATGATTAGTTCAAAAGGGTTTAGAAATCAGTCTATATATTCAAATATTCTCATATACCGATTGAAATCTTTTGGTGGAATTTTATGACCTGTGGCATATGGTATGTTTTGCCAAGAGTTAGAGCATTCCAAACAAAAAATCAATTGGCCTTTCAATTACCTAATAAAAAATCCAAAACAAAAACAATTTAAATAAAGTTATTATTTATTATTATTTGCTAGACATAATTTTCCCAGCAGGATCGTTTAGTGCCAATGATATAATACATTTAATCCATTCTAAATCCACATGACTTTTATTTCAAACACATATTCAAATGAATTTGAAAATGAAAAATTGTATAAATTCAGACAAGAATTTCGCACACAACACAAAGGCAAATGCAAATGTCATTATAAGTGGTGGACACAATGCAGCGGCGAGGAAGCATTTTCCAACAACCACACTGAAGTGAGAATGTGAGTGAAAGGAGAGGTTATTTGGCTGTGGGTTTTCAACGTTTCAGGCATTTCGTATGCGCATATGTTTGTATAACTGTGTATTTGTGTGTGTGTGTGTATAATTGTTGACTTCATTAGATGGGGACATTTTATTGCTAATGCATTTGTGCGCATAAATACCAAATCGTGCAATTCTATATACATGTGGATATATATGTATGTATGTGTGCGTGTATATATGAGTGTGTGCTTGCTGTTGAGGCTGATTACATTCTCGCTTGTTAATTTGCATTTCCATTTAATGTTGCAGCTGTGTAACGATTCAATGGCAAAAACCAGCAGGCAAATGCTATTTAATATAACTGTTATGTATATATGTATGTATATTAGGGTGATTAAAAACAAAAATTTTTTTTTCGATTGGTACTCGGAAAAATAGGTTCCTAGACACCTCAAAGATAGCCTCTCCAAATATGAGTTTTTATTTATAACGGGAATGTCTTTCTACATACAGTTTTCTATTTTTTCTTATTATCAGATAGAAAAATTTATATCTCGCTTTCAACTACTTGAAAAAATATCTTGTTCCTTAGATTTTGTAGAAAATTGAATGCCCTAAAAAAGGTTTCCTATGATTTTTTCGTAAGCCCAACCGTTCAAAAGATATTAATAGTTAAACTTTGATTATTTTTGCGAAAATTTTTTATTTCTTATGGATTTTATAACTCAATGAAAAAAATCACTATGAATGATGAAACTCATAGGTTTTTGGAGAGGCTTTCTTACAGGTGTCTAGGAACCTATTTTTCAGAGTATCAAAAGAAAAAAAAAAAATTTTAATCCACCCTAATATGCATTGATGTTTGATGAATATCTCGTAAACGCTTAACTTAATCGAAAAATCATAGGAGACCATTTTTATAGAGCAGTAAATTTCCTACAAAACTATGAGTTTCATCATTCATGATGATTCTTTTTCTTTGATTTATAAAATTCATAAAAAATAAAAAATTTTCCCAAAATAATCAAACTTCAGCCGTTAATATCTTTTGAACGGTTGGGTTTACGTAAAATCCATAGGAAATCTTTTTTTAGGGCATTCAATTTTCGACAAAATCTAAGGAACAAGATATTTTTTCAAGTAGTTGAAAGCGAGATATAAATTTTTCTATGTGATAATAAGAAAAAATAGAAAACTGTATGTAGGAAGACCTTCCCGTTACAATTAAAAACCCATATTTGGTGAGGCTATCTTAAAGGTGTCTAGATACCTATTTTTCCGAGTACAACTCGAAATAAATTTTTTTTTTTTCGAATCACCCTAATGTATATGTGCGTGTGTGTCGTCAGAGTTGTATATTTATGAGGATGGTTTGATAAGTCAATAGGATTTCGAATTTACTAAATTAACTAAGGTAAATTGACGAATTCAAATCACCAACAACATAAGAAAAAAAGACGGAATATACTTCACACACAAAAACAAAAAAAAAAACAATAACTCTAAAGCGGGCAAAAAACCGTAAGATTTTTTAATTTAAATTTCGCGCGAAAGGTCATTCGTCGAAATATTTTTTTTCTAAGTTTGTCTGACTATTAGTGACACTCTGCCAAATGTCAAATATGCAACTCTGCATCTGCTTTAATCTTTGAGGTTATGAATTGCATTTTACGGAACTAGTTCTTCTCGGGCCTCTACCGACATGTTAAAAAAAAACAGCAAATTTGTTTACATGTCTTATGTATGTATGTATGCGTGTCATGTGACCATAATTACGCCGCCATATGTTGACGCATTCATCGCATTCATGTCAACATGTACTATATAGTACATCTACGTGTATGCATATTCGTACTGTGTGTACATTTCTTATGCGTTTGTAATTAGAGTCGGCATGTGGTAGCAATTACGCTGAGATTACATAACTGCTTTATTCATTATTTTTGCATTATATCGCATTGTAATGCAGGCGAATAAATGTTGTGTCATTTCATTCTTGTTGTGTTTGTTTAATTTTTCTGGTAAAAAACGGCAAATTAGTATTTAAATAGCAATTATTTAATTAAATAGGTCGCACTACTTGATTTCAATTCTTCGTTGTCTTATTTTGATATGTGAGTAACAGTATTCGATAAAAGATGGTGCCATGATTTCTACGTTCTCGGATATTATATGGTATTGAATTGACGGAACTTTCTTCTCGTCTTGTGACTCAAACATAAAACTGTATTTGGTTTTAAAAAGTATCCCAAGAAGACCAGAATTGGTTTCTTCTAGCACTGCGCCATTTTTCAAGTTAAAACAGTTTTAAAGTTTCAATATTAGCTTTGACTCAAATTTTTTCTGAATTGTACCCAATATTTCGTTAGAATGTTAACATGTTGTGCTATCTTGGCACTTAGTATCTCTATCCTTACTTTTTTGTCACTATTTCCTTTTGACGGCGTTGTCCTATCAAAAATGTTGGTCCAGTTCCAAACACTCTGCCAAATGCAGCTTTGAAATCAATGAAGAGGTAGTCGACCCTCTTTTCACGGATCTTTTCCAAGATTTGGCGCTTTGTGAATATTTGATCAGTTTTTGATTTTCCAAGCCTAAAGTCACACTGATAAGGTCCAATCAGTTTGTTGGCGGTGGGCTTTAGGTTTTTTACACAGTACGCGCAATAGAACCTTATTTGCGAAGTTGAGAAGGCTTTTCCTATGGTAGTTGGCGCAGATTTGGGGTCTCCTTATTATGGATTGAGCAGAGTACACTTAAATGCCAATTGTCGGGCATATTTTCGTCCGATCATATTCTACAAATATCCTGATTCATGCTCCTTAATAGTTCTTTATTCCCGTATTTGGTTTACAAGGACGAGAACCCTTTGCTAATTATCGAATAACTCCAAAAGTATTTGTCGGATTTATTTCAAAATTTTACAGAATCTATGATAGTGTGCTTTATGAAAATGCAAGAAAAACTTGAAATATATATGTATGTATGCTGATGCTTTTAGAGACGGTAAAATAAACATAAGGCAAATGTACCATCTGGTTGCTCTTTCATGTGGTTTGGTTTCCCATAAGCGGCTTAGAGCCTCTTAAGATCCCATCAAAGCAGTAAAATTTCGCACTAAAACAGATCAAGTCAAAATCAATATTAGCAGGCGAGAAAATCTGTAGCTGCATATCTTATACTCAACTGCCTTTAAATATTATATTTTCGAGGGATTTCAACGATCTGGTAAGACTTTCTTCATAATTTAAAAATTCTTAATTTAATCTTCAGAATCTATGTCGCCTTTCTCAAAATAATCCCCCTTTTCTTAATATACTTGTGTCACGTTTTTTCCAATTCTCGAAACAGTTGTTAAAGTAAATGTCCAGAATAGCCTTCAATACCCGTAGCGATTCACGTTTAATGTTTTCAATTGAATCTAAACGATGAGTTGTCGGCTCATTTTTCCGGTATCTTATTACGAATAGCCTTGCACAAACCACACATAACATCCACATAAATAGTATTTCATGTTGACAGTTTGGCCAGATTCGGTGGAATTCGGTTGGCACCACATCTCTATAATGGAAGAAAACATTCACCATAACCTTGAGTTTTGACCTGCTTTAACGTGTTTTTTTCGGATTCGGCTCTCCTTTGTCACGTTATTCGCAAATTGATCGTCTCTTTCTGGGTCGTAACCATATATCCCAGACTCATCACCAGTAATAATACGTGACATTCATGTAGTCGGAAAGCATTGCTTCAAAGACTTTAACGCGATGCGATGCTTTCGAAAAAATTGAGTGATTTTGGCACCAATCGTGGTTTCACTTTTCATAGGCCCAAAAGATCTTTCAAAATGGTGCTCACTGATCCTTCGATATTCTAATGATACCAATAAGATCTCTGATTGTTAATTTTCGATTTTCCAACAACAATTCCTTTATTTTATTGACGTGTTGATCATCACTTGAGGCAGAAGGCCGCCTTGGACGTGGTTCGTCGTCAACGTGGTCACCCTGGTTAAAGTAACATAGTTTTTTTTTTGTATTTGTTTCAGATCTACGAATCATAATTGAGCTTCCTCTATACATCTTTATCTGTATTTTGTAGTAATTTTACCAAGAGTAAAATTTATGAAGTGAATAAGTGAACACTTACTTCAAAGTGATGAAAAATATTTTAAAAATATTTAAATAATATAAATGTCAAAAATCACAGTAGGACTGTTCTGAATAAAATATTAATGTTGAAGTGCGAGTATTCAGCGGTTAATATTTTCCTATCGCCACATGTGTCTGTATGTACATATTTATTTGCTTCTACTGAACTTGAAACCCCGTTGCTTTTCTCCCTTTATTATATTAGCTTTCAAAGGTTTTTTTTTGTAATTTTTTAATAGGTGCTTGCTAAAAATAAAAACAGGTCTATTGCTTTGTCATCTGACATTCCACATCACGAATTCAACTGAAAGTATGTTAGGTATGTGTACATAACATGTGTCCTTACAGCAAGTTGCGATTGTGTTCCACCTCTTCAACAAAAGCCATTGTACAGTTGGTAGACAAGAAAATAGAAATGGGTTAAGCATGTTGTTGTTCTAAAAAAATTGTTCAATTAAGCAATTTTGAAATTATTTTCTAGGATTTTTTTTAATGTGCGTCTCTGAGAGATCCGAGTTCCTTGTTTCACAAATGGGGTTTCGTTTTGTGCTTCAGCCGCAGCAGTAGAAAGCCCTTCATGTGAGTCTAAGTCCTTTACTTCAGAGGATCTACTTTCAGAGATCCCAGTTTGTGTTTCGTGGATTTTACATAACCTTGTGTCTGACTTTTGCTTCAGATCTGGTGAAGACTGTACCTATGCCAGAAAATGATGGTGTGCTTGGTACCTCCAGTTCTGTTTCAATGCATCTCTACTGGAATGAAACATTTTGTTTAGGGCTTTTTTTTAAGATAGGTTCTAAATAGGTAATCTCCTCACTTCAATTGGACACTACTAGACTTCTGTCTAAAATTAAATTGACTAGAGACTGACTATTTTTATTAATGTCGGATCTGCACTCACCACCTACGTTTGTTTCTTTCTGCTGGATATAGCCGACAGCCTATGGAGCTCCGCCGTTAGTGCCTCTTTACTGCCACAAGCGTAAAGTCATCTCTGGAAAAACTAAGGTCACCACGGAAATATACATTTTTGTTCACCTTCTCCGCTTTTACCTTGTTAATCACGCTTGGGTTGTATACTGCATAATTTTATGTTTTCAGCCCAGCGAACACGGTTCCTGGACTAAAGTCACGTTGTAGCCGTTCTTCACTACGTTGAGAAGAAGCTCGGAGAATTCATTCTTATTTCTGTGAAGGTTTACCAGGAGCACAATCAATTCCCGGTTTCGAACCCTCAAAATGCTGAGGTACCTTGTTCACCGTCTGTAGAGCAAGTGAAGGTGCCCTGACCTCTTTCTTACCGTGATCCTTTTTCATTTCACTCTTCTGCAGCGTGATTTTGTTGCTGTGGGGTGGCGTTTCTTGAGACAAAGGAATAACATACGCTTCCAATATTCCATGCCGTTCTCCTGAACCTAAAATAAAGAATGTAATCCGCCTCCTTATTGATATGAAGGATGTACATAGCTTTGACGTCAATCTTGATTTATAGATTTCGCCACGCTCTAGTCGATAGTCGGAACGTCCGGATTCTGAAGCTATAGTTTCCCAGCGCATGTTTCGGGACAACCACGTGAGGTATGAAAACCTTCGTCTTAAGTAAGGATGGAGTGTTGCTTCAGTCCACCACCCCCAGTTTTCTGTTTACCCACAGATTTTGACAAATTCCTTCATTAATGCCAGCAACGTGTCATTCTTGCTTTTAATGATTTTGGCCCGCTAGATCCTCCTGCTCCATTAAATAACGGCAGGTTACTGCAGTCGGTGAGTACCACGAAGATACATAATCCAACTGGTTGCCGCCGTTACTTTGGATATTGTCGGCTTGTCACCCGAGTGCTCGTCTTTCAGGTCTCTGCACTTCCTCCTTTTCGAAGGTGCCCTTGGTTCGCTATCTGTTAAACGTTGTATCGCGCTTTTGCATCTAGCTTCTTGCATGGCTTCTTCAGGGGTCCAATCTTGTTGCCTGAGTTGGACCGAGGGGTCAGCTGCTAGGGCGAGCGCAAAAGCTCTTCTTCTTTTTCTTCGCTTAAGATTACTGCGCTTTCTTCGTCCAAGTCTTCATCGATAGTGGCACCCGTGCACTGTAGAGATGGTTGGCTTGCTCCCGTTGCAGTGGATATGTGGCCGCTGGCGACAAATCTTCACGAATTGTTGAATCAGTTGGGGTAGCTTCGCCTCCTGCCGACGTTTGGGCTTATATCCCAGTCCGCTTCATCTCATTGTTAGTCGGTTCTTTTCCCCCAGTCACCTCCTCTAGTCCTCCGTAAAGGGACGGAGGGGGAAATACATTCATTGATATCTTCGTCCGAATATTACATACTTGTATGTATGTATATAATACCTTTGCATTATTAAAAAATATAGATTTAAGTTCGTTCGTTCTCATTTATATGCCCGCCACTGTTTATACAACAAAAATACTATAACATTTATCTTTCCTGACGACCATGTCAGTAGTAGTAATTTAACATTTGTTTGAGTACATTCAAGCGCTGGTACATACACAATAGAACGCCTGAGCCAACAACTTTTTAAGAGGTCAGAGATCGTCGCTGTTTCACCTTCGCTTCGCAGAATTCAAGCCGTGTACTCGCAACTACATATTTGTATGTTTGTTTGTCTGTATATGGCTAAAAGTGTGTCGCCCCAAAAGTGCACTGCAAAGATAAAAAGTAAGGAAGGCTAAGTTCGGCTATAACCGAACATTTCATACTTTTGTAACTTGCAAGGATTAAAGCTGGAGTAATACCTTTAGGTTAATAAGGCTTAGTTATATGAGAACAAAGGCAACTCACATATTGACCGATATATGTATGTGGTATAAACTTACCTTGAAGTTCGAAAATCCTCATATTACGTAGTGGGGGCTTAGGGATGTACTAACCGGATTCAACCCATTTGTAATACCACACATACTACTATCAAGAAAATATCCTCTCTAATTTTCATTTAATTATCCCACACATTGACCGCTATTTTTGGTGAAAAGTCAACTATGGACTCCACATATTCGGGCTTGAGCAGATTTGGTTTCACATATAAAATTTTTGGTCTCACAATAGTCTTTAATGTAATATCTTAATTATAGCAATTTCATAGGTTTTCGGTTAATAGCATTTTGAGGGCGTGGCAGTCCCATTACGCCCATCTACGAACTCGTATTTTTTTTGTACTAAGAAATCCGCGTACCAAGTTACGTCAAGATGTCTAAATTTTTACTCGAGTTGCAGGATGGACGGACGAAAGGACGGACAGACAATCATCCGGATTTCAACTCGTCTCGTATTTCGTTTAGTTTTAGTTGATACGTACAACCGTTAGGTGAAAAAAACTATAATACTCTGTAGCAACATGTTACAAGAGTATAAAAATTACACTTTTTTTGGACCAAAGTGTGTTTGTTCTCAAACTCACACACATACATACATACACACAAGTATAAACTGGCATATGTCACATACACGCATTTCGCGCGCGTGAATTTAACTCACTGTGTCAATGTGTCGAGTATCTCATTGTCAAAAGATAAATGCGGGACATGTCCAATTGCGAAATATAACTGTACATTGCGAATACAAATAGGTAAATGAAAGCGAAATGTACGTGTGAATTTTTAAAATGTCAAAATGGTGAAAGCGTGCTAGCGAAGGGTGCAAGTTGTGTGGGGAAGAAAGGAGGAAGGGTTACGCGTGTGTGATAAAATACATTACATACATATACATATATATAAAAAGATAGAGGATAAACGAAATTCTTAGTAGACACTTTTGTCGTCACGTGAGCGCAGAAAAAAGGTGAACTTTCTATTTTTGTGCGCAGAAGGTTTTTGTCGCAACTGTAACAGTAATGTGAGTGGATAATATTTATAGTTTCATTTGTATTTCAATTTTAATTTTAATTTTCAACTTCCTTTGAGCTATCATTTGGGATTATTAAGAAGTTTTCTGCCGTTAAGGTATTAGGGTGGGTAGATACAGGTAATTTTGATGGTTAGTCGGTGACAAGTGGTGTCCCGCAAGTTTTGTAACCAGAAATTGAGGTGCAGAATTTAAATTGAGTTACTATATACATTTTTGACTATCTTGTGTGGGCCATAAGCTAAGTTTTTCAAATTCAATTTCAAAGTTTAGGGCTTAAGGGAACACAAAATGTATAAGCAGTGAATCGTTGGAACCAAGACTCACATTATGGCCACAAATTTACATTCATATTATATGCTATATGTAAGAAAGTGTTAGGGTCTAGGATGCAAAAAGCATTTAGAAGATTTTCAAAGCCACGCATAGAGTTATAAAAAACTTGTTGGGATTTTCCAGCGCTTAAAAAGGGATGTTTATACTCTGAAAAGAGCAAACTAAGTTGCCACGGTTATTAGCACACATAAAGAAACTACGGAGACCATATAAAATATATATACATATACCATATATAAATGTTTAGCGTAACGCATTGAATAGATTTAGCCATGTTCCTCTGTCAGTCCATTGTCTGTTTGCTCTCTGTATATACGTAAACTATGATATAGATTAGAAATTTTGTACACGCCACTTTCTGCTCATTTGTCGAAACCGCCGATATAAAGATCTTAAGCACATAGCTGTCATAAAACGTGATCGATCGAACTCCAGTCCTTGTAAGATAATATTTTTACTTGACTAAGTATCTTTACGAAATTTGCCATGAACTGTTATCCAATCTCCAAATTATTCTGATCGAACCAATATTAATGAGTGAAGCAACTTTAGTTATTGTGAAAAAAAGAATAATAAGAAATTTTGCGTGTTGATACAATATTGCCTTTGAAGGGAAAAAATACAGCTGGCTTGATGACGACTGCCCAGACACTGCAACAGGAAAATTAATCACCAAGAATTGGTTTCCTATGTTTAGAAGTGGTTAAATGAGCACCGATGACGTGAACGTAGTGGCCGCCCAAAAGAGTTTGTTACCGAGGAAAACAGCAAAAAAGTCCAGAGAATAATTTTGGATGATCGCAAAAAGAAGTAGTTCGAGACAGCAGACATACCGAAGGTATCAACTGAACGTGTACATCATATGATCCACGAATATTTGGGTATGAGAATGCTCTGTTCAAAATGAATGCCGCGCAAGCTCATTTTTGACCAATATCAACGACGAGTTATGTATACATAGTAGCGTTTGGAGATGTTCAAGCATATTAAACCCGAGTTTTTGAAAAGATATGTGACAATGGATGAAATTTGGTTCTTTCTTTCGTACTGATGTCCAATCCACAGTCATACGAGTGAACTGCATACGATTAACCCGCTCAAAAGCGTAGAAAACGCAACATTCGACTGGCAAGGTTGTCTGTGATTTGGACGTCTGTATTTTAGAATGCGCATGGAATAATTTTTATTGAATACTTTGGAAAAAGAAGATCCATCAACAGCGATTATTTCATAGGACTGTAGGGCCACCTCAAAGGCGAAATCGCTGAAAAAGTGCCGTATTTTAAGATAGAGAAAGCGGAGAGGTGAAGCAAAAGACAAATCGTACTACAGAAACGGTATCAAAAAGTTGAAGTTAGTCAGTGTGTTACCCTTGAAGGGAGCTATGTTGAATAAAGGAAAACTAATTTTGCCAAAAAACTGTGTTTACTATGCTGTTATTGTTTGTATCGAACCACTATAACATATAGCTGCCAAGTAAACTGACTTATTAACGTCAAGATAAAGAGCTTTTTATACAATTTTATGCTACAAGAAATCCATCAGTGAGGGGCATTATAACGATAGTAGCCAAAGTTGGTGTTTTTTCTTGCTTAATATCTCTTTGAACCTCTGAAAAAATAGTAATCATAAAAAAAAAGTACAGCTCTTTTACTTTCTAATGATAGCATCTTTCCGAAAGTCGTTGATCAAAGAAGTCTGTTGCAATATCCATGATCAATCTGAATTTTTACCTTATAATGTCAAGCGAAAATAAGCTCGTTATTTCTATTTAAATTGCCCCTATTTATGTTTATCTTTTTATGAATATAACATTTACTTTCGAATATTTTCCCTAAAGCACGTAAACCAACAATTTTGAGAAAAAAGTGATTCTAATGTAAATTTTTTTTTCTCTACAGGAAAACCCTATAAACTTTTTCTAAAAAAATATTCCTTTAACAATTAATCTCAGTTAAAGTTATACATCAAATGACCTGAGTTTCCATATAAGGACATTATAAATTCTGTGTTGCTCATACGCTTTGGTGTACTGTATGAATACATTGCATTTGATAAATATTTTAACTGCATATAAATATAATTTTTAAAGAATTTTTTGATGGAAAATATAGATGATATCATTTTGTGGTATCATGTAATTAAATATTCTCTTTCAAGGGTAATGGTTTATTTGCTTTGGAGACAAAAAATTTAATTCAAAAGATAAAATGTTCCATCCATGTTAAATGCATTGGAAAAGTAAAAGTTTTTGGCACAGTGAATTGAATATAAAGAGCTTTTTGTCGTTATATTTTTTTTAGAGTGAAAATTGAAACGTCAGAGGATTAAAATTTGTTGTTACTGTTGTCTTATTACAAAATTATTACTTTGTGGTTTTGCAAAGTTATTTTCTGTATAATTTGTGGAATATGTTGAATTTTTCAATGCCAAATAACTTGAATATTTCCAAATGTACCAGTAATACAGAGCTTTAAATTTTAAAAAGCCTTGAGTTTAAATATAATATAGGAGAGAGTTGCCATTTATATAAATATTATGAAGCGATAAATTGAAAAACTCTTTACATAAATAAATATATTTTCACTTTAAATACAAAATAATTTATCAACAAAAAATCGAAATTGTGATTTTTATTGCTTACGATTCTCTACATCATAGTACATGTTACCATATTAGTCCAGTGATTTAAGCTTAAATTAGGTAAGAATCTCGGAATTCGATATGCCCATTTATATGTGTCAGGAGACCTCTTTTTAGTTTCAGTACCGTTTATTTTATTATTATTTTCAATGTTCAAAATACAAATATGTTTTTAATATTACAAAAATACTAATGTAATAAATATATAATAAGGTGTTTATCCCACCGACGCCACTCGACGACTCTTCTCGTATCCATGCCACCTCTTGACTATTGCTATTTTTTTTACCCAGCCAGATTGTTGACATATGTTTGAAAATACTTGTATATTGAATTCCAAGGTGAACTTACTGTAATGACTTTACTATGTGTATATAACTAATATATAACCTATATATAACCAATGTCTAACCACTACATAAACATTGCATAACCAAAACTTAAAGATTGTTTAATTATGAATGGTTTCTACATCTATGGTTCTATAATTTGACATTTTCACGGCAAATTACAGACATTTGCTTTCGAATTACTCGCTCAAGAGCTATTTACACCAATCGGCACTGCCAACAGCAACAATAAAAATATGTCATAAGTTGCTTACCATAAAACTCTTGAAATTATTCGATTTTTTCCTTTGTGCGCCTATTATTTTTTACTTTCCTAGTTATAGTTACGTGTTTATGACGTGAATTTATGTGAAATATTTAAATAAAAATTTAATTCGCGCGATTTCATTGTTATTGAACAAACTGCTTTTATATGGCCAGGCTACGCAGCCACGCTGATAATGGCAGAGTTCATGCATTTATGTCCACACACTTATTTTATTATTTGCAAAAGAGCGCACTTGAGCGCGTGTGTCCCACGCACGCACACATACATACACACATACACGCTAGCGTACTCACAATGATTTGTAGTATATTTTACTTACGATTAATTTCGATAATTTATGCTGTAGAGTTAAATTATTCGTAAAAAATGTGCATATTAAATAATGTGTTGGCAGAAGCACTTAAACGCGCACTCACTCACTGTCACCAACAAACATACAGTTATCTGCAAGTAGAGTACACGTGCACTTTGATGAGCATTGGTATATATTTCGGTCCGGTCGTTATTTGCCCAGTAGGAATGGAAACTGGGTTGAAGTTAGTGAGATATTCCAGTGATCATGGTGGCCGTGCTTCGACAGAGATAGCAACCATTAAATGGTGTTTTCTGTGATTAAGTATTTTTTCAAGGTTTGCTGATCCACGCAAATTTCATTAGGTTTATACATATGTATATCGGTATTTGCTACTTAAAGGGTTACATGAGTTTATGAGTTTCCTCGGGTAAAAAACGGTATTTTTTCAACAACTTTTTTCTAAAAAAAATAAATGAAATGTTTTATTAGATTTTTATATTGTTAAAAACGTACACTATTAACAAAGAAATTCTGAAATTTTTGGAAAAAAATATCTTAAACTCGGCCATTCCGACGTCATTTTCGGAGATTTGGATTTTTGGTAGACATTTTTACCAAAAAAATTAAAATGTCAGAAAAAAACTTACGTCCAAGTCCTTAATAATTCTATCTCAAAGATTTGTGTAAAAATGTCATGAAGGTCGGTGGAGTAGTTTTCGACAAATCTTGCCAACAACTTCAAAACCATAGATTCGAGAAAAACGCGTTTAAAGACGCCACACTTAGCCCAGCTAGTCTCGAGCGCACAAGTTCTCAAGGCTGTATCTCCGAAGTTATTACTCGGATCAACTTGAAGATTTAGGACCATATTCTAGAGGTGTTGCAGAATTTAACAGTATAATAAAAAAAAATCGATTGTTTGAAAGCCGTAAACCCATGTAACACTTTAAGTCAAACCTAAAGTACAAGCCTCCGACACTTTCTAAGCCATTTACATGGGAGTCAAGTTTGGTTCCGATAAGCTATATTATACTCATATATATATTTTCTAGCCTTTTTTATATTTAAAATCATGTCAGATGCTACCAAAGATAATTCAATGCTTTGATTACAGTCCACATAATTTTTTTCGGGCTTATATAGACCGAAACCGTACCGGGATTTAATGCTAACAACCTCAAAAGATTGGAAAACTATATTTTTTCCATAATCACCAATGAGTAGTGACATAAAAGGCACTAGCACAATTTTTAAGAGACAGGGGTTAGTTGGAATATTAGGTTAGGTTAGGTTAGGTTAGATTGTATTAGATTAGTTAGATGTTTGATCCCTCAGAAAGGCAGCGGCTCACACTTAGATATGTAGTTATGAACAGGTTTTTTTGAAGCCATATATGGAAAAACTCATGTAATCAGATATTAGCTCACCGCAGCAACACCCTAAACCTATCACAAATCAGCTTGACCTCTTAAGATTTACTTTGAACCAGAAAGACTATGCGACAGCACATCTGCTGGTTGTGAACCACCACAGTTCAGTAGTGAACCACAAGAAACCAGCGGAACCCTTACCCGTCCTCATTTCTCAATTAATGTGATTAAAGTAGTGGAACTGCAGGTTCATCAGCCTTGGATAAATAAATGAGGATTGTACTGCGACCTAAGGTCTATTGTGCTCTCTCCTAAGTCACAACCACTTACCTAGCCGCAGCATATTGATAAATTCCAATATACTTCTAGGTGCTATTGAGGAGATGTGATCTCTTTTTGGAAACATGGATCGGAGGTGTCCTTTAGTTTCAGGCTCTATATCGCAGGACCGACAATTTTTTCTCTGGTCAGTGTATAAGGCGATAGTCTAATTTTGCCCCTTAGGAGGTTGATTACATATTTAAAAAATTTTAAGGCTGTAACCACCCGTTTTGCCTTGGAGTTGTTGTCAATACTCTTATCTGCCCACTCTTCATCCTTGTGGAGTAGCTCATTTATGGTATGGATATAGTAAGGATTATCCTTAGGCATTGAAGCTAAGGCATATATCTGCCCTTAACCTAAGCATTTTATAGAGAAACGCAGTATAAACTTTAGTTTCGTCTGATGTAACTTCTTAGAGACAAATAAGTTCTTACACTTGGATTCGAAATGAAATTTTGACCCACGACTAGATTATTGCCTAGTTCCTAACCTCATAATTTTCAGTGTAAATTTAAAAAGTATTTGAGAAGGTTTTTTAACCTTGAAGGAATAGAATTGAAGTTAAGCGCTGTTTTCACAGACTCGGCCGGAATCACATGTCTACCAACATTTCCACCAATTTTAATCCGAAAAGCAATTTCTTCACACGAAATTTCTCTGCCGGACAGTTGCAAGTTGCATTTGACGTGTGCCGGCGCATAAATGGGCACTTGTGTCGGATGTTGCACGCAGCTGCAGACGCACACTGAGCGGATCTACTTGAAAATGCTTTTGCATGTGGCAGCATTGCTGTTGAAGAAGAAGCGAACGTTTGAGAGGCTTGCAACTATGCTGAATACACATATATGTATGTTTGTATATGTCAGTGTATAAGAACTGTAAGTGTGTGCGTTTATATAAACCAACTCAACCGCAGGCATTGTCATACACACAACCATGTAAATGTGGCGCTTATGTGCGTTTGTAAATGTGTGCGTAGTGATCGCTTGCGACCGAATTGTGGCAGCGGTTTTTTTGCGTTCTTTTACCCCACTTAATTCGGAAGTATGGATGCAAGGGTGACGTGCGTGACATGACGCAACGAAGTGACGGGCTACCACAGTAACCACCGATGTCCTGATTGTGGTGAACTGGAGACTGCGCGTAAAACGTGTGGTTGCGAGCTGAAATGTAGGTGGATAGATTTGAAAGAGCTTAAGTTTTTACAATTTACCTTAAATTATGTTTTATAGCATCATATGGCTTTGGGGGTCACATCTAGTGTTAAAAAGTCGATTTTTTCACTGTAGCTACAACAGCTCTTTGTATTGAGCTTCTAGTTTAGACAGATTTTTTGTCAGTCCACAAAAAATCCCTCTTGGACAACTAGAGACATTTGTAAAGGTCAGAACTCTTGGGTAAGGGTCAAAAATAGTTTCGCATATTGATAAAGCAACTAGAGCGAGACACAAATGTATTGAGCCAACAATATGTACTCCAGGCGATTCGCCGCGTTTGTAATTTTACATGGGAACCTAGATGTTTCAATCTTAATCTGATAAGAGCTGGACAGTGGATGAGAAAGTGTTTTGCTATTTCCATCTCATTTTTGTTCCTGCAAATGTGACAAGTTGTTTTCTACAAAATCATTATCTTCACTGCCTGACTGCCAATGAGACAGAGTCCTGTTAGGACACTAGTCACACTATGGCCAAAAGGCTTTAGCAAGCCCACAAGTGCTGGCTGTTGACCAACGCTTCTTTTTGAATTCGCGCTCATTCTGCTCATTCCCGTCCTAAATTTTTGTAATAGCGGTCTTTCTTCCAATCCCATTGGTTTTAAAAGTTTCTGGCGATCCTGCTGAGGCTAGGCATCCAAACAAGTTTAATGTGGAAGTGCTCGTCGCTTGATGCTACCTGTATTGAGCTTATGCATACGTTGACTACCTCTGAGCTCACGGTCAGCGATCCAGGCCTGTGCAGCAACTTTATTATCGGAGTAGAAGCATACCGCCCTATAAGAAGCCGCACTTCGGAAAAGTACATCTGCTGCTACCTTAATGACTGCCACTTCTGCTTGAAAGACGCTACAGAAACAAGAGTTGATTGAGAGCTCCCTCACTAATCTTTCCCTAAGCTTTAACCCATCCGTGAAAAATCACAGTATTCGAAATCTGATAAACACCTTTGCAGCAATCTGCCAGCTTCACGGGATTTTGTTGCTTTTTCAGTAATTTTTAGAGAAGGGATAAATATGAGCTTGAAAATCTCCCGATTGGTTCACAATCATGCCGTGACAAAATGTGATTCTAAGAAGCATTGATATAGTGTTCTTCACATAGCAAGTGCCAATAAAACATGCAAAGATCCGTTTAGTCTTTTGCTATATCCAAGAGAAGTAGTAATCGTTTAGCGGGCGTGAGTCGCCATCAGACAGTGACCACTTAGCATTCCCATCATGCTCCTACTGGTTCTTCTCAATAGGAATGCTGTATAGTACTTCCGGTTTTGCATATTACTCTTGCAGTTTTGCACTTTGGTAGCTCGTACCATCGGATTTTGATTTTCTTTACCGTGCTTTTGTCGATGTCGTCGTATAGATAATGAATGGGTTTCCCAATATTGATCACGTTTTCGGATGTTAGCCTTATCATATTCTTGGCAATCTCGTCTACTATTTTATAACCCTCAATGCCTTTGTGGCCTGGCACCTAGTAAAAGTCAAGTTGTTTACTTCTGGCAACACTTTCCACTGCTACCCTGCTTTCCAAGACACTTCTGGTCAATATTCAATACGAGGTTATTGCCTTGATTGCTTCCTGGCTGTATACGTAGATGTTGACCCTGAAATTGCCTGCAGGTGCGTTAGAGGTCAGCTCCGTGGTTTTCGAATAGCAAAGACGTCAACTTAAAATATACTGCAGTGGTGCGGCAACTTCAAAGGTTTTTTTATGTCTAACTCTGGACAGTATATTCCCGCACCAACCCCATCTTCCATTTTCGAGCCATCCGTATGAATGTTTAGAGTACTGCGCGTAGCGCTGGGCTTTGCCTAGCCATCATTTCCTATGTTAACTTTGAATCTTCTTTCCCAGTTGAAAAGTGGGGTCATGTAGTCGGTGTTTGCCCAGTCATCATTACCCACCGAGCTATGCCAGGTCTAAAACCACACTGATAAGGTCCAATCAGTTTTTTGATGGTGGGATTTAATATTTCACTGAGTGCACTCGATAGAATCATACAAGTATATGCGATGTTGAGCAAGCATATCCAATGGTATGTGGGGACTCCTTTCTTATGTATTGGGTAGAGCTCACTTAAATTCCAATCGTTCGGAATGCTTTCGTCCGACCATGTTTTACAAAGAAGCTGATACATGCTCCTTATCAGCAGTGTACCGCCGTGTTTGAATAGCTCGGCCGGCAACCTATCGGCCCCGCTGCTTCGGTTTTCTTCAAATGAGTGGTTGCTATTCGAACTTCTTCATGGTTGGGAAGTGGAAAGTCTGCTCCATCGTCATCGACTGGTGAATCGGGTTCTCCATCTCCAAGTGTTATGCGTTCACTGCCATTCAGCAGGCTGGAATGATCGGGTCATCAGTTACTGGATCACCCCTACGGGTATGAACCTTGTACCACATGTTGCAAAAGTACAAAAATGCTAAATGAAACAGTCACTACTTTATTTCCAATTAGCGATTGTATTGCTTAGCAACAGTTGTTGCTGCTACTTCTAATTGTCCGTTAAAAGTGACTTTTCAATATTCAAACAGCAAATGGCAACAAGCTATTTCCTCGTCTAATAGTCGTTTCCGCTAATATAAACACTCGCACACACAAATGCACATACAAACATACATACACGTAATTGCGGTAGTTAGAGTTGAAAATGTAATCGACAATCGTTGACCGAAAATTATTCGATCAGCAACCACACACAATTCAATTGCTGTGCAACATACCGAAGCGGCAACAAATGACTAGCAGCTGAAAGTGGAAAATATTGTTAAGTGACGTTGGACACACACATACACCCCCACGCGCGCTGCATAACAGTAGTGGATGGGCGGCAATTGAGGCGCCGGCGAAGGGGTTGAGAGAAGAAATGAAAAATGACTGCAATCGTTTAGTTTGTAAGCGCTGATGGCAACGGAACGATTGAGTTAAATGCAATTACATCGTCATATCCTTACGTGTTGGCAATGACAACACGAACCCCAGCCGCACGAATGCAACGTTGAGTCAGCGAGTCAAGCCGTCAGCAATGTACAGCTAAATACACACAACAACAACTCCACCAGCAGCGGAATCTCTGCAACTCTCCTTTAGGTAGTGTGTGTGTAGGTGATGTAGTTGTTGTTGCAACAATATTTGTTATGTCGGTGTGTGTGTGTGGGTGCGATAGCAATGCTATAACATCATCAACGTCGTCATCAAGCACGCCATTCGTGGCGGTAATGGCAAATGGATCCGGATCCCTTGTAATGTCATTTTCATCATTATCAACGCCTTCAGCCACTGGCGACAGAAGCACCAGCAGCAGCGCCACTGTGCTGTGCTGTGGGTGTATGTATGTGGATGCAGCTGTTTGTGTAGTAGATGGCAAGCATGTGTGGGTGGCAAAGTCCATGTTTACAAAGCCAGTGACTTTCATTGCAATGGGTGGCCTAGAAAGCTATAGCTGCTATGGAAACCTCGAATTCGAGGAAATCTATTTCAAAGGAAATTAAAAGAAAGAAAAAAAAAAAACGAAACTAAAAACTAAGGGTTGCCAGATTACAAGAAAATATAAATACATATATGTGTACTTTAAGGTGCTATGATCGGAAAAGAGCTCAGCTGTATCGAATAATAGAAGTTATGTTCCTGAAAAATTTTTCTTTTACCGAAACGTTTCAATTGATGAAACAAGTTTATGACGACGATTGCCTATTTCGTAGCTTAGTGCACGAGTGCTTTCACCGTTTTCAAAGTGGCCGTGAGGACATACAAAAATGATGATCCACATGTGGGCCAATCAAAATCCATGATCACCGGAAATTCCATCAAAACTGTGCGTGAATTATTCATAAACCAGACGAAATCATCATTGAAATTCATGGAAATTGAATTGAACATCTCCAAAACATCGATCTATTGCATTTTCACCGAACATTTGGGCTTACGAAAGGTGTATGCACGGTTTGTTCCGCACAAATTGACTCTCGACCGAAAATTGCTCAGAATCCAACATTCCAAGGGCGATTATTTGACCAAAAATCACATTTTAACCATTAACCACTCCCCATAATCACTTGATATGGCACCGTGCGGCTTCTTCCTTTTCGGAAAAATGTAGTAGCCTATGAAAGAAAAGCGTTATGCAGACGTAAAGGTCATTCAAAAGGCTTGCACCGGCATACTGGCGGCCATACCGGCCAACGAGCTAAAACACTCGTTTGACATGCTTTTGGACCGTGCAAAAAGCTGTATTGAAGCGGAAGGAGACGATTTTGAATGAAATAAATTGATTTTGTCGAAAAAACGATTTATCCTGTTTTTTTTTAAGTCCTGTTTACTTTGGAACGCACTTGTATACAATCGAATATTTCGGAATCGAAACCTTATAAATACAGCGCAGCTAAAATATTTAGTCTATGACTAATTATATACCAGTTATCGTGGTGATTTTGGCTTGAATATACGTCTTTCAAGGGCGTCTTTCTCCTGGTCGTCTTTACCATTGTAAAACGGTTAAAAGCAATGAAGCCGGGAAATTTAGAGCCATATGAGATGAAGTCAAGAGGCGTTGAAAGAGTATTTTGCATATCAAAAATATCACTTGAATGCTTCAAGTCGTGACTGCTGTTGAAAAATTGATCCATTTGATAACCCTAAATGCAATGAAAGGCAAAGTCGAATATCCATAACTCCAATATAATGGTCACCATTTTATCACATCAGAAAAGCCTGCTGTATTATGGGCTTCTATAATCGGATGGAATTATTTATGGAGAACGCTATTGAAAAGAACTAATAAAAATGAAGCGGAAGATTGTCGAAGAATGCCCGCAATTTCCGACTAGACACGATCTAATAATTTTCCATCATGACAGCCTCGGTCTAATATTGCAATTCATTGAATACCACCAAAGTATATATTTTTCTTAAATGAACGTTCAAGTTTTGAAATAAAAACTTTCACGAATATAACGGGTGATCCATTTAGAGGTACTTTTTTCAAAAACCTTATCATGCATGAGTCGTGTCTACCTGTCTTGTTATGGTTGTTTAGTATTGGAAAGACTTATTCACTTAGGGTTACTGAGCATCATCCATCTTGAGGTCCAGCATTCGGATAACGATCGATCGAATAGTCCACATCCGGCACACAGTAAAAAAAAATACAGCAGCCGTAGGTGATAGTGTACACGAAGACCGTGGAGAGTCGATTCGGCGCCGTTCGCAGCAACTCGGACTACCGTATGGAACAACGTGCCGAATTTTACGTCGAGATCTTGAAATGAAAGCAGGAATATACAACCTGCCCTTCCCAAGAGTCATCTTGTAAAGTTTCAAGAAGATCCAACTTTTCGAGTAAAATTTTATTCAGCGGTGCGAGATTTGGGACGAAGAGCAACCTGAAGAGATTCAACAGCTGACATTTCCTCCAGAGAACAAAAACGGTTTTGTGTACCTTGTGGTCTGATGAATCAGTCGCTGAATTTATTGAGAGAACACTTCGGTAAGCAGATAATATAAGATTTTGGGCCGGTCGATTGGCCACCAAGATCGGTTGATATCACACCGTTAGACGTTTTCCTCCGGAGATGTGTAAAATCTGAAGTCTATGCGATCAATCCAGTTTCAACTCAGACCTTGGAGCAAACCATCACGCGGGTCATTCGAAAGCTACCAGTCGAAGTGCTCGAACGAGTCATAGAAAATTGGACTCATGTAATAAACCATCCGAGGCATAGCCGCGGCAAATTTGAAAGAGAAAATCATCAAAACATAAATGCTAAAGAATGCTCTTTCGAATGGTAATAAACATTCCCTTTAAATTTAAAGTTTCTGTGTTTTTCCTTTAAAAAAGTACGGAATCTCGAAATGGATCACCTTTAACTAAGAAATATTTATTTTGAATTTTTGGATTATAGCTTTTATATTTCACCCGATGTTTTCTCTCTATTGACCATACTTCTGCTATCAGATGTCTCATAATAAATTTTGACACTGTTTTTCCTATAAAGAAATGACTAATTATATCCAACCCCAACTAAATGCATCTTATTTAACATAAACTCACATAACCTCACTTAACCTTAATTTAACCTATCGATTTTTTTCTATGTCGACCACTTCATCTGTGCAATATTTTCCCACCAAAAAAAAAAATTTCACAAAAGTGAAAGAAACTACTTATTTAAACTACAAAATGTTCGAAAATACCGACTTTTGCAAATACGAGCTAATCCGAGCTGAGCTGAGTTGCTCAAAACTTGCCATTTTCATTTACCGCACACTCGGGTTCGGTATAAAAGCGCGCAGTGTATTTGCCTCAGACACATAAAGCGCAATATACACAAACAACACGTGTAAATGCATCAATGTGTGTGCGTGTGTGTTTGTTTGTCTGTTCCTTTCGAAATGCTCGGAGCATAACACGGGCCATGCAGAGTTGCTCAGCCCTTTACTTGCTCAGCCATTAATCCAATGGGATTGCATGAGGCAGTGGCTGTAAAGCGCATTGAACTGTGCAATGAATAATTTCCGCTTTAATAAATTTTATAGGAGATCATGTGATTTTATGCAGTTTTCAGTGAACAGGAAGCAGCCAGCAGCAATGGCAACCAGCAAGCACAAAGGGTAACACACGTCGTCAAATATATTGGATGTGCGAGCGAGCACCACACGTTGGCTTTTGCATTACTTTGCAGTAAAAGTTTATAATTTTCAAAAGTCGAAGTTTTGGTTCGTTTCGCCACTCACCTGGTTTTAGTTTTATAAAAATTAATAGTTAACTATAGCGTTTTTGGAATTCTTCAGGGTTTGTTTTGCTTTGAAATCTGGTATTATGTCTTTCTCTGTGCTTAAACGTTGACCCCCTCTCGAAAGACATAAATAGGTCGGTCCACTAGGAGTCACTTCAACTATTGTGGGTGGGTTTCGTTCTAGCGAGTGTTAGGATCCAATTACACTAACAGTTTTGAACAAGCTGAGCTTGTTTTTTGAATGTTTGTAAAGTTTCTGCTTTTATGCCCTTTATTTTTGAATTAACCATACAAAAGAACTCAGACAATTGCCGTATTCGAGTCGCTATCCACTTCTGAGCGATTGCTTATTTTAGACAGACAGATCGGAGTTATTAGTTTGGCCATAGAAGAGCAGCTCATAGTAGACGATGTGCCTGCCAATTGCACTAAACACATAGAAAAATCTTTCTGACCCTGAATAACGGCTCGGCTGTCATTTGCGTCGGCTCATAACGATTCGACCTTTTACGTTTTCACTTGGCATTGTTGCCCATTAATGACCCAATAACCATACGCTCGTTCGATTTTTCTACAATTAAGGGGGTATTCTAGTTTAGAGATTAAAAAAAAATCGATTTTTTTTTATATTTTCAAAGTTTAACTATTCAAGAATGTGTGTACAAGAGGATTTTTCAAAATTCAAATTATTTTCGGAGATATAGGCATTTTTCCCGGCATCCAAACTGGTTCGGCCGGAACTCGAAACTTTTAACGCGTTTTTCTCAAAACTGAATTTCTCGGTTCTACTAGACCGATTTACTTAAAACTTTTATAGAGTCTTCTTTATAGGCTTGTCTATGGTTGGAACTAGCCCCATCCCAAAATTTTTATTTTAAAAAATTCGAAATAGTCGGAAAAAGTGATCAAAAACAAATTTTTTTTCATGCAGTCACTATTTTGTGAAAAAATTGTTTCCCAATTTTCCGTAGTTCCGACCATTGCGACATTATTCTACATTAATAATATTTTTTTTTTTTGGTTTCAGATAACTAAGAGGGTTGAAATCATGGGCATGGTCACGTGGAAATTTTTAAAGACCCCCCACTTCGTCAGTTCATAGTTTTTTAAATTTTTTACTTTTTTTTTTTTTTTTAATTTTTTTCTGTACTCTTCAAAAATTAATAAATAACTAGTAAAAAAATGGATAGTAAAAATATTAATTGCCCCTTTTTTTATGTCACTTTAAAAATTACCTGAAATTCATGCTTCTAGACTAGAATACCCCCTTAAACAGCGATTCGCAGTTGGAAATTCGGTACAAGAATGATGATGAAAATGGAAATTCTTAACGCAAAGCAGTGAACCCAAGCCTGAAGTCGGTCAAAAGAATTTTTTGTGTAATATTTAACTCGACAATTTCATTCTTACTTTGACAAATGGTCTTGCATTCATCTTTGACGTCAGCCTTTCCTAAACGCAATCGAGGTATCTACAATTGCGCACGATGGGCTATTACAGTATCAGGTTCTCAAACGCTACTCACATTTTCAGCCACCTGTCTTGAGTTGCCATCTTTGTCGAAGTAAAACTGTAAAATATGGCGTGTTTTCACTTCGGTCGGTTAGTAAAATGTTTCTTTTTTTCAGAAAGAGAACTTTTCTATCAAAGGACGCAACACAAATAAGAGATGATAACTTTACCAGTAGAGTTGAATTTCTCTGGTTAGATTTTGAATAGAAAACTAGTTTTTTAGAAAACGTCGAAAATATTTAAGGATTCGGACCGGACTATAAACCTAAAGTGTCTAAAACTTTTGCTTTGTTGGTTGCTCGGCTAAGTTTCTTTTGTTACTAAAAGGTGATCTATTTCGTGGTTTTCTACTTTTTTATTTAAATAAAAACAGGTAAACTTCAAATTTAATGGTTTATGTTTATTAACACTCGAAGGAAAATTCTTTGGCATTTATTTTTTGAGAATTATCTTTTTCAAATGTTGGCTACGTCTCAGATGGTCCATCCGTTGAGTCCGATTTTCGATGACTCGTTCCAGCATTTCGACTAGTAAAAGGCGAATGACACGCGGGAGTGCTTGCCTCAAGGCGGAATTGTCCCCATAGACTTTAAACTTTGTATGTCCCCACAGGAAAAAATCTAACAATGCAATATCACAATATCTTGGTAGCCAATCCATCGCCCCAAGATGTGAAATTATCTGCTCACTGAATTTTTTTCTCAATAAATCCATTGATTGATGCGATGTGTGGGAAGTGGCGGTATATTGTTTAAACCAATCTCGCCGCGATCAAGAGTTCCAATTTCAGGCATCAATTGGTTTTCATGGCGCGATAACGGTCGCCATTGAAGTATCGTTTTCTCCGGCATATTTTTGAAAAAATCTGGACCGATGAATGCACCGATCCACAAACCACACCAAACCTTTTTTTTCTGGATGAAATGACAGTTATTCTCTTCAGGTTGCTCTTTGCCTATACACATTCATTGAGCCAGAAATGGGTCTCATCGCTGAATAAAATTTGACTCAAAAAGGTCGGATCTTCCTAGAACTTTTCAAGATGTCTCTTGGGAAGGGCGAACGCCTGCGGTCCTTGCGCAACCTGTATAATACACGCTTTTATTTCAAGATCTCGACGTAAAATTTGGTACGTTGTTCCATACGGTAGTCCGAGTTGCTGCGAACGGCGCCGAATCGATTCTTCACGGTCTTCGTGTACACCCTCAGCTGCGGCTGCTATATTTACTTCACTGTGTAGTTGACGTATTCTATTCGGTCAAATATTATCCAATAATGATTGCTGGGTCTCAAGATGGATAATGGTGTTGCGAATAATACGCTCAATATGCCGATTATGTTGGCCATAAGTTGACCGAAACAAATGCATTACAGAACGTTCTCAGGCGTAAGTCATTCCATGATGAAAAAATGGCTATTGAAAAAAGTACCTTTACTTGGAGCACGCATTAGTAACGAATATTTGAAGGACTCTCTTCTTCTGGTCAGTGCGATATGGTGGATTAAGTAACACTCCGTATTAGTAAACAGTTTGGTTTGGAATTACTTACCTAGCTCCCGAAAATGGTATAAAAAGTGCTCGGTTAATTGCGCTTCGAAAATTGATTTCGAAATCCGATTGAAGACTAAGACCACAATATATTGTATGCCTCCATAATCAGAAAGTTATATATACGAAAGATATGCGCTTTCAGCTATTGAACTAAGATTTCTGAACTGTTGAAGACTGTTGAACATAGATCTTTTCTCTTTACATAGAGTGTATTCAGTCACTTCCTATCTTCTACTGGGTGAAAATGCAATGCGTCCGCACGCATAGCTGGAAATTTTAACAGAAATAAAGCAAATTATGTTCTGCTGCATATGTATTTACACACACATATATATGTACATGAATTATAATGACATAAACCACCGATCTGTGCATTCACACTTGTACATATGCGTGTGGGTATATGTCTCTGCTAGTGCACTCGCTTACGCAGGGGATTGCGTCAAAGCTGCCCGTTGGCACTAACGAAATGAAATTGTTGCTTGGATCGCGTGGTCGTGTGTGTGTGTGTGATTGCGGCAAAATGTCAAAGTATTGCTAGATACACGTAGTTAGAATTCAATTTCGTCAGGTGGTGGCCGTTAATATCAGCTAAATACTCGTGTATCATTCGGTTGTGGCGTTTGTATGTCTGTGTTAATGTTTGTGCCTGTTTTGGCTGCGTAATTTTCGCAACGCTTCTGGGCCAATAAATAAAAATTCAATTTCAATGATCCCCTTCGATTTTTGGCTTACGCCTCATAGCGCCTAATGAGCTTTTATATACATACCAACGAGTGGATAAATAATTATTTTATAACGGTCTACTTTGCTGCATCAGTTAACCTGATGGCAGTGCACAATTTTGCTGCTTAGTTAAGTGGAAAACACTGATGACGAGTTTGTTGTTATATTTGAGCGAGTTAAATTAGAAAAAAATTGTTTTTCTCATTGAGCGGGTCTATATTAAGATAAGATATGTTTATATTTGAAATATCTTATTTGCATATGTATCCAGAATAGTATATAACACTGGTTGAATTTGTGGCTGGAGTATAGGGACCTCTGGTTTAGTTGACATGTAAAGTTATGTGCCAAAAACGAAGAAGATACGTTAACCGAAGCTACAATACTCTTCACAAATACAACATACAGTTGTCCACAAAATAATAGGAGTGCCACTATGAAAAATTTGTTTAGCTGCATAAATTTTTTAATTCACAAGTAAAGGACGCGAAACAATAACGGTACACATAACGGGATACTAGCATTAAAATACAAAACAAATTTTTATTCTGATGATTGCTGTTCTACTTCTGCTTTGCTAGTTCTTGGAGACACTTGTTATTGCTTTCCACAAAATAATAGGAGTGTTAGATATTTCATTTTCAAAATAGTCCTTAACATAAAAAATATTCACAAAATTAGAAAAACAAGCATAGTTCCATAATCTAGCAGCAATTTAAATTAGTTATTATTTTATTTAATCATTGGGGTTTTCTCCAGTGGGTAGAGGAAATCATTGTACAAAGAAAAAGCGGAAAACGACAATAAAAATTGAGAAAACTAGGAAAAACTTATAAAGAGATCCAAAAAATCGTAAAATGCTCTTCTCATATGATAGAAAATGCCTTAAATTATATAAACAAAAATTAAACTCGTAGACAAAAGCGCAAAACATCCACTGCAGACGATCGCAATATAGTACTGGTGGTCCTTTTGCTTCAGCCAGGAGCATCCATGACGAACTAAATTTGTCAGTTAATACTGAAACTGTTCGTATACATTTGGAGCAGAACAAATTATTTACTAGAAGTCCACGAAAAAGACCCCATTAAAAAAGAAACACAAGGAAGCCCGCATATAATTTTCAAATGAGCATGGCTCCTGACCCGCGTCTATATGGCGAAACATATTGTGGTCAGACGAATCCAAAGTTGAGTTATTTGGTAGTATAGAATCTAGGAACTTTGTTCGACGTCCCCCTAACTCAGAATATAATCCCCGGTGCACCACAGAAACCGTTATCCTTGACGATGTCAAATCA
The DNA here is from genome assembly GCA_027475135.1 of Bactrocera correcta. NCBI lineage: Eukaryota > Metazoa > Arthropoda > Insecta > Diptera > Tephritidae > Bactrocera > Bactrocera correcta. The sequence goes on along the minus strand of CM050323.1, from coordinate 28,564,785 downwards.
TGGTATGCGGTTGTTTTTCAACATTGTGGTGTGGGCCCAATGCACTTAATTGAAGGCATCATGGACCAAAGGGTATATGTCAAAATATTCGATGAGGTAATGGTATGTGGTACCTCATGGAATATGTCATTGATATGGGTATATTAATAGAATAATGACCCTAAACGTACCAGCAAGTGCGCAAAAAACTGGTTTAGGGCCAATGGAGTTAAGGTTATGTGGTGACCTGCTCAGTCTCCTGACCTCCACCCCATTCAAAACCTATGTACAGATATCAACAAGAAAGTAGCTGAAGAGAAACCAATCAATTCGAGAGATTTGTGGCAAGTAGTGAAAAATGCTTGGAAAAGAATACCAATAAAACGTTGCCAGGATCTCATAGACTCCATGCCTCGGCGATGTGATGCTGTATTAAAAAAATCGAGGTTATTCATCGAAATATTAATTATTTTAATATTCTGTGAAACTTTGGAAGCAATATATGTTAAAATTATAGAACGGCCTCTTATTATATAAAATACTCCTATTTTTTTGTGGAACTAGTTTTTTACTTTACTTGATATAAACTGCGATATAAATTTTTGCTTATGTTTAATTGAAATAGATGGAATCTGGAAATATTAATAGGTCTTTAGCAAATTACATTATGCAAAAATTTTGAAAAAATAAAACATTTTTGTTAATGAAAATTAACAATTCGTTTTTCCCATGTGGTCACTCCTATTTTTTTGTGGACAACTGTATGTGACCTGGTCTACGAAAAGGGGGCTTTTATTTCAATTTTGTTTTTTTGTTTTTTTTTTGACACCTAATCCCCTTTTTCGTAGACCAGGTCACATATTATTTACAAGCGCTTTATTCCGTTCGTTCAGTTTGTTTAGCAGCTATGTGCTAAAGTGGTCCGATATCGGCTGTTCTGACAAATGATCAGCCTCTAGGTGAGGAAAGTACCGATCTTCATCTCAAAAACTGATAGACCAGTTCGCGTACATCCAGACAGAGAGTCAGACTTTTTCTAAATTGACTTAGCTCCTCACGCTGAAAATTTATACGTATATGGACTTCATAAGGTCTCTGACCTTTCCTTTTGAATATTGAACATCGTGGCAAATCTATTCCGGGTGTAAATATTTATATTATTTGGAAACTGGAGTAATTCGTGGACCGATTTTATATTTTCGGTATTAAACTAAAGTACCATATATTATATTTCATAATCATTTAATTATGCATTTATTACATATTGACCGATAACGAATACGAAGTAAGTTTCAAATTCGTTATTTAAGTATATCGGGGCAACACGTCCCAGTAATATTAATTTTGGCATAACAACATACTATTTTTCCAAAGAAGATACTTTATGAATTTAATTAAAATATCAAAAATTTTCGGCAAAAAGGAGCTGGTCAGTATTTCTCTCCGTTTATATACATAAATAATTAATATAATAATTGATTTTCAAAAATGATCTACTTTGGGCTAGCAGTAAATGCTTTCTGCGATTTTAATGACATATTTTAGTTTTCGGTGCAGATACTATGACTCAGTTCTCAACAAACACTGCTTACTATGATTGTTGCAGTTAATTATAAAATACAATTTTTTTGTTATATTTTATTTTATTCCAAAGAAGTAAGAAATACATAAATTATCGATAAAATACTTACAAAAGTAGAAAGTGAGAATTAAAGGTCATCATAAAGATTTGTTCTTTTCTTACCTTGTAAAAGTATTTTTAAAACCAAGTGTTCATTTAATCTATATTGTCTAATGTAGTCCTCTTTCAGAGCACCTTATTATAAATATTACATTTTATATTCAATAAGTATTTTAATATATTTTCCGAGTATATAAAAAATCGCATGCGAGTTCTTTCAATTGACACCTCAATCGCCAAATTGCTGCTCTAATACACAAACAGCATTTCAAGGAGAAGCAACAGCTACCGTAATGTAGTAGGCATGTGGCGAGTGCATTACCCCTTCGCTATGCCGCGATGTGCAAAGGCAAAGGAAGGTGGACAAAAACAATGGACGCATTCTGTGCATACAACAAACACAACAGCATCACCTCGTTTCGTGGGGAACTTTACACACTCGTTACACACATTTGCTCAGCGTCAGTCAATTGGAATTTTTCAATCGCGATCGGTCATCGGTCAAAGTGCGCGTCGGTTCGTGTGTGCGGAAAAAATAGTAATAAACGCATAAGAAAATTTTAGTAAAAGTGCTTTTTAAATTATTTTGTTTAATCTGAAAGCTTGAGTCAGAGTTGTGCAAATTAAATGAAAACTTAATTTAAGTGAAAAGTGTTGTAAGTGTTCTAGTAAAAGTGAAAAATGTGTGTAAAGTGAAATGAAATAGTGTGCAAAGGTAATTTTGTTTTCTGTGATATGTTTATGTATGTTTGTTAATGGTTTTTATGCTGTTAATAGCGAAGTGAGTGGAAATCGCATATTGTATATCATTCATAAACACTGCCGTAGTGAATTAATTTCTTTTAAAATATATTTCGTCAAATATAAAGTCAAGCTTTCGTTCGTTCCCTGTTCGTCTACCGTCATTCTCCAATTAACCAACAACGTCGTTCGAATAAAAAAACAAATAATATCACTTCAGGAAAGCAATAAATTGTATGCTCTAAAACATAAAGGTAAGTACAGGGTGTTTGTTCACAAATTACTTTGTATTTTTTAAGTAAATTAAAATTAAAATTTTTTTTAATTAATTATTTACATATTTTCAATAGTTTTATTTTTAATTTCGAAATTAGAAATGAAATGAAAAAATTATAATAAAATTTAAATAAATTTTAAATTTTGCATAAGATAAATGATTTGGAAAGGGTCATAAATAAATTTTTTCCCAAAAATATGAAAAAATTTATTTATGTTTTAAGAGTTATATCCACTTCAAAGCAAAAGAAGTATACTTTAATTATCCTCATAGTTTTTAACAAGAGCTTTTCATTTTTTTCTATTATATTTTATTAGTTATACTATCAACTCAAATCTTGGCATTATTTTTGTTTCACCATGGTTAGTTTGATTGTGGCTAGAATTTGAGTAGGTCTCACCTGAAGTAAGTAGAGCAAACAAATTTTTATCCTTCTTGATTAATATTCTGGAGTTATGTGGTTCTAAATATTAAAATTTATTTTTTGACGATTTTCCATAAGATTTCATGGTATTATCTCGAAATTTCGATATCATGCGATAATTTAAATATCATGTGATAATTTTGAGTATTTATTATTATTATGTATGTGTTAGGATTGATAAAACGCGTTTATTTTCCAATTAATGACGTGTTTCCTGAAATTTCATACGATCAACTTTTAAATTTATTCTGCCGCCCTTAAACTGTATTGACCCTTAAAGAATTTTTTATGCCTCCGTCTACATACGAGGCAGTCTGTGAGTGCACATATTTCACCTTAACCAATTGCCGCCATTTACCAACTTTGAAAGTCTGATTACTTAAAAGCTACCTATCAATATTCATACCGCTCCCTAGGGCACCAGACGCAGCCCATTTCAATTAAACGAAAGCTGGCAGAAATGATGAGCGAATGGTGAAATACTTTGCAGCAAGCAGATGGAAAGCTTTTAGCAGCATTTAAGCGGTCCACATTCACGGCAGACGACGAACGAGCAGGTGAAGGGTGGGGGGAATATATGTGGAGATGAAAGTGCTGGCAATTGCCTTGCATGCCAGTCATTTTACGCACTTTTTGACAGAGTGTGTAAAGGTGTGCGTGTGTCTGAAAGTGTGTTGACTTGCAAGGCAATCGATTGCGCCACTTGAACTGTCATTGAAAGATGCAAAAGAACTTTTAACTTCCCAGGCAACTTTTTTGAGAAATCACATATGTATGTGTGTATGCATGTATATCCGCAGACATGGTGAACTCCAAGCAATTTATAGGCTTGCTTATAACTTAAAATAAAAGTTAAAGGTTTTCTTCTTAAAATTTTACTCCCGGGTGACAAAATTCAATAAATTCCTCCCTCTCGGTTTCTGAACTTTAAAAATATATGCTTAAAGTGACACTTTCCCAATAAACTTGTTAGCCTTTTTGGCTTTTTTGGGCTACTTTTCTGCGTTAGGTGGAGGGGAAGGTCTCTTTTATACCCCAAAAGTGTCGATATATCAAATCGTGTGAACTGAGCTTAGCTGGAGAGGCAAATTTCGTACGTATGAAAATTAGTGGGACCTTGTTTCTTGGAATGTTTACAGAACTTTGAAAGACTTGTCACAAATGGAAGTCTATTTTTAATAATTTCTAAGCGATTGATGAACTTTGGTGGTAAGAAAGAAGACAGAATCTGTTTTTTTTTCATTTTCCATATTGTAGATTCCCAGAATTTGATGGTGAGAGCGATTTTAATTGGAGATCCAAATGGAGGTAGTTTTTACAGTAGCCCTTTTTTGACAGATTAAAAGTGAGTCGAGTATTGTTTTGCATTTTAAAATGGAAAGACTTAGGCCTGAACAACTTTAACGAATCGTCAGTTAGGAGAAATTAACATTGGAGGCGGGGCCACGACCACTTTTTCAATATTTTTTGGCCCGTAAATGCCCCTTGCTACTGCGATCGACAAATTAGAACGAACTTTATTAGAACTCCTTTTTTGCAAAGGGAAAGCTCATATCACATTTCATCAAAATACCTTAGTTTTTACTTAAGTTATAACTTGCATAGACAGACAGACAATCACCCGAATTTTAACTCGTTTCGACATACTAATCATTTATTTATACATACATATATAACGCTATATCTATCCAGATTACTTTCAGGTGATACATACTACAACAATTAGGTGAACAAAACCCATATACTCTGTAGCAACATGTTGACAGAGTATAATAACAAAGCAATCACTCTTTATTAGCATTGATGTTAACAAACTATTTGGAATTGCTGCTATAATCCCGAGCAAACAACAAAGCAATGTAATTTGTTCGTTTTATGCTAGTACTGCAAACCCGCCGAGTGACCTCCTGTAATTTCGTTACAGCATGCACAACAGTGTAGGAATGTTACATACTATTTGCGCATACAACAAAGCAGTTGTTGTCTCATTATCACGAAGCAGGTGAGCAGCACTGCAGAAAACTATAAGTGCAACTGAATGACCCCATGTTAATACAATTTCATTCATGTTCGTTAACATTTTCTGTTTGATTTGAGTCGTGTGTCGGTAAGTGCGCGTCGGTGCGTGATCGCGACAAAGTTAGGAAGGAAAAAGTAATAAATTAATCATTTAGTGTAGGTTTTTGAGTATTATTTCAAAATTATTTGAATTGATGAGTGTGAAGTGTGTGTTAATGAATTGAAGTAAAAGTTTGCAAATGCAAGTTAGCAGAGCAGTGCACAATGTGTTTGTTTGACAAACATGTTTCAGCATGTTCGTATGAAAAATATGATTTTACTTGAAGATTACCAGATGCGCGTTATGAATGCAGCAAATATACATACATATATGTATGTACATCGTAGTAGATCTAAGTTTAGTGAGAATTTCATAAATAAAGTGATAATAAATTCTTTATAATGTTGGATCATAGCGTTTAAAGTATTCGATGTGTGCTTAATAGAAAGGTATTAAATACATTTTTATGTGCAGGCAATAAAAGGTCAGGGTGAGCACGTATGTACATACATATATACGCATGTTTTATGTAAATATGTATATAAATACATATTTATGTTTGTATAAGTGTATGAACAAATGAATATATTTAACAAGTAACGAAGAGCTAATTAGTCCGATTCAACTCAGTTTTGACATCGAGACATTGTCAGAAAAGGATTATGGCTGAACTTCACTTATATGTCTCACACATAGCCCGATATTTTCTATCAAAAGTCAACTATAGGTACTGGGGTCGAAATATTTGGAACCTAAGGGCTTCAACAATTTTTGTTGGATTGATATGGAGGCATATGTATGTATAATAAATATTCGTGAAAAGTTTTAAATATTTACGACTTCATAAGAAGTTCTGGCAGAAAATATACACACTTGTATGTCCAAGTTGGCATGGTAACATACACACATTTTGCTAGTCGGTCTCTTGTCATTGCCGGAAATGTGTAAGCTTAAATTCTAACTTCTTCACATTAACTTTAAATTGCTATACACACTGCAAAGATGCGAATGAATGGCAAGTGTTCGGCTTGCTGCATGAAGAGTATCTCTTGCCATTGCCTTTTCTGTTCACCCCTCAACGTCGGTTGCTTGCCAACTGACGCAGTTCCGCTGGGAGCTGTTAAAAACGGATATTTCATTGCGCAAAGCATTGTGGCGAAAGCTTGATGCTAGTATTCGCCAATAACGGTATAGTGCACATATTCTTACATACTTGCACTAGCTTTTCTCTATATATGATATTTGTATATATATGTACATACATATTGTATATAAACTTGCTTATGTGGCAGCTTCATCAGAACAAGCCACCTTTGGTTTTGCTTTGGCCTTCTTCGACTTTTGTTTATACTTTACTTAAACTTTAAGTTATTATAACCTGAGCAGGGTTTATTATGTTTACCTCGAAGTTTGTAACACCCAGAAGTAAACATCGGAGATCCCATTATATTTTTTAGCCATTTTCGTATGTCCGTCTAACTGTATGTACGGGAACTGTTCTTTTAGCTTTGAGATATCGTTATAAAATTTTGCAGATGTCTTTTTATATTCAAAAGGCTGCTCATTTGCCGACTATAACATACAGATCCCATACAAACTAAACGATCGGAACCAAGTGCTTGTATGGAAAACTTTTTAATTGACGAGATATCTTTACCAAAACTTGCATGGATTATTTTCCAAGTCAACGCTGCAATTTACAAAGAAATTGTTCAAATCGAGTCTCTATAGCATATAGCTGTCATACAAATTGAACGATTAAAATCATGTGTTATAAGGAAAACTTTTTTATTTGACGAGATAGCTTCATAAAATTCGTTGTGGATTATTATCGAAAGCAACAATATACTATTCTAAAAAATTATTGAAATCGGACTACTGTAGCATATACATAGCTGTCGTACAAGCTGAACTATTAAAATCAAGTTTTTATGGAAGTTTTTTATATTTGTGAAGGGTATTCTAGCTACGCTGCAACCCTGGTTGATATTTTTTTGCTTTCGTTTCTACTCGTTTTTTCATATCTTTAACATTTCATTTTCTCTCGCAATGCTTCAAATTTCAATTGATTTTAGTTGTTCCTCAATTTAATATAACCATGGCATGTATGCTTAAGCTCCACCACATACAACACATTTGTTTTTGTTGTTGTTGTTGTTGTCATTTCATCTATTTACACCAGCTTTGTGCACAGTCTTCGTATGTTTTTTATGGCACGTAAAAGCCTGGGAAATTGATTTCGCAGTAATTTATAAATTCTCTTCGCTCTGTGAACTCGCCAATCTGTTCGTCATGGTGTGCTTTTAGGCGTATAATGTCATAAGTCGTAGCCGTCGTGTACTTGTTCATGTCTTTGTCGTAAAATCTTACAAAGTGTCCTATTCCATGATGCTGACGTGTGTGTCATGACCGTGTGTGTTCACTTTATTGCCGCAAGCCTTCCGTACAATGTTTTAGTGTTGCCCCCCGCGCTCACTCCGCTCGTTGCCCTTGACATTGTTAGCAACTTCAGCAACTGGGCCATCTGTTCTGTGTGTGTCCATTCGCTCTCTGCACTGCTTTGTCTTTGTGACTGGTGTCACATTGTGCTATAATTCAATTCTTCGATTGTCGCTTTGTCATTTTGGCTTCTTAAGTGAACTGCCAAACAAAAACAACAACTGTACTTTTTTTTTATGCATTACGTCACTTTGCCAGGCAACCTGCCTGTAAACTTATTGTTTTTCTTGACTTTTCTTTGCCTTCACTTTGACTTATCCGCTTGCCACAATGTAACGGTGTGTGCTCTTATCTCTCGCTGTCTTTTGATTTATTATTGATATTAGCGTCGCAATATCCCCACATTTGTGCCGTGTTGTTGTTGTCTCTGGGCGCTGCGTTTATTGATGAAATTAATTTCATTGCCGTTTGATTGGCGCACGTAGCGCGTAATTGAAGCGATTCGATTGTGGCACATTTATTGCCTAGAAATTGCGGAGGCCAAAAGCGCAAATGGCAAAAAATACACATTTACTTCTGCGTGTATGTGTGTGTGTTTGTGTTTGCGTCGGCCCTCTCCCTTGCGTCTACATGTCACCGGGCAGATTCGATTATTTGCGTAGTTGTGTGTGTGTGCGCCCTGCACCTGCAGCCATGAAATTGCATTACAAATTCAATTTGCCATTGAGGCGTTTAATTGAAGCAGCGTATTGGCTGATTCAGTGAAAATTTGAAATTATAATTTATGTTCATGTGAATTTAATTAAATTTAGCTGCACGAAATTAAATGACAACTTTGTTGTAAGTGTACGTGCTGGGAAATTGGCAAAACTCTTGAAGGCAATGAGAATTGAAAAATGAAGTTTGGGGTTAATTTTACATTTTTCCACATCTTGAATATGATACTATATTTCGAAATGTAACATTCAAAGACTTAAGACTTAACTTAGAACCCCTACTTTGTCAATACTAAGGAAGGAATAATAAATCGAATTTATCTCCTTCACACTTTCTAAGTATGCATTTGAGCATATAAAAAGTTTTTTGGAAACATTTTTATCATCCGAGTTAAGCACTGCGACCATACTATTTCCTTCAAAATAAAAGCCAAAATCCGCTCGAAAGTGTTTACTTGGATTTTATGCAAAAACTTGTTTTGTTTTAGACACTTGGTTTGCAATAAAAAAAACAAAACGAATATAAAGGATCCTGCATTTCAAAGTTCCTTACTCCTCCTACTTTAAGAAAAAAAGTACAGAAACTTCCATTTTAATAGAAAATGTTTATTATCATTTGAAAGAATATTCTTTCACTTTTTTTTTTGAAAATTAACTTTTTATCTTTTTCAAAATTTGGCCGCGGCTATGCCGAGATCACGAGCTTCAATTTCACGTACCAAATAGTCGGTTATCATTGCACGGTAACTATTGACGATTACATTTTCCTAGGCATCATTTTTGAAGAAATGTGGACCGATGATTCCACAGGTTATATGAAATGTCAGCTCCTGAATGTCTTTAGGTTGCTTTTCGTCCCAAATGCGGCAATCTTGCTTGTTTATATACCCATTGAGACAGAAATGGGCTTCATCACTGAAAAAAATTTGGCTTGAAAACGTCGGATGTTCTTGAAACTTTTCAAAAGCCCTTAGAACGATGCGATGTCGCTTGCGAAGTTCCTCTGTGTATACAGTATAGGCTAACAAGTCCAAAAGTCGCTCATTTGTCATAGAGTAGTAAGCACCGTTTTGGACGGTCTTTTCCTGAATCGAGTGAAATTGGTCTATTGAAGTTCCCATATGTTGAATTATTGATTATTTTCGATTGCCGCTAGCGGTGAAAATGTATAATATAGCATAATATGAATTGTTAACAAAAACATAATTTATACCTTCTTATAAACCCCAATATAATTATAGGATTTTTACTCTTTCAACCGAAATACGTAAGAATGTTTGGAAACCTGAAAAGACACGACTTGCGTATGGTATATACTATATACACATAAACATAATTTTAAATCGTCAGTTCAATATATAGCTCTTTGCGCGTTAGCAGTGCATACAAAAATAAGGCCTATATCCCATAATTCCTTTAAGGATCCAAGTCAAACAGTAGCTAGGTCCAAGAGTCTCCAGCTCCGAAGAATTCGAGCTAATAGAAGGGGTACCAAATAGCTTGGTGCTGGCTACAAAATCGTAGGCATCTTTGGATGCAGAAAGAGTGTAAAAGGTCAATCTTGAAAACCTTACCCTCAAGTAATGCAAAAGCACTCCCGGGGCAAAAATCCATAATAGAAGGGGAGAGAGTTGCTTTTTTTTTATTGGGAGTGGTACATCACTCACATAAGATGACGATCCTTATATACTACGAAGGCTTTTTAAATTCTCATTACGTCCTAAAAAAGTATCAAAATCATCCAAGTCTAGGCGTTTTCAGGACCATTGGACTAATTATTACTTCATGGGAGAAGGCATTTAAGTCTCCTCTATTGTACGGACTGATTGACGCCTAATCTGTTGTAAATGTCTCAATCTTATCATAATTAGAGCCGCGGCCTTGCCGACAGCTTTCCATTTTACCGAGAACTCGCACATAATTGCTGTGAAACCACCTTCAAGTGTGGTTTTCAGCTTTTCCCTTTTACTTGAAAACCGATGGCAATGATAGAGTCTGCCTTCAGAGTCATCTAAAGTCATAAAGATATTTGCATAGGTACCTTCTCAAGGACTCATCGTCAGTGACTATTTGGGTCAGGTGGAAATCTAGGTCCTCATGGGGTCTATATATCTATGAAAGTATGGTCGGAATCAGTCTGTGGGTCCAACTTACTCTGTATGAAGTTGGCCATCGTTGCTGCCACATTGTGATGCCTTTGATTCTCTCCTCTCGTTTTGCTGCTGTAGACGTCTCTGATAAGTTGTATATTTGCACAAATTCGTTCCCCTGGATGCCAATCGGCGTCATACTAATTAATAGCTCAGCAGCGTCATTTGATACAAAGTCTATTCACTGCGTTAATTGATTTAGCATATGATTTCATGTTTAGCGCCTGTATTCATTTTGGAGCCGCATACAGTATAATTGATCTCTTTACTTTACCTTAGCTAGTAAATATCGTCGGCAGGAAGTACAGAGCTCTATTTGCCATTATTCTAGATAAAGCGTTAGAGATTTTATTTGCTTTACATGTCGTATTTTCTAAATGCTCCTTGAATTTGAGTCTTGAGTCCACTGTTAAACCAAGGTACTTCAATTTTGGCTATGAAATAATCTCACATTCTCCTATCGTGACCGATATTTTTTTTTTCAATTTTCCTGCAGCTTACTTTTGTTTACTGCTCAACCAGCTCTAGACTCTTGGTAGCAAACCATCGGCGTAAACCATTTATACAGTCATTGATTTGATCTGGAAATCAACCAGATATTTAGCCATTGCTAACACTATGAGATCATTCGCATATGCGATTGTTTTCACATTTTCTGGTTGACTTATTCTTAACACCTCGTTGTACATCAGGTTCCGTTATAGTAGACCTAAAACCGAGCCTTTCGGTACTCCACTGGAGTACTCGTGTCCTCGTCCTTGTCGAATAACAGTTTCCTATTTTGAAAAGATCTCATTATAATGAGGACCACGTATTTCTTATAGAGCTTTTATTATATTTTCTCACCTTACGGAATTGGGCGCATTCTTCACATACAGGGTTATACTGCGCAATATTTTTTATATAGCACCTTTCCATCTTGTCCAACTTATTGCACCTTTCACTGTATCAAATACTTCTCCTAGTGCGTTAGCAGTGGACCTTATAAATAATACGTTCTTAGGTTATTTTAATATATAGAAAATTGTGGTCCACCCTTTATAATTGGTTCGGCTGAATATTTTCTTAGCGAATTTAATGTGTTATCTGATAAAAAAACCCGAAATAAACCAAAGAGATTAAACAAAATCTTCGCAGAAATTTTCAATAGCTCAGATATTTAAGAACTTACAATTCACATGCCTTTCTTTCAATAAGCTATAATGGAAATTGCAATTTAACAGTCTTTGATCCTTTTGCAGAACTTTTGCTTCCAGCCGATTTCACCTAGTTGCGCACACGTAAGTGTGTATGCATTTGTGTAGTTGAAATCTTAAGCCTACTTGTGCACAGCACTACATACTCTACTGTAGATATATACATATGTATAAAAAAGACATAGAGTTGCATCAACATATATGCTATTACATATGTATAGTTGCTTCTGAGAAAGTTTAATCAAGCTCACTGAGGTAAGAAGCTGCGGCTCACTCGGCGCCACACGAGAAATAATTTTCAACCGGAAGTTGCAGTGCAGCGTAGTTGAAATACCTCAGTGGAATTTGCGAAAATTTGGCCAAAGTGAGGTTGTTTACATATGTATGTAATTATATGTGGTGTGAGTGTGTGTGCATGTGGTGATGGTGCAAAATGCAATCAGCGCGTCAAGCACTCACAGGTAAACTTACGCTCAGCCGTAAGCAACAGCCGCCGCCGCCTCCTAGTTCTTAGCGCAATTTCACTCATACGCCACGCTGCCTCTAAAGGCGGCTCCTGCCGCAGACGAACAGACGCACACACACAAATAACACATCACATTCTTAAGGTAAGTCGTCTATAGGCAATCTGATGAGCTTGCAGCTTGCACAAAGCACACATGCACGCATGTACACATACACTGGCAAATATCTACTTCTCTATGTTTCCTTACCCAGTTTCCTCGCCGTGTTCGACACATGACGCTCGGCAGCGTGCAAGTTGCTCTTATTCCTTAAAAAACGCCACTCGCCCGCTCCAACATGCTCAGCATAAGTAGGTATCCACCGACGCGCCCAAACTTTTGTAAGACTTTCCCAACTTACAGTATATAAGCTAAAGATAGCGAGTGGAAAAGTTGATCGCGCGTATATTTCACTGTGTCTGCGCTCAAAGCCGAGTTTTATTGTCTTGTGGAAGTTATAATTGTTGTTGGTGTAGTTAGTTGTTTTTGCTGTTGTTATTATTGTTTCTAAATGCGAAGCCGCTTGTTATCTTACTCGAAAAGTATTGCAGGCGTGCTACCATAGATTACAAAGTGAATACAGTAGACCTTGATAAGACGCTTGTGTGAGGTACACATATACATATGTGCAGACATATTATGTTACTAATATTTGCTTTAAGTCCACATCTTATGTACAACTATACTTAAAACTTTAAGAAAAAGAAAAATTTGAGCAAAATTTAATTTTACCACTTGATGAAGCGATGATTATTTAATCAACATGTTGTTGTTGTAGTGACAAAAAAATTACCAAATAATTAATATTACTATCATCTAATTGACCTGAATATTTTTTCTTGTTTTCATGGGGGATGTTTTCTACTTGACCGGTCCCAAATCCAGCACAAAACCCTGGGGAGGGATGATTCGCCTTCTCATTTTAGCTCGCCTTCAAATGGATGTTTTTTGAATACTTAGAGGATATTTAGTCAAAGATCAGAAGTCGTGAGCTGCTTAATCCAAATGCAAAAGACTCGTTTCCCTGCCACTCTCAAATGAAAGTGCTCATAGAACTTTCTTTACCTGTGTGAACTTCTACATATGGCTCCATCCCACAGCCGTATGATATCTTTTCTTTTTGAGTCATAAATGAAGGCTTGAAAAATAGGACTGTCGGTTTATATCTTTATATAGTCCCATATATGGATTGCGATATGGGATGACAGGAAATCCCATGTTTAAACCACTCCATATTTGGTGCCAGAAAGATACTTCTCGAACCAAAACAAGTCAAAACGCTAATTTCGATTGTATCGAAAGCTTTAGTACACTTCACAGATAAAAATATTTCCATACAAAACTTGGCTTTAATCGTTCGGTTTGTATGACAGGTATGTGTTTTGGTGAACCCATATCGGCGATTCCGACAACGGGAAGCACAACGTAACGTAACGGGAAAAATTACGTATGCAAAATTTTTGAACGATATCTCAAAAACTGACGTTTTAGTTCGCGTAGATGCAGACAAACATGATTAAAACCACTTCGTTACTTTGTTCGATGAAAATTGAACGATAATAATTCACTATTAGGTTAAGTTAGGTTAGGTTAGGTTAAAAAGCCGTACTCAACATATATCTCACTTATAGCCGGTCTGTTGTGGTACTAAAAACTCTTATAAAATTGATCATAAAGAATGTCATAAATTGACGAAGCACTTTGAATCGATCACAAGTTTGTTGAGGCGGCTAATGGACGAGTATAGTTTGCCGAAAGTTTAACTGTCAAGATGCTCATCAAGTGCCTGGATATTTTCATCTCACCTTTATCCATAAAATTTTGACAGTTTTTGTCCGACGTGGGCTTTTAGCCGTACAACATGAAGTCCTTTAAAAAAATGTCTAAGGGCAAATGATTTATTAACTCTTCTTCGTTTAAAACGCATTCGATGTCCATAGAACCCTTGATGACAGATAGGATCCAAACTCGTTCCCATCCTGCCCTCTCTTGCTACCTCACCGCCCATGCAGTTTCCAGCTATTCCGATATGGATAGTGCCCCGCAAGTGCCGATAAAGCTATTCTTTGAAGACGTTCAAACTTGTTTGCAAGAGTAGCCTGTTCGAGCGCCATCCACCAGACGAATACGCCATACAACATTTTTGGCTTGTCTATGGTTTCGTACCTAAAACACAAAAAACTACTAAACGCCAGCTTTGGTGAGACTCCCCAATACTTCCGCTGTAGCAGTGTAAGGCAACCGATGCATTCTTTACCCTTTCGCAAACATGTGACTTTCTTTAAATTTTTTTATATCACCAGAAAACGGAGATTTTAACGAAGAAACATCCTTCTAAAATTTTATTAATATACAATATTTTCGAATTTCAAAAGTTATTAGCTACCTACCTCGCAGAAACAAAAAGTTAGCATGAGAATGCATTGATCGTCAGTGAGTTGAATAATTTTAAACTATAAAGATAGATTACTCGTAAAAACTAGTGTTGATGTTCGTTATAAACGAGGAGTACTCGATAGTAGAAATGTTCTCTTATAAACATTGGCGACATCCCTGAGAGAATCGTTACAACACTCTAACGGAGAAATAATTTTGTCTCACTAATATTTTATTACAAATATTTAGCCTAAGGACCTATCCATGGATGGCGCTCTGAGCGCGCATTAACTAAAAAACTTGTTCATTTTGCTCATGGTGCTAATGGTGTAGGCACGCCGGTGTCGCAAGAGTGCGGATTCACTGTTCGCTCCCATGGCATCCGTTTTTAAAATTAATTCGACAAAAATATGTGGACAATGCTTGAGTGGGCGTTTTTTGAGAAAATATGAATAAAGCTGTCGTGAAAACAAAATAATAATATTTAAAACTGGACCAAGTTACTTCAATCAATTTCTGAAATAATATTATTCAGAAAATACTGCTGAGGGCTGCTATATATATTTCTGGCCTAATAATGAAAGTAGGAATATTTATCAACGAAAATGGTTTTATTGTTTTTAAAAATATTCTCCATCAAGATTTATACACTTTTGCATGCGCTCAAACCAATTTCTTGATGTGTGGGAATAAAAAGAAGTCATTGGGTGCCAAGTCAGGGCTGTACGGCGGATGACCCATCAATTCGACGTTTTGGCCGGTCAAAAAGGCGCTGGTTTGAGCCGATGTGTGAGAGCTCGCATTGTCATGGTGCACAATGATTTGTCTTCTCTTGTTCATTTTTCGAATTTCTCCGAAGACTTCAGGCAAGCAAATGGTGGTGTACCACTCAGAATTGACCGTCCTACGTTGCTCAAGCGGAACAGTCGCCACATGACCAGTTTTGCCGAAGAAACAGGCGACCATTTGCTTCGAAGAGTTTCATCCACGAATAACTTTCGTTGGATTTGGCTCGTCTTGGAAGACCCACTCGGTCGATTGCTGTTTTGTTTCGGGCTCATACGCATAGATCCATGATTAGTTACCTGTGACGATCTTATAAACGTCTTTTGAAGCACCGCAATCGTATTTTTTCAGCATTTCTTTACACCAATCCACACAAGCCTTTTTTTTAGCGATTGTCACATTGTGCGGGATCCAACGAGAAAGAACCTTTTTTACGGCCAGGTGTTCATGCAATATATGCTGGTGGGAGAAATGCATAGGCATGCCTCTATCTGAAGGTATGCTACATGACGGTCTTGCATTATCAGTTCACGTACGGCATCGATGTTTTCTGGCACAACTGCTGTTTTCGTCTTTGAGCGAGCGTCGGCCACGATTGAATTCGTTGTACTAGTTTTTCACAGTGCTATAGGATGGTGCTTCAAAGCCATACAAAGATGTTAGTTCATCGATGCACTCTTGGGTACTTGAACAGTTTTGGTCCGTTATGCACAAATTTCGGTACCGATGTGGCCCATTTTAGGCGTAATATTTGGGCAAACTTTTTTCGAATATGTTACACCAGTTCTTATGGCTGGCTTTTTACTCAAAATATCGGTCAATGTGTCAGATATATAATTGAAATTTGGAGAGAATTATGTAGTTATAATAGTATGTTCGCATGTCAAAAATAGGTAAAACTGGATCAATAATTCCCTTAGCCCCCTTATATCAATATTATCCCCTCTACCATATGTGAACATAATATAAAATTTTTATACTCTCGCAACAAAGTTGCTGAAACGGTTGTTTGTAAGTCCTAAAACTAAAAGAGTCATATATAGGGTTATGTATACAGAAGTGATCAGGATGACGAGTAGAGTTGAAATCCGGATGTCTGTCTGTCCGTCCGTCCGTGAAAGCTGTAACTTGAGTAAAAATCGAGATTGGCTCCATAAGAAGGTTAAGTTCGAAGATGGGCAAAATCGACCCACTGCCACGCACCTATTAAGTGTCATAACGAAGCCATAAATAAAGATATTAAAGTGAAGTTTGGCACAAAGGATCGAATTAGGAGGGGCATGTTTGGACGTAATTTTTTTGGGAAAGTGGGCGTGGCTGGGCCTACTAAGTTTTTTGTACATATCTCGGAAACTACTATAGCTACGTCAACCAAACTCTATAGAGTCGTTTCCTTCAGGCATTTCTATATACAGTTCAAAAACGGAAGAAATCGGATAATAACCACGCCCACCTCCCATACAAAGGTTATGTTGAAAATCACTAAAAGTGCGTTGACGGACTAACAAAAAACGTCAGAAACACTAAATTTTACGGAAGAAATGGCAAAAGGAAGCTGCATCCAGGTTTTTTTTTTTTTTTTAATTGAAAATGGGCGTGGCGTCGCCCACTTATGGACCAAAAACCATATCTCAGGAACTACTAAACTAATTAATTTTACAGCAAAATAAAAAAATATGTAAATGACGGATAATGAAATCTCGATTATCACTTTATCATGCGAGAGTATAAAATGTTCAGTGACACTCGAACTTAGCCCTTCCTTACTTCTTAAATATTGTCTTTATTTTGTATATATGGCTCCAGGAATAATATGGTTTCAATATTACTGCAATGATCCTATGCCAGAAAAGGTGTTTGAATGATTTCTCTCTAGTTCACAACCAGACCCGAATTTACTTACAACTTATAGCATTTTAGATTCTCTAGAGTCTTTTAAAAATTTTAAAATAATTAATTTTATTGCTGACGGGAGAATTTAGAATTGTTTAATATTTTAAACGGACTATGTTATCATCATTAGACTGTCTAATTATAGAACATATGTTCAACTTCTTTATATATTTATCTGTTCAAACGTTGTTCAGGCCATTTGCATAGTTGTATCGCTCGTTTACATGTAAAATGGTATAACTATAGAATATAAAAGTATAGAAAAGCACACACTAATACTTCAATATATTGAAATTGTTAAAATAAATGGATTGCTCAGACACAAATATATAAAATATACCGTTAGGTTGCTTTTGTAAACAGTTAATCATGCAAATAGACTTGCTGTTGCATAAAAGTCTCTAAATTTTTGCCTATTTGAGTTATGACTATCTTGAGGAAAATGTAAAATATGCATTTCCTTGTGCACATATGTGCAGTGAGTACACAAAAACCCATTAACGGTCATTAATATTAAATGCTATATCGCGCTCTTTTGTGCGCCGTTTCCGTGCGCGATTTTCTTATGTGCTCCTCGCGCGTTTATAATATAAATGCATAATGAAATTCATAAGTTTGGCAAATGAAACTAAAACAAAATGAAAATTTTATTGTGCAATAAAATTGTTGACTCTATGCACACACACTTGTACAGCCATGTGCATGTGCTAATAGTGCAGTGCACTTTGCAATTTCTGTCGGATGTGCCGGTTGCCAATTTCACGTTGTACATCCGTTATGGTGCTGCCACGTGGAAGTGAGATAGCGGTGTTGCAACCAACCGAGTCCTTTGCCTGCTGCTGCTTGAATAATGCACGGGTTTTCATGGGACTGTATGTGTGTGCATTTTTGTTTGTATGCATCTCTGTTTGTATGCATGTCTGTTTGTATCTGTATGTGCGTGTGTGTGTGGAGGAGCGCTTTTATCATATCCCCTGGAATTTTCTGGCATTTCCAACCATCAAATCAGAGATTAAAAGAGGTTAAAAGCCCAATTTTCATTACAATTAGTATGACCAACTGACCGGACATGTTGCCATAGCCAAAATTACTGTTAAGCGTTGTGCTTTATTTTCGAATATTTAAAGTTGAACGGACTGGCGGTTGAGTGTATAGACAGTTGTTGGTCGCACGAGTGCATATTAAAAAGTAGTGTATGTCATCGGGTGGATTAATAGTTACAATCATACCTACATACATCTGTTTGTACTATGTTTGGAAATGTTCATCGTATTGTTAATTAAAAATAGCTTTTGGTATGAAATCATGAAGGAAATATTAATATGCGAATAAAACATTATGGTAGCATTACTTTCTAGAAGTGTTATATACCATATGATTTGTTAATTTTAAGAAGCTTAAAGGAGTTACATGGGTTTCCTCTGGTAAAAATAGCGTTTTTTAAACAATTTTTTTCTCATAAAAAAATTAAATATTTAATTATAATTTTTTATTGATACAAACATTACACAATTGGTAAAGGAATTCTTAAATTTTTAACTTTTTTTTTTAACTCGGCCGTTGTGCCACGAAATTTTCGAAAAAAAGATGCGCCCGTGTTGGCAAGATAACTCCTCATAGGATCATCTAAAGTGAGGAAGTAGGTGTTTTAATTAAAAACTTAACTTAGAAATTGGACGAAGGAAAAAGAAACCGAAAATTGAAGTTTAAGCAGACATTTTTACAAAAAAAAAAAGAAATTAATACTTCTAAATGAAAAAAGTCCTTCGTTCAAGTTTTTAGGAATTGTATCTCAAAGACCTGTGCAAAATTTAATGAAGATCGGTTGAGTAGTTCTCGCGTAATCTTGCCAACCGTTTTCGAAACACAGTTTCGAGAAAAACGCTTTTAAAGACGGAGCACTTAGCCTGGCTAGCCTCAAGCGCACAAATTCTCAAGGCTGTATCTCCGAAACTATTACTCCGATCAACTTAAAAAGTTAGGATAATATTCTAGAGATGTTTTCTTTTAGAGGTTGTTTATTTAAGAAGACAATAAAATTTTTTTTTTTTTTAAACCCGTAAACGTATGTAAAATTCGGTCTAGGGAGAATTTTTTTTTAAGTCTTAGAACAGGAACAAGTTGTTTCCATGTCCAATTCATTCAATTTTGTCACGGTCTTCAATGGCACGCGGTGGATTATGGCTTTCTCTTTGAAAAAAGATTTCATATATTTATATACATATATGTATGTGACCTGGTCTACGAAACGGAGGCTTAGGTGTCAAAAAAAAAAATTTTTTTTGACATCTAAGCCCCATTTTCGTACACCAGGTCACATATATTATTCTTCAACAAAAAAAAAGCGTTAAGTTAGTTTACAACGATGCGCGATACCCTTCACAAACACATACAACAGATTCCTTACAAGAACTTGGCTTTGATCGGACAGTGTGTAAGACAGCTAATAGCATACAACTATATTGACTCCACATGAACAATTTCATCGAAAATTATAACGTTCCTTTGATAAATGATTTATGATAAATTTCGTGAATTTATCTCGTCAAATAAAAGGGCTTTCCATACAAATTTAATGTGATGATTTTTGGCATGCCAAATTTATATTTCTAACGCAATCGAAAATTGTCTTTGTATGAAAAAATAAATTTGTAAAATAAACATAACAAATCCAACCTATCCAATGATTAATTTTCGACACTTTTGTGAACCAATTTTTATTAAATTTTTAGGCTACACCATCTCAATTCCATAGTAGTAAGGGATTAGTCATAACCAGTTTTGTTAAATATAAAGACATTTAATCTTATAACCCGATACGATAATTTGTCGCCCTTCTCTAGAATCTGTTTCGATATATTTTGATTTTAACTACATTACTGCAGATTTCAGGGTTTTGCACAAATCTACTTGTAAATGCCTTTTTGTTTTTTTATTTATTTTTTTTTTTGGTCGCAAGGAGGGTTGAAAATGTATTCACACTATATAGGGATCGTCATCCTGCGTCAATGGTTTTGCATTACTTCAGAGGTATTTTCCAAGATAGACCTATTGCAGGTCAGTTTCCACCCTCCCTGCGTCCAGGAATGCCTACGTCTTTGTAATCAGCTTCAAGCTATTTGACTCGCCTTACATTGTTTCGAATTCTCCGGTGTCTGCGTTCATGTTCCTTCTTTAGTGCCTACCATATATTATACATACAATGCTATTTGCTGCCAATTTTCAAATATATTTTTTGCAATGAGCTGTCCAAGCTTGTTTTCTAATTTTCTCCATGCATCTCTCCATCGGCGGTACTAAAAAACTATAAAAAAGGTATGGTTTGCATCATCAAGTGGTTTGGCTTTCTAAATACATGGAATATTTTCGATGTTTCCCATGTTGTATAGGAATTTTCGACCGGAGAGCATTTATTTTAAATATTAATTTAATCCACAGTATCCCATACTGTGTCACATCTCAAAATTTTTCACTAGTCGGGCATTCCACCTTCCATTGTTTTCCCTTGTCTACGGACAAGGCCAGCGTTCATGTGATTGCTTCCACGGCTGTTGTCTCGAGGCCATGTGAATTTCTATTTAGTCCATCTTCAATAGCCATTATTGCCTTCTCTCTTTTGTGAGTAGATATGTTGGAAAGATATCGCTTATCAATATAGCACTGTCAATATCAACAGCACTGCGGGTTCGGATACCGTGCGGTACGCCAAGGCGATTCTCAGGGCTGCCGCACTCTGAACCTAAGCAAGCATTTTCCATCTGAGTTTAACATCTATTGGCTATATTTCGCTACCATATACTTGTAAGAGTACTTACTGTGTTGTATCCATCCATAAGCAGTTTTCTTCTGGTCCTTCAGTTTCCAGCGGACCACCAGTATTTGCCACAAGTCTTGAAAGCGACATGCCAGCCATTGACTTTTAAGTAGCATGCAGAATTTCTTTGTTTGAATAGTTTCTGAATGAACTCACATGTTCTTCTCCAGAATGAGTTTTCTAGTAAGCAGGATCAGCTCAGCTTTTTCCGCGGCTAGGCTAAGGCCATGAGAGTCCAGTTATGTCTGCGTTAGTTTGCAGTTTCGACGTTTAAAATTCCATCAAACCTGGCTTTCCATAAGTCCGGTCCAAGTATGAATCCTACACTGCTCTATAGGTGATTTCCTATCTTAGTCGGTTACTTATGTCGTACAGTAGTTCCCTGTCCCTCAGACAGCTGCGTATCATTTTTACCAAGTGAACTTCTTGAATCCGTTTTCTAGAGTTCTATTCGTTTCTTATATCTATTGTTGTAAGGAGGACTATTGACCTCGAGAAGTTGCTTTTTTTGACGGGCTACCGGGGGTT
>CM050323.1:28516609-28542223 GCA_027475135.1 Bactrocera correcta | reverse complement strand
ATTTATCAGTTAAGTTCAGGTAACCAAGCTTCCTTCTTTCTTTAAAGAGCCTTTTTTAACCAGAACTGACAGATGCTGTTAACCAGACTGAGAAAACAGCCTTCAATTCGATACTCTTTCCATTGGCATTTATTAGTATGAATATATTCAAAATTAAACCTCTAGTATAATCCCATGGATTCTGATACCATTTTCGCCTTTATTCGTAAATGAAATCTTCACGGTATTGAATAGTTTATTATATGAATAATAGTTTAAAACATATACCACAGCAACGCGCGGTCGGATCGAATAGTATACATACATATGTACATATGGGGTATTCCATACCAAATCGACCACTTTTGAACCCGATCAGTTTAGATTTTGCTGAAACTTATCCATCCTTTTCCACCCTTTGAAAAACATTTTTGAGATTTTTTTCAAAATTTTTTGTCCAACTTCAAAAAAGTTATGAATTTTGCTATTTTTTGCTAAAAAATGCTTTTTTTATTTTCAAATAGCCATAACTTTTGTAGAAATTGACCTTTGGGGACCTTTTTTTTAATTTTTGTTTTTGAATGCACTTTTCGAAAAAATACACGAAAAAAATTTAACACGATCAACTATATAAAATAATCGGTTTTTAAAGTAAAATCGTAATTTTTTTTTGGAAGTTCGCCATTTTTTTCCTTAAAAAACTTTAATTAATTTGACAACTATCCCTACTAATCTCGGAGTGGGCCGATTTTTTTTTATTTTTTTTTATTTATTAATTTATTTTTATTTATTTAAAAAAAATGAAAAAAAAAAATTTCCGTATTTTTTCCAATATATGTAGACCTCAAAATAGTCACTGGTTATTATATTTCTGATACGATTATACCACTTTGTTGATTTCATACCAGTTCATGGTTCAATTCGACAACAAAGTTTTAATAATTGAAGAGCTAGAGATCAGCTGAAAATGGTTTAACTAAAAACATTATTACTCAATATTTTCTAATAATATTCCAAGTGGGCTTGACTTCAAAAGCAACTGACTACAATAATTGTCGTTAAACTCTTTCGTATTTACGCTTAGAGTTCCCAATCGGATTGTGCATAATTTACATACAAAACTTTAAATTTTTTTTTAAATGTTTATAATGTCCGTCCAGCTGTTGCCAGATAATTATCGACTTGCATTCATGAGCCATTAATTTCACATAACCAATTACTTTATAATTACAACACAACATGATTAGCCAGCAAAAGGGTCCTGGGCTGCAGGACTCATAATATGCGCACCGCCATTTAGCGCGC
This sequence comes from Bactrocera correcta, assembly GCA_027475135.1. Classification (NCBI taxonomy): domain Eukaryota; kingdom Metazoa; phylum Arthropoda; class Insecta; order Diptera; family Tephritidae; genus Bactrocera; species Bactrocera correcta. Next base: position 28,540,939 of record CM050323.1, on the reverse strand, counting down.
GCAACACCCGCACCAGCGACGCCGTTAGCTCTGCAACGCGGTTCCCACGCGCTGGCAACGTCAGCGTTATTGGGAAATGAGACAATTATCTGTTGGTTTGGTTATTTGTTATTTCATAAGCATTTAGGCGAGCAGCTTTCTGCCTCATTGCACACGCAAATGTTTATTACGTGAATTTTTCCAAGTTTTTTTTTTTTGCTTTACAAATGCTATTAACCCCCTAACGGCCGAAAATCGGCGAGCGTGCAGTGTCCTGTTTACAGCTTTGTGTGTGCGTGTATGTGTGTGAATATTACTTTGTTCAGAATTTCAGCGCGCCGTTAAATTCAGTGAGCGCTCATTTGCATTCAAATTCGTGTATTTGCACGTGTGTAGATGTGTATCGGTGTGTGTGTGTGGGTGTGTGCGTGTGCCCATTTGGTAAATAATGAAGATATTATAATAAAAATTACAAAGTTATTAGCTCGATAGATATGAAAAACAAATTTCACGCTCATATGCACATTGGAAATATGAAAATTCTCATTATTTATCGCCGCTCGTTTGACCATCAAAGGTGGGACGGCGCGAAAAGCGGCAGGATGTGTGAATTTAACGCCTTTCGAGATAAACAAAAATATAGCACAACAACAAAAACACACTGCAGCACATGTAAAATTATTATTAAGAGGGGATGTAGTGCATAAAATATTGCTCTCCTTTAGAGTTACTCATTTAGAAGTGAATTTATTCGAATTATGAAATTATGGAAGCGAAAATGCAACTAAAATATATCTTGCAAATAATAGTTCAGCAATTAATAAATTACAAAATTTTGGATGAAGATGTAAATTTTAAAATGTCTTAAACTTAAAAAACAAAAAATATTTGAAAATATTTACAAATTTTTCGGCGTGCTGGCTTCTGAGTTAAAGTAAAGGATTTGTAAAAAAAATCTTAAAAATGTTATATTGAAATATACTTGAAATATTTTTTTTTATTACAAATATTGTAGATAACAAGAAAAAAGTTAAGCGGTTGCACTCGAGGCTATAACACCCGTCACAAATTTTAAAATATTCTTTACGAAGCTTGTTTTGATCTGTCAGATTGTATGGCAGAATCGATCTTAACAATTTTTTTGTAGATTCAACCTATGCCTTATCCAATAATCCACGTCCTTTTGGAAAATATCTCGTCAATTGAAGGAGTCTACCATACAAGCACTTCATTCCGATCGCTCAGTTTGTATGAAAGCTATATGCTATAGTGATCCGATCTGAACAATTTCTTCCAAGATTACACTTTGTCTTAGGCAATAAGACATGCCAAATTTCGTGAAGGCTTCTTGTCAACTAAAATAGTTTTAGATACGGTAACTTAATTTTGAACGATCATCTACGAAGGTATGTGCTATTTTGGTCCCATATTGGCAGTTTTCACAAATAAACAGCTTCTTGGAGAGGGAACAATGTGTGAAATGATCGATATCTCAAAAACTCAGGGACTAATACGAGCATATACAGGCGGTTAGTTATACCGACGGATGACTGAATTGACTCAGCTCGTCACGCTGATCATTTAACTACTACTTTATAGGGTATTCGACGTCTTCTTCACGCTGTTAGAAACTTCGTTTCGCACTTAATACACCCCATACAGAGTTGCGACAGCTCATGAGCGTCTGTCAGGTTCTGCCGCATATATCCGGTCTGACTTCGAGATCAGCTCAACTGCCGTCAAAAACAAAAACTACATTGGAACCACATGGTTAATGTGGAATTAATGTCCTGATATACGGTGCGGAGGTGTGAACAATGACAATATTCTGATGATTCGGCCTTAGGATTGTTCGACAGAACGGTTTTGCGGAGGACTTATGTATCCTTGCGCCTTGGGAACGGTGAGTACCGCAGTTAATGGAGCGATAAGTTCATAATTCAGCGAATGTCTCTTAATTCGCTATTATGTGTTATTTCGGCTGCACTGTCTAGGTCATGTTGTCCGAATGGAAGAGAACACTCCAGCTCAGAAGAGTATCAATTCAGTGCCCACCGGTGGAAGCAGTGGAAAGGAAAGACCCCTCACTCTTTTGGAGAAGAACCTGGCTATACTTGATATCTCGAAATGGCGCGAAGTAGCGAAAAGAAGAAACGGACGGCGCGCTGTTGTTAACTCGACTATAACCGCATAAGCGGGGTCTCAGTATTTCTATGGAGTTGCGGTAGTAAAAACCGTGGAAATTTTGATACTATCTTTAATTGTTTTATTCATTTTACATCAAAAACAGCCAGCTGCTCGCTTCTTGTACCCAAAATTAAATAGAGAGACATCCTGAAAGACCCTTGGCATTAAAAGTGCGTCTTGATGTTTTGCCTTCTTGTTTATGAGCATTTTTAACAATATTGGGAACCCTTATTAATGTCTTTTTTTTAATGATATCCAACCTACCACATTTAATTGTTCTAAATGTCTTGAGACTTTGAGCTCAAGTCTAAATACGATGTTTGGTGATAATTCGACTCAAACGCCACTTAGAGGGGATTTGAACACTGGCTGGATTTTTAACAAACCAAAAATATGTTTTTATGAAGTTGAAAGAGTCTTTGCATTGAAAAGTAATCGGCATGTCTATTCCACTTCAGTTTATGAGCATTTTATACGATCCTGGGAGCACGATCCAAACTGCAATATTTATTGTTTTAAATGCATTGAAAGCTTCAATTCACTAATAAATGCGGGCATAGTACGACTCACCATCTAGAGGGTTTATCTCTTACTAGAATACCAGACCTGTTTTGAAATATATGATTTGTCCTTTTATGAAGTCAATATTTATTTTATATTATTTTTCTATATTTTTCCTTTTGGTATTTGGTAGCTAACGAATTATTATATTATCAAAGGATATTACATGAAAAAAACCACCGGCTGCTTTTAAATGGCAAAGACAACTTCTTGAAAAAATTATCAAAAAATTCGTCGGTTTTTCCTTAACTAAAAAATATTGTCTTTGAAAAACATCTAGATTCTTATACAGGATGTAGTTGCTCATAAGGATGCAGTAAATATTATGGTCCATTGAATTTTTCATAAAGAGATGAAGACTTCAAGCCCTCATTTTATCATTTCGACTTCCTTGAATAGTTGATCAAACGAGGCAACTAATTATTAAAGCACAAGTAGCAGTTAATTACTTTGTATTGGAATCCTTGCAACGCGTAACATCTGGAGTTTCTTTTACAACCCTCAGCAACTGTCATTTTCTCAGTAAATAAATAGAGCCAATTAAACTGACGAGAAGTCGGTGATATTTAACGAGACTATTGCGGTTCATAGAAATTATTTGATTTTATTTTTTTTTTAATTTTAACTCTGCAACAGATCATTAAACCAAATTAATACAAGCATAAAATTAAAATACAGTCATATCTTTGCTCAAATCGAAACACCTCTCGTAAATAAGCAATCATGGCAACAATAAAAGCAACTACAAGACCAAACGTTGAGAACCAAGAATTTCTCACGCTCGTGAAAAGCTCACAGCATACGAGTACGCAGACCCGCACAGAACCCGCAGAAGGGGTCGCAGCAGCCCGCATATGCACACAAACGCACGCATACATATGTATGGATATTCGGACCGCTAAGTACCAAAAACTCAGGTGCAAAATAGACAAAAATTATAGTGTTTTGATAGATTGGCCGGCGTTATTGCCAGCATGTTGGCGCTGGTGTTTGTGGTGGCTAGTTGCTATGGTGATCGCTTGCGGACTGTCATGCAATTTGCTTGACGCGATTCAAATTCCCAGCATTACGGCGCTGCTTGTCACATGCAGCACACATATGTATGGATATGTGTAGTTTATAGCGCCGTTAGTTCGTGGTGACACTGTCCTTAATCGCGGAGGGTTGATTTTTATCGCAGGACCAACAATTATTTAGTCACTGCACGTGCAGTCAAGCGACGCAGCAAAAAATAACTGCACTATCCTACGCGCCGATTGCATGTCTGTGTTTGCTCCTGGCCACAGGATTTTCGTTGATTTCTTCACGTGCACTTCACCGTGTGCTTGTCTTGTTTTTATTGCTATTGTGTGACACTTGTTTACTTGTTTGCCCGTTGCGGCCGTGCACTGTGCGGGTATTTAAGCTATGCACCCTTGCGCACGCGCAAACGCCGCGTCGCCTAACTGCTTATTTGCACCACACACACATGCATATATGAGTGTTTGTAATAATATTTATGCGATTGTTATGTGCAAGTGCAGGCACTCATGCTGCAGCATACATATGTATGTCCGTCCGCGTATTTGTTTGCGTTGCACGTCGCATATCCTGAATTCCATGTAATTTCATTATTTGTATGACAAGTGCGGGTGTGCTGTTATTTTACTTAGTTGTTTTTGTAATTAATGTTGTTGTTGTTTTTTAATTTTTGTATGCTGTAAGTAGTGCGCATGTGCGAACACCCTCATTCTGCTGGAATAGTTGCATAATTGAATGGGAAAATGCTGGCGAATGCTGAGGTGCTTAGAAATTTTGTTAGAGCAACGGCTTTGAACGTGGGAAAAATTTTTCTCGACGTATATTAAATGTAACATGAATATCTGTATGTAGTTCTATTTAAATTTTGTTTTTCATAAATTTATTTACCTAATTAATTTTTAAATTAATTTTAATTTTTTTTAATTAATTTTAAATTTTTTCAATTAATTCAAAAATTGTTTACTTATTTTTTGAAATTATATTTAAATTTTTTAAATTAATTAATTTTTAAATTTTATTTAAATTTTTTTAAATTAATAGTGTTTTTGGCTTTTACATATTTTGAATTTGAAATTTCTTTTATTTACTTTTTCTAAATATGAATTTACTAATTTTAATGTTGTTACAGAATAGTTAAATTTTACTCTTGGAATTAATAAAATTAATTAATTCATAACTTAGATTTTTAAAAACAAGTTAAAAGTATATATCTAATAATTTATTTTTTATTTAAAAAAATATGTTTCTTCTTTTATTAATTAATTTTTAAACATAAATATTTTTTGGTAAATTAAGTTTTTAAATAATAAATTATCTAATTACATATGTGATTGAAAGATTAAGGTTTGCCTTTATTAATTATTTTTATAATTTTTTGGTAAAATAATTTTTTAATTAGTAAATTAAGTATTTATGTAATTAAAAAGTTATTTTTTTCTAAATTAATTCGTTTTGCTTTTTGTTGGTAAATTAAATTTTTTAATTAATAAATTAAGTTATTATGTATTTCAAATATTATGCTTCTTCATTTTTTGCTAATTATTTTTTTATTTTTAAAAAATTAAAATTTTTAATTTATAAATTATTATTTTTTTTATTAATTTTTTTTTATTAAATTCCATTAATTTGTAAAAAATTTTAAAATTTCTGCGTTTGCAAGAACAAGTTGTTATAAAAAATTAAATAATATTTTAATTTTAATTAAATTAGGATTAATTAACGTTAATTAGTACTTAACTTGGACTTGTGTTGTATAGGATTTTTTAATGGTATTTATAGTTATTAGTTAAAGTTGCTTATTTTTATTACTTTATTTAAGGTTTTAATTAATTAATTAAGATTTCAAAATAAATTTAAATTATTTAAATTCAATTATTTTGTAATTAATTTTAATTTTACTGTTTTTGCTAAAACTTAATTAAATTAAATTAAGATTAATTTACATTAATTTGGGCTTGTGTTTTGTAGAATTTTTTTGAACGGAATTCATACTTATTGGTTAAAATTACTATTTTGTATTTAAGATAAGCTTTCGAAAATCATGTTAAAAAACAACGATGATTTGGATTACAGTTTTTAACAATTTTTTATCGTTTTCTCTATTAACTTGTTCTGCATGTTTTTGTTTTTTGTTTTAGTAAATAAAATTCTTTAATTATTTTTATTAAATTGTAATTAATATTGCTTGATTTATGTTTTTTTAAATTTAAGTAATTATTTTCAAATATTTTCTAATTAATTAGAATTAAATTTTATTGTTAATTAAGTTTTTGCCTCTAAAGTAATTAATTTACAGTAAATAAATTAATCTACTGTAGGGCGCTGTAGATATTTTTCACAAAAGTATTTAAATTAAATTCAAATGAAAACAATTATGAATAATTAAAAGAAATTATGCAAAATAATATAATTAGTAGTAATTAATTTACTGTAAATAAAAGAATAATTAAAAGAAATTATTAGAAATTATTTATTTACTGTAAATTAATTACTACTAATTATATTATTTTGCATAATTTGTTTTAATTATTCATAATTGTTTTTATTTGAATTTAATTTAAATACTTTTGTGAAAAATATCTACAGCGTCCTACAGCACCATTACCGATAAAAGTTTACTTTTGTATTGTTTATTCAAGATTATTTTTTTCTTGGCTATAAAATAGATTGTAATAATTATAGATATATGGAACGCCACCCTGAAATAATACGAAAGTGGGCCCAGGGTAAGCGATGTTTCTTAGAGAAGAGCTTTTTAATGAACTGCAAGTGGTACATACAATTGCTTTGACGGCACAATAATGAAGTGGTAAAGTTGTTAATTTAGTTTAATTTAATGCAGTCTAACTTAATTCAGTTTAATTTAATTTGCTTTGTTTTTTTTATTGATATTATATTTTAATTTTTTACGAAAATATTTCGTTGCAATAAATAAGTTTAATTTTTTAAATTATTTAAATTTTTTTAATTATTTAAATTTTTTTTAATTAATTCAAATTGTTTAAATTTAATTAATCTATTTCTGTATATTTCATTCATTTCATTCATGGAACTAAATTTTTTCGCAAATTCGAACTTTTCGGCACCCAAACAGCTGGCTAAGACACAAGAGACACACAAAATCCCCGCATTCAGCATTTTCAGGTTATTTATTAGATTTGGCGCAAAACCAAATTTCACACAATTCAATTAACTCCTCACAAATCGTGCAATTAAAATTGCGGGCGCCACAGCCAAGCAAACGGTGCGTCCCTTTAAAAGCACTGCAACAACAACAGCATTAATGGAAATGGCAAAGTGCTAGTGACTTCTTAGATAGCAAAGAGATCAACGGCATTAATTTCTCCCCTCACTCCCCCCTATTAACGAAAAAAACGAAGTTTACACGAGTTTATTACTTGAAAAAATACACAAATTGCCAGCAAAGGAGTGCTGGCATGCAACAACAAACAACTTGGCATATTCACAGCATAAATTCAGGCGGCTAACCACTGCGAAAAAAAAAATCGCAACAAACAAAATTGTGGAGAGCAAAACTAAGAAATTGCAATAAAATGAAATGCGCAAATCGGAAATATGGACGGAAATTAAAAACACTGACAGCAGCCGAACATCAGCAACAAGATGCGCCCTCGCAATTTGCCAAAAACCAACAACAACAAGGTAACCAAATGGCATGACGGCGCCAGCAGCAGCAAACAACAACAGTGACGACTCCATGTTGCAGGGAAAGTATTGAAATTGTTGTTGCTATTGTTGCATTTGACAGGAAAAAATCAAATAAGATTTCTGATTACTAGTCGCGCACATAAACAACAGCAACAACGCAAACACACTTATAATGCAATAAAGCTGCTGCCAATGATGCGGATTCGGTTGGCCTTGTTGTTGTTGTTGCTTGTGATTTTATTGTTGTTATTGGCTGCAGTTGTTTAAACCCTTGAAGTACTTTCGTGGATATTGCTGGCATTCGCAGTTCATACTTCATGTCTGCAGTTGTTCTTGTTGTTGTATTTAGTAGCATCATTTGTCAATCATATGGTTGGATAATAGAATTGTAAGGCAAATTGAGGGAAATGAATTTTTGAGTGGCATTTTCCTTATGACGTGGTTTAAAGAGAAAGTGGTTGAAGGAATTTGGATAAAATAAATTCAGTTGAATATTTTTTACTATTTTAAAATTTTTTTATATTAAATTATGTTTTTTTTTAATAAATATTTTTTAGTTTACTTTTAAATTGTTTCTCTGTTTAGACTGTTTTCGACGTTAGAAACGTTTTTCAATATTTTAAAATTATAATTTTTTTTAAATTTTAACTTTTATCGTTTACACAAAAAATATTTCAAACAATACTTATTAAAAAAAAATATTTAAAATATTTATTAAATATTTAAATATTTAAAATATTTTTTTTTTAATTGCTTTTAAATTTTTTTTTTATTTTTTTTTGAATTCAAAATTTTTTTTTTTCATTTCCTACACAAAAAATATTTCACACAATACATATTTTAAAAATATTTAAAACAAATTAATTGTATAATTCCAATATTTTTTTTTAATATTTCGTCTATTATTTAAAAGTTATATTTCTTAACGTTTTAATTTTCATTCAAAAAAACTTTGAAAATATAACATATTTTATAATTGTAATATTATTATTTTATGTATTATTTTAAACCCATATTTTTTTAATTTAAATTTTTACGTTTAACCATAAAGAAAATAAAATAATTTTCTAAAAATAAAAGTGCGCTAAATAATTAAAAAAAAAAAAAATTAATAAATAAAAAAGACGATATAAACATTATTGAAAAAAAGTATATTTACATATGTACAGTTGTCCACAAAAAAATCGGAGTGACCACATGGGAAAAACGAATTTTTAATTTTCATTAACAAAAATGTTTTATTTTATCAAAATTTTTGCATAATGTAATTTGCTAAAGACCTATTAATATTTCCAGATTCCATCTATTTTAATTAAACATAAAAAAAATTTATATCGCAGTTTATATCAAGTAAACTAAAAAACTAGTTCCACAAAAAAATAGGAGTATTTTATATAATAAGAGGCCGTTCTATAATTTTAATATATATTGCTTCCAAAGTTTCACAGAATATTAAAATAATTAATATTTCGTTGAATAACCTCGATTTTTTTAATTCAACATCACATCTCCGAGGCATGGAGTCTATGAGATCCTGGCAACGTCTTATTGGTTTCCTTTTCCAAGCCTCTTTCACTACTTGCCATAAATCTCTTGAATTGGTTGGTTTCTCCTCAGCTACTTTCTGGTTGATATCTGTCCATAGGTTTTCAATGGGGTTGAGGTCAGGAGACTGAGCAGGTCACACATAACCTTAACTCCATTGGCCCTAAACCATTTTTTTGCGCACTTGCTGGTACGTTTAGGGTCATTATTCTATTAATATACCCATATCAATGACATATTCCGTGAGGTACCACATACCATTACCTCATCGAATATTTTGACATATACCCTTTGGTCCATGATGCCTTCATTTAAGTGTATTGGACCAACACCACAATGTTGAAAAACAACCGCATACCATGATTTGACATCGTCAAGTATAACGGTTTTTTTGGTACACCGGGGATTATATTCTGAGTTAGGGAAACGTCGAACAAAGTTCCTAGATTACATACTACCAAATAACTCAACTTTGGATTCGTCTGACCACAATATGTTTCGCCATATAGACGCGGGTCAGGAGCCATGCTCATTTGAAAATTCTATGCGGGCTTCCTGTGTTTCTTTTTTAATGGGGTCTTTTTCGTGGACTTCTAGTAAATAATTTGATCTGCTCCAAATGTATACGAACAGTTTCAGTATTAACTGACAAATTTAGTTCGTCATGGATGCTCCTGGCTGAAGCAAAAGGACCACCAGTACTATATTGCGACCGTCTGCAGTGGTTGTTTTGCGCTTTTGTCTACGAGTTTAATTTTTGTTTATATAATTTAAGGCATTTGCTATCATTTGAGAAGAGCATTTTACGATTTTTTGGATCTCTTTATAAGTTTTTCCTAGTTTTCTCAATTTTTTTGTCGTTTTCCGCTTTTCCTCTGTACAATGATTTCCTCTACCCACTGGTGAAAAACCCAAGGATTAAATAAAATAATAACTCATTTAAATTGCTGCTAGATTATGGAACAATACTCATTTTTCTAATTTTGTGAATATTTTTTATGTTAAGGACTATTTTGAAAACGAAATATCTGACACTCCTATTATTTTGTGGAAAGCAAAAACAAGTGTCTCCGGGAACTAGCAAAACAGAAGCAGAACAGCAATCATCAGAATAAAAATTTGTTTTGTATTTTAATGTTAGTATCCCGTTATGTGTACCGTTATTGTTTCGCGTCCTTTACTTGTGAATTAAAAAAGTTATGCAGCTAAACAAATTTTTCATAGTGGCACTCCTATTATTTTGTGGACAACTGTATGTATATATTAATTAAATACAAAAAAACAATTACATATGGGTAATTACTTTTTCGGAAAAAATATTTCAAAACTACTTGCTTTTTGAAATATTATTTTTAATAATATCTTTAAAATTTATATATTTTTTTGATATTTAATGTACTATTTTAAAGTTATATTTTTCAACGTTAAAATTTTCAATTTTTAATAAAAAAAAAGTTTAAAACAATAATAAAAAACTATTATAATATGAAAATATTTATTATTATATATAATTTTTAAGATTATGCTTTATTTTTTATTTTTTGTGTTTAAATTTGTTTTACCAAAAACAAAATAAAACAATATTGAATAAAATTATAGTACGTTAAATAATTACAAAAAATAAATAAAAAAAAAAAACAAATAAAATAATACTGAAAAAAATATATAGACTTACTTACATATACATACGTATATGATAAAAATTTAAAATAATTTTAAAAATTAAAAAAAAAAAAACGAATTTAAAAAAGATTATGTGTAATCTTAAAGTTATATAATTATATTCAATGTTAAATTTTTTAATCAAAATAACTTTTTATAATATAACAAAATTTTAAAATTATTTGAACTGCTTTAAAACATTGTAAGTATAATTAAAAAAATTTATTTTTATTATATTACATTTTGGCTACCAAGTAATATCACATTATTATTTTTGTATGATTTACCATTTTTTATTTTAAGAAATATTTAAACTATTTTTTTTTTAATTTTGTAATTATTTCAAAATTATATTTTTTTGTTAAAACTTTTAATTTTTTATATGAAAAAAGAATTAAAAACAAAAATGTAACAAGAATTTAAGAATATTCATGTATATGTTAGATATATATTTATTTATTTTATAAACATATTATTTTATGTTTATATGTTTTTCTGTTTAAATTACTATTTTTTACCTAGAAAATATTTCAAAAACAATTTTAGATAATTTTTTGGCACTAGAAACCGCCTTTACAGTCATTATAGCGGCAACATTTTAAAGTAACAATTTTTTTAACACAAAACTCTTGATTAATATGTTAATGAAATGTTATAACTGAAGATACAATGCATATAAGCAACGTAGGAGCAGAAATGACTAGCGTCTTTCCCAAGGCCCAGTAAAAATCATTTAAAATATATACTTTTCCCACAAAACCCGAAATAATTAATTCCACAGATACATTTATAAGTATAGTATATGCATTTGTACATTTAAATTTACAACTTCAATAAGCAAATATTTATTTAAAAACTTTTCTTCAACACTTCACAAGCACGCAAATGCTTTATAATTTCCTTCGCAACATTCCCAAAGCCAATTAACCTCGATTGATTTACTAATTGACCACTAGCTAACGGCAAATACAAAAACGCATATTAAATATAACAGAAATATGTTTGTTTGTATGAGTGCTTTATGCGAGAAAAAGTGGTGAAAGAGAGGAAGCCGCCTTGTGCGTACATCCTTTGTGAAAAAAACTTATAGGCAATCTATAAATAACAGTGGCAAGTGAAATGCCCTGGGCACTTTGATGTTTGTTACAAAATGAAACGAAACAACAACAAAAAAATATTTGCAGAGAAATTTAACAATATTTCGAAAAAAATATGCAGAAAAAGAGCGATTGCAAGGCATAATGAACTCTGTCATTGCTGGGAATGGTCAAAAGTGGCAATTCCCCGCTGAAAGCAGCAACATTACAACAATAAAATGACAACGGCAACAGTCAATCACTCTTACACACTCAAACATATAAATGTATGCTGCGGTATATTTGAGCAGCTAACGCTGGTTGGCCTAAGCATAAGCTGGCTAATTGAATAAATTAGTGAAAATGTTGGAAAAATTGTTTGAAGTTTAGTTAATTGCGGAAGGGCGATGGATAACTTTGCCGTTGCGCCTCGTTTGCTGTTCGAATACCCGTCTATTTTGTGTTCAATATTTTTCTCCTTATGATTTTTTTTGATGTAAGGTACGGTACTCAGTAAAGCTGTGAGAGGAAGTGACGAAAGCAAGGGAAGTGAACTGATTTTATGGTTTATCGATTTTAATTGTGATTTAAAGCATCAACTTTGTAATTTTAGTGTCTAAATTTGTTCGAAATATTAAATATTTAGTTAGGGTAGTGATAAATAACTCAGTAAAGGCAATCACTACTTATTTATGTATATACAAAAATTAAACATTTTTTCTCAATTTGCTTGATGCATTTTTTTTTAATTCTAATTTATTTCATAATAAAAACCAAAGACAGTTCAAACTTTGATTAAATAAGGCTTTTGTATAGAGTCTGAGATCAAGTGATCGAAAAGCTGAAAATTCGTTTCATAACGAAACTAGAAATTATGGGTTTACAACTAAATTATAAACTTTTTTATACAGCAACAAAATTAATACTAAAAAATCTAAAGCTAAGCTTCGGTCAGGTCGTAGGGTAGATCTAAAATCGTTGAATATAACTTGAACAGATATTTGTGCTTTTTGTTAGCCACAAACTCCTTAAAATGCTTAACCTCTTAGATATACGAAGCGTTTAGAAATTGCTTACTTATTAAGGCGGTTATAGCTTTTTCGCACAGGCAAATTATTTAGTACATAAGATTATAAATGAGCAAACAGTTTTTACCCTTCACACAGCCGGCTACTCAATTAATGATAAGCTCGATTCACCATCAGCTGATGTACCTACATACTTGTGTTCTCCATTTTGTATTTTATCTGATGATTAAAATTCATCAGCTGATTGCTTTTTTATCAATGCACACAACCCAATTTTCAGCCTAGACAACAACCGATAGCGTTAAACACAGTTAAATTTGCAGTCCGATAGAGTTTCATTCCAGTTTCAACTCAATTTCAACTCGATTAAGAATTAATGTAGTAAAATACGATATTTATGTATTTTGTATCGTAAATCGATCTAAATTAGCGCTTTAATCGAGCAAAGGCCGGTTAATTGTTCAATTAACCCCTATGCGAAAAGGCTATTAACATCAAAGCTTGTCCCTGCGCTATGTCCTCCAAAGCTGTGCCAATCGATATATTTCAATCTCAAATGGTTTTTTCTGCAAAATCAATTTATTTTATTCAAAATAGTCACCTTCTGCTTCAATACAGCTTTTTGCACGGTCCAAAGCTTGTCGAACGAGTGTTTTAGTTCGTTTTCCAATACTGGGCGCCAGTATGCAGGTGAAAGCCTTTTGATTGGGCTCTACGTCTGCATATCGCTTTCCTTTCATGGGCAAATGCATTTTTCCGAAAAGGAAGAAGTCGCATGATGCCATATCTGGTGAATACGGGGAGTGGTTAATGGTTAAAATGTGATTTTTCCTCAAATAATCGTACTTCGAATGTTGGATTCTGAGCAATGTTTAGATAGCAGATTTTAACGCACTAGTCGATATATAGATGAACGCGCCTTGTAGAAAGTGACGAGGTGATTCCACCTCACCTTCTTTCACACATCTTTGGCAAAGATCGTCCGAGAAAATAGTCGGACCGCGTTCATACCTATTCGACAGTGTCAGAACATCTGCAAAAAAGCGGCGAGATTGACGAGTACAATGGGTTTACAGGTTCGCAGTCACAGAAATTCTGGTTATAAACCAAGCTCACTGGACTGGACCAAGCTCCCTGAAGGTCCATAGGTCCACAAGAAGACATCGGAAATGAAGCTCAATCAAATATCTATCCTTGATATCCAAACGAAAGATTTTTTGATGTTCCTTAAGTGAGAGAACTATTTGCTAGTACAAATTGCTTCTCATCTTCGCTGATCTCAAAGAAGTCAGCTTTGATTTGCGAAATAATAAATTGTGCTCTGAACAAACATGTTTTGTAAATTTCTTGCGACGATGCAGTTAAAATCTCTGTATAAAATTTAAATAGACATTAAGGTATGATATTCGAAGAATGTTGTCTAAAACTTTTACAAAAAATTGTTGACAAATACGGTGATAACAACAACTATTCGTATGTAACTCAGAAAATAGTATAATAAGTTGGGGGTAACCCTCATAACTTGGTGTTGGAACATTCGAAGTCAAAAAAAATGCATGGTTATGTTAAATAATAGTATTCCTCAAATATCGCTGAGACTGTTTTACAAATTTCAATTTATATTTTTTTTTTTCGAAAATTACGAAGAGAAAAACATGATTTGTAGTATGATGTACAAAAAATATCGATTAATTATCAATTAAATGGAGTTCACTGTTTGTTCAATTAATTCGCAAAAAGTCAAATATCTCAAATAAAATCCACAAATAACGAAAAACAATTGCAATTATTGCTAAATGAACATTTCACTCACTTTATATGGCGCACTAAGCTCATTAGGGCATATTCAGAGAATGCTTGTGTACTTAATAGGTAACGTAGATATGTATGTACGTATGTATTTATGTGAGTATGTGAGTTTTGAAAAACCGTTAATTTCTGCTGCTTATTTCTTTAAGATGAACATGTTACTATAAGTTTAAATGAAGCAAACGCCAAGTGCATACATACATACACACAGATGTATGAGTGGATATCCATATATGATATACATATTTACATGTACATACATACACATTATATACCAAAGATTAATATGTGAACATAAAAGTTGTTAATAATTATGTGTATCAACGACATATGTATACTTATGTACTTATATAAAGCAACACCTATCTACATGTGTATCTACCGCAAAAAGGCAAAAAAACAAACACCAACAACAAAAGCAAAGCATTTAAAAGATTGCAGCGAAAAAAAGTTCGCATCCGGTCAAAGTTGTCGTTACCAATCGCCGATATGCTGGTTCACACATATACATACATATGTGGCTGTGTGTGTGTAATGGCTTGTACTAAAGCTTGTAGTCAGGCTTGAACCCGGCGGTTTCGGCTAGCGCCTGTATTTGTTTTTACACATAAGCACATGCCTTTGTAAATGTATATACGTTTGTATATATGTATGTTAATACATATATGTATATGTTTGCCTGCCTGCGCGCTTTCCCGGTTTTTAAGATTGTTTTGTTAATTTATATTTGTAACACGAAATTGTGTGATGAAGCGCAAAAAGTAAACAACAGCTCAGCGGCACACAGTTTCACATACATAAGGCACATACTATATGTATGTATATGTATATATATACATATATATTATGTATTTGTTTAAGTTTCATTTTTTCTAAAGCCGTCTCTGCCTGATTTAGCGCAAGTACCGTTGCTAAATCCCAACTTACAGTTCATTCATTCATTAATACACACATACATATATGTACATATGTATATACACATATGTTTGCCTTCATGTATGCTCATGTGTATGCGTGTGTGGTTATAATTATACATTCATCCGTGTGGCAGTTACTCTTTGACCGGATGTGCTTGTGACGTTCTTTACACTTGTGAGACAGCGCTTGGTAAGCTAGCCCAGCCCAGTGCGCCGCAATTGAGTTAAAAGCTTGGTTTCCTGAACTTTTTTCAATATTTTTTAATAATCTTTGTTTTTAATTTTATTTATTCGCATTGATTTCTTACCCTAATTTGGTGGGTGATTAAGAACAGCAGAGTTGCAATTAGGAAAATAAAATCCCAAAAAATTAAAATAAAAAAAAAATTAAATAAAAAAAAATTAAAATAAAAAAAAATTAAATTAAAAAAACTAAATTAAAAAATTGAAATAAAAAAATTAAATAAAAAAAATTAAAATAAAAAAAATTGAATTAAAAAAAAAAAATTTAAATAAAAAAATTATAAAAAGAAAATTATATAAAAGAATATTAATTTCGGCTACAACGTAGCAATAATACCCTTTACAATTTTTTATAGCATAAAATGGTATAAAAATATCTTTATTTTAATTTTGACGGATCAAGTTGTATGACAGCTATATTCTATAGTGATCCGAACTGAACAATTTCTTCGGAGATTGCATTGTTGCCTTAGGTGATAAGCTCTGCTAAATTTCGTGCAGATATCTTGTCAAATAAAAAAGTTTTTCATACAAGCAGTTGATTTCGATCGTTCAGCTTATGTGCTATGGTAGGCCGATATCGTCGAAAAAAGATCGTATGAAACATTTTAGATCAATATCTCAAAAACAGAGGAAATGATAGGTGCATCGACGTTTCTTTACTTTTTTTCTGAGTTTAATAGCATACTAAACACTGTTCAGGGTATAAAAAATAATAAATTAGCGCTGACGAATTGCCGGAATTCATGCTTAGAATTTCACTAAATCTTTAATTAGCGTTTTTATGTTAAAAGCGTGCTTACATAAAAACAAATATGTAAAGATATTATATGCACTATATACATACATATGCACATATTTTTAAACAGCACTGTATTTTCAATGTAATTACTATTTATTTTTGTTTTTATTTTTACTTTGTTTATTTTGGCTTTACTTTGAATTGCGAAAATTTGCTGACCAAAATGGCGCATGTCTTGCAATTCCACACCTACCGATGTGTTCTTCATGTTGGAGACTCGCTCGTTCTTTTATTTAAATTTATTGAAGCGCGTTCGTTCTGCCATTCAATATACATATGTATATCATATATATACATATATCTTTTGCCAATGCTATTTGCTTAAAATTTTTTTGGCACTTTTTGGCCAATTTTAACTTTCTGCAATTCGGCAGTTTTCAACTTGTCATCGGTTTTGAATTTCAATGTTAAAATTCGTACGAAAACAACAAATATATCACTTTACTCAAATTGCATACAATTAAATACGGATTAATGGTTATGTTAAAGTAAAGCTACACGTAATATTTAACAAAATTTTTATTTAACCCTTGCTTGACCAATTTGAAAATGTTGGATTATTTATACAAAATAAGGAAGTGTGGGCAATCTCAGATGAATATAAGCCGTCACTAGCTTTTGGGATAAGCTTTTTGGATCATCATGCAAAGTACGTTGAAAAACAATTAACCTACTTATTCCCTAAAATAAGGTACGAAAATGCCTTTATTGCAACCTTGCGTCAGCGGATTGGCTATAATGATCGATTCGACATGATTTTTAAACACAAAAACTTCTAATACTAACATTAAATTCTAATACTAACTAACTCATTCTTCTTCTATAAAATCTTGTTTTAAATTTGGTTATGACAGGGTTAAGCCTTAAGATTAACGTACAGACTTCATTATTTTAGTTATTTAGGTACATGCTTGGCTGGCTAAAATTTATTTTGACATTTAAAAGCGCAAGTAAAGTTTCTTAGAATTGTTTTGACCGCTTTTGTTGTCGGAATTTCCGCAAGATGTTTAAGTTAGCAGCTGAGCTTAATATTGCTTAAACATGCAACTAAATTGGAACTTGAAAAATTCGCTAAACATGTTATATAATTAATATTTTTTTTACGAATTTACTTTATTTTTTTTTTTTTTTTTTTTAATTGATATTAATATTCTTATGGAAAATAGTTCTTAAAAAAAAATTAACAAAAAAAATTACTTCGAAAAATTTTTGGAAAAATTAAAGTTTTTGTTAATGAAACATAGAATTTTTTACCAGCAAATTTAGTAATTTTTTCTGAAAGCAGCCATAATCTACATACTATATATCATTTTTAAAAGTATTTCTATGAAACTACGGTGGCACCTCCCTTCTGTTCTCTTTAAATAAAACTTCAAGTAGCAAGTGTGGAGAAAAGTTGTTTTTAATAAACAAAAAACATTATTTCAGTCACGATCGTGGCTCGATTCCATAGAGCATTATCATCGTGTAAGATTCATGAATTGTTCTTCCACAATTGAGGCCGCTTTCGACGAATATTCTCACGCAAACGCCTCAATACGGCCAAATAGATATCCTTATTGACCGTCCGGCCTTACGGAACAAATTCATGATACACCAAATCAACAATGTCGAAAAAACAATGAACATCGCCTTGATTTTTCGGTGTCTTTGTCCTGGTTTTTTGGTTGCGCTTCGTTTTTTTTCCCTCGATTCCGATAATCGTTGACTTGTTTGAATGTCAGACTCATAAACTCACGTATCATCGGTAGTTATAATGCTCTCCACATTTGATCCAAATTCGTACGATCAAACATGTTTAAAGAGACCTGTTTGCGATACTCTTTTCGAAAAAAATACATCTTTATCGTAACGAGTGGAACAAGAACGCTTTTCATACCCAAAATAAGCAAAAAAAATCATTCGAATGGACTCGCGAGAGATATTGAGCTTTCTTGCCAACTCTCTAACCCCTGTCTGGCGATTTTCAAGCACCATATCCTACACTTTTTTAATATTTTCATCAGTTGAAGAGGTCGAGAACGAGGCATGTCTTCAACGGTCTCTTGACTGCCTTTGAAGGCTTTGTACCACTCGTTGGCTTATGTTTTTTGATAAAATTGAATCACCGCAAGGCTTTTCTAACATTGCCAGCGATTCTGCATAGGAAATTTGGTAAGAAATACAAAGTTTGAAACAAATTCTTTGTTCGATATTTTTATTCAGTGTAAAATTCGCAACACACTACTGAGGTGTACCGACTTAAGCAGCTGCTATAAACAAATTGGTTGACAGACAGATCGCACTCATATTTGGCATAGTAATTAATGACGGCGCTACCATCTTAGCAAAATACATTTTTTTTAAATATCATTTACACAACGTGTTTATTATCAAAAATATTGTACCAGACAAATGCACTCAAGAAGGTTGAGTGACAATTTGAGGGAATCATTCCAGCCGTTTCGGAGAAAATTGCTAACAGTGTTTGAAGTTTTTTAGTCGATTACAGTAAGTCAAAAAACCATTATAAATACGCTCAGAAATTATTTGATGGATCAAATTCGATTTTTTGAAATTTACAAGTCGATATAATATTTTAAAGCTACCAAGAAAGCGAGTTTAAGTTGGGAAATGTGTAATTTTTTTTAAATATAAAAACAATGTTCATAAACAAATCCTTTCCAGCATTATTTTCATATTGCAAATATTTCAAAAAAATTCATAATGGTTACAACATCGTTTATATCTAGATAATTAATCAAAGTTTTACGACATAACGGTCGCCAACAAGTAAATTAATCATTTTGCATTAAATATTCGCAACTTTCTAATTAATAAATTTGCATACTTAAGTGATTAAGTGGCACTTGAAGCCACAGTAAAACACTTATTTACTATAAATATATGTGTTTATGCATGCATATATATGTATAAACACTTACATACGTAAATATGTACAAATTTATATAAACATATTTATATATATATAGCAAATATGTATAAATGTACCGTTTTAATATTTCATATTTTTCTCCTCGCGCACGCGGTAAATCAAAGCGCTGATTGTTGCAATAAAAATGTAAAAATAACAGTGAACCTGCGCTTCTAAAACCAACAGCAACAAGTACTTGATTTAATTAATTCAAAAAGCATTAAAGTCTTGTACAACTCATTAACACGGTCATAATTCTTTAGTATCGGCCACAAATTTAAAGCGCACAGCAGGTGTAAGCTTGAAAGCAAAAAAAAAAAACAACATAATATTATATAGTGTGTCTTGAAAAAAACAACTAAAGACAACTAAAACATTAATAAATAAATAAAAGAGCAGTGAACATAAAATGAAAGCTTTAAGAACTTGGAAAAGTATCGCCTTCAGCTTAATGTTGCGCTGAGATGAAAATAAGAACTTTAAGCAACAAAGCTATGAAAATGTTTTTATGTACGAATGAATTTTGCGAATTTGTTAAGGTCATATAACAGCGTAACAACAAATATATACGAACAACAACAACAAATTTATAATATATATTTTTTTTTATCTTTTAATGTTTTATTTTATTATATAAACGTTTGCTTTTGTTGTTGCACATGCCAACGATGGCAGTTGTCTTTCGTGGCTGCTTGGTCTCACTTGTTGCTGTAATCCCAAAAAACAAAACAAAACAAAAAAATAACCCGCACTACACACATGTAACACAATGTAAATGGGTCTTTAATGTAAAGTGATCTGGCAACATGTTGCAGCAACACATATGTATACAAACATGTGTTTGCACGTATGTACGTGTACAACATATTATTATGGCGTTTAGGAGAATTTAATGTTTAACGCTTAAAGGGAGAAGTATGAAACAAAACAACAACAATAAAATGAACAACAATACCAACACAGTCAAATTAATCATTTACACTGAGCTGAACTCGACGGCAGCAACGCCCATAAGCCGCTGCAGGTGAGTGGCGAAGGTGAAGCGTTAAAAACTGTAAGCGAGGGTGGTTGCTACACATATCCATACATACATACTTACATATACAATGTAATAACATTTATGTATATTGTCTATGTGCTTACATATGCGCAATTCGCTCTGTAAGTGCTGGAGGTTACCTATAATGGCATTGCTTTTTGCTGATCTGAGATCAAGCGCCTAAAAGCCTTCAAGCTAAAGGCAATAAAAGATATTCAAATAAAAACAAAACATAGTTGAGTTGAGTAGATAAAAAAAATCGCTTTAACTAATTAACATACAAATTTTTGCATCGGTCGGCTGGTCAGCGGCGTTGAGTGCGATTGATGTTAATCTACAAACACACACACATATATATATACTTATGTCTATATGTTATAGGGGCAGTCGTCTTTATTGCCACACAGTATGTTGCGGGTGCAACAACAACAAGCAACATGATTTAGTGGCATAGCTTTAGAATCTCCAGTCCGAATTACGAAATGCTCCAAAAAAGCGTGGACTAGTTGGCATTTTTAGGGCTTTTCATTTAAATTTTTTAAAGCCACTTTGCACATCAGTTAACTCGTAATATGCTAAACAGCTGTTGCCGCACTGCTTTCACTTAAAAAGTATGCGCATTTTGGCATGAAAAACTGTTACTTTTATAAAAATTATGATTTTTGACGGAAATCATTGTGTTATTTCGTAGCAATATACTTATGAAACCACAAAAGTGTTGGCAAAATTAAAAAAAAACACATAGCAATATATGTACATACCTATTATATAGACATATGTATGCCCAAAAAATAAGGTGACATTTGAATTTAAACTGCGCGCATGAAGGGATTCGGAGAATTATTTTTTTTTTAAGTTGCTAGTACTGTCAGTCACATTTATGTCAAATTTCATGTCAAAATATTCATTAGTGTTTGAGATACGTGTCGTTTTGTGAGCCACTAAAAGTGAGTTTTTCGTTTTTTACGATGTCGAAATTAGTTGAGCAAAGAATTTGCATTAAATTTTGTTTACGGAATCAATTTTCTGCTGCAGATACGCTATGTCTAAAAAAAATGTTTACAAGTGGTATAGTGAGTTCCAAGCCGGCCGCGAACGTGTCGAAGATGAAGAGCGTCCAGAGCCCCCATCAACCTCAACCGACGAACCTCACGTTCAACAAATCAAAGATTTGGTATTGAAAAACCGTTGATTAACAATCAGAGATCTTGCTGATGAAGTTGGCATATCGAAAGGCTCAGCCAATACCATTTTGAAGGATGTTTTGGGCCTCAAGCGCGTCAAATCTCGACTAGTACCGAAAACATTGAATTTTTTGGAAAAAAAAGCCTCACGTTAAAGTGTGAAACGATGCTTTCCGACTACGAGGGTGTCATGAAATGCATTATAACTGGCGATGAGACTTGAATGTATGCTTACGAACCCCAAAATAACCGATCGATCCAGCGAATATCGTGCCAAAAGAGAGCCGAGACCAAAAAAATCGCGCCAAAGTCGCTCAAAAATCAAGGTCATTTTGACGGTTTTCTTCGATTATCGTAGTTCTGTGCATTATGAATTCCTTCCAACCGGTCAAACAGTCAACAAGGAATATTATTTGAACGTTATACGTCGTTTGCGTAACGCTATCCGCCTAAAAAGGCCGGAACTGTGGATAGACAATTCTTGGTTTTTACACCACGATAATGCACCATCCCTTATTGCCCTCGTAATTCGTGGTCATTTCGCCAAAAACTCAACCCATATCGTTCCGCAACCACCGTATTCACCTGATCTGGCGCCGTGCGACTTCTGGCTGTTCATCAAGCTCAAAAGACCGCTCCGGGGACACCGTTTTTATACGATAGAGGAGATTCAAACCACAGCGAAGACGGAACTGAAGGCCATCCCGGAAACTGACTACAACCAGTGTTTCGAAGATTGGAAAATCCGTTGGCATAAGTGCATTACATCGGGAGGGGATTGTTTTGAAGGGGATGAAATTGATTTGGAAGAATAAATAAAGAATTTTCAAATTAAATACAAAGTCTTATCCTTATTTTTTGGGCACAGTAATACAATATATACAAGGTTGATAATCAAAAAGCTATTAGATGGAGTCCTTATGCTTTTCCATATGACAACTTTACAACTACAACAATAATTAACCAAGGGTTAGGAAACTTAAAAGTTCAAAGACTTTTCTATTCCTTGTCATTCAAAGGCCTATCCAATCCGATAAAACAGATAATAACGAAAAGAAACGGTTTGACTTGAAATCTCACATCAAATCTCATGACGCTGTTAGAAAAATTTGTGAGATAATGATCAAAGCTGTAATGTATTTAATAAGAATTGATAATTTTAACTCACTCCGAAATATAAATAAATTTTACAAAAAAACTCAAGTTTTATTAAGAAATATTATGTCAAGTATCAAAAATTTGACTATTTCTTCGATCCTTGCCTATGTTAATCTATAGGCGGGGTTAGGTTACAAGATGTTAATAATACGATTTTTTGATTTATGGATTGAAGATAATTTTAACGGAGGTCTTTCTGGAGATCAACTACGGAATCAAAGGAATCCAAATTTTTCAAAATAAATAGATTTTTCCGTGGACCTCTCGCCCATTTCTATGCTTCTGTGTTCTGATGTCAAAATGAAGCTCAACAGATAGAAATCATAACGAGAAGAAATCACTATGTGTAACAATACCAATATTCGAACAGTCGGCAGAAAATACTTGCAGTAAAATCTTCCCGGCATTGTTGGAAGGATCAGTGAATATGATTTTGAAAGACCATGTGGGTCCAAGGAAGGTGAAAGCACGATTGGTTCCAAAATCACTCGATTGTTTCGAAAATATCGTCACAATGTGTTCCGACTACCAGGGTGTCATGAAATGCATTATAACTAGCGATGAGTCTTGGATCTATGTATGTTTACGAGCCGGAAAGAGCCGAAAGTACCGTCGCATTCTGCATTGATTTTTCGTAAACTTTTCAACCAATATACTGCCGCAACCACCGCATTCGCCTCATTTAGCTCCGTGTGATTTCTGGCTATTCAGCAAACTCAAACGACTTTCTTCGAGAAAACCATTTTGAGTCAACTGAAGATATTAAAATTGAACCGCTAAGCGCATTGAAGGCTGTTCCGGAAATTGACTTTAGCAGCTTTTTCGAGGATTGGAAAAAACATTGACAAAATATATTGGCGCCACGCAGGATTTGAGGGTGGCGACATAGATTTGAATAGATTTTGAAGAATAAATTTAAAATCTTAAAATTATGAAAAAAGTCTTACTATATTTTGCTGGTCATAATAAGTTAATGCAGGAATTTATTAAAAGCATCGACCAATGAAATATACTCGTAATTGTCGCACGCTATAGAGGCTCTAGGAAAACAGCAACGGATTTAAGATTTCCGCACTAAATATTCAAAAAAAAAGATTGTGAAAAGTTTAGCCAGAAGTTCATGTTTCGAGCGAAAATATGCATTTTCTCATCAAAATTCTAGGAAAAAATTAAAATTTCAAATATTCCAACACCAGCGCCACCTATTGCCGAGGGCGCACAACCTTAGGTAATAGGTAAAGCAATCACATAAAGATATGAGTTTTTAAAAGAATTACAATGATTTCGAACCATTCTGATTTTCCTCACCGACATACATACATACATATATATGTATGTACACACACACACACTATTACGTTATTCGTTTTAATGGTTTTACACTTTGAATTAGTTTCTTTTAAATTGCTACACAGTATAATTTCATTTTTATTTCTTGCGATGCGCTTGCTTCTCTCACAAATACATACACATACATACTCATCCATACAAACGCATACTTAATTTCAGCAGCCGTTCAGTCACTCAATTAGTCACC
>CM050323.1:28498750-28515609 GCA_027475135.1 Bactrocera correcta | reverse complement strand
CATAAAATGGTTTTTTTTTATTAATCATTGTTTTTTTAATGTTTAATTTTATTATATTCGATTTTTTCTGAGTGCAAATATAGTATATTATCATAATTTGTTTATATATTTTTTAACTATTAATATTTTTTTATTTACTTTTGCTTCAAGAAAGTTTTTTTGTTTCATTTCAAAAATAATAATAATAATAATTTATTTATCGACTTTTAAAGATGCATAAAATGGTTTTTTTTATTAATCAATGTTTTTAATGTTTAATTTTATTATAATCGATTTTTGCTGAGTGCAAATATAGTATATTAACATAATTTATATATATATTTTTTAATTATTAATATTTTTTATTTACTTTTGCTTCAAGAAAATTTTTTTGTTTCATTTCAAAAAAAAAAAAAATTATTTATCGACTTTTAAAGATGCCTAAAATGTTTTTTTTTTTTTAATCATTGTTTTTAATGTAATTTTATTATAATCGATTTTTTCTGAGTGCAAATATAGTATATTATCATAATTTATTTATATATATTTTAATTATTAATATTTTTTATTTACTTTCAATTAATTTTTTAATACATTTACAATGTTGGTTGTTACCAATTTTTTCTTAAATTGATGTGTTGTATTATTATATATTTGTATTAATTTTTTTTCGCTGTAAAGTATTTTTTTTTTTAGAAAAAAATTAAAAATTTACTTCTAATAAAAATATTATTTTTTTAACACTTATTGTTATTATTAATATTAATTATTATTTCTGCTGCTATTTATTTTTTAATAATCAACTTATTTAAATTTAATTAATTTAATATAATAATAATAATAATAATAATAATAATAATAATAATAATAATAATTAATAATTATTTTATTATTTTAATAATTTTTTTATTTTATTTTATTTTGTTTTTTTTAAATTTTATTATATTTTTTTTTTAACTTAACCTTCACCAGCGAACAAAACAAATTTAGTACAGCTCTTTAAACATTTTATAAAAAACAAATAGCAGGTACAAACTTACATACATATATACTCAACACTTAACTATCCTAACATACATACATACACACATATGTACATACGTACCTATGCGCAGTATGTAATTTTTTGTCTCCATGAAAATTGCGTTGAAAAAAAAAATAAATATTTTTATCATGTACGAAAGCACAAACGACCATTGCCCTTGACCAATATATATATGTATAATATGTGTTTATATGTATGTATGTACATATATGGATTTTGTGTTCATTCAATTTAATAAAAACAAATAAATTGTTGTTATATTTCTTAAGTGCAAACAAAAGCAAGTAACAGCCGCTTAGAATGCAAACTTCCTCAAATTGAGGAAATGCTAATTGTACAACTAAACTTTGCAAGCAAATGTAATATAATTTACACATGCTCATGCACACACAAACATTAGTATGTAAGGAACTTCATAGAGTTTTGAGGCCACTGAAAGAAGAGTTGATTAGAAAATATATTTCTAAATGTGATCTGTTGGCAAGAAATTTGAAGAAAATGAGGTTATTTTAAAACCAAAGCGCACTGAGAGAATAACAGGCTGTAAATAACCTGTTACATTGTTTGTAGTACCTTTTTTTCTAAAAATCTAGCAAACAAGCCAGTATAGCGCTGAAATATATCATGATATCTCATCTATCCCCTCAGCTGATTGACCATTGCATAGGCAAAAATTAAAAAAATTAGTTTTAATTTAAAATTAGCGCTGTAAATGCGTTATTAGAGAATTTCACTAATTAAAAATTCCAAAATACGACAAAGTTACATACATACATACACACGCGCGGTGCAGTGCACCAATTTTTTTACAGCTCATTATTCCGCATCATCGAATTAAACTGTGTACTCGCAACCAAAGAAAAATGCTTTAAAGATTATTATTAATAATATTAAATAATATTAATTTGTAAAAATTACAAAAATTGTTAACTATTTATTTATTCAAGAATTCAACGCCATAAAAAAACACGCATACGCCCGGGTGGCTCTGCGACACTCAAAGCTAGCCAATCAAATTGGAATGCAACTATTGCACAGCAAAACAAAAAAATGCTGAAACCACTATAAGTAATTGTTGCTGCTGCAAAACCATTGCAGTTTAATTAAATGGTAATTATTTCAGACCGTAAACAAGCCAGAAAACTGTTATTTTAATTACTAAATCAGCAAAAGATTGTTATTTTCTTAAAGCTCACTTTTTACCATTGAGGTAAGGCATGAATTTGCTCTGCCTACATTGTACATATGTATATAAGCAAGTGCTGAACAGAACTATGGTCGCGCTCGCCTCTAAAACCGCAAGTGGAGCAGGTTTAACCGCTTGCACGACAAGCCACTAGCCTATTATGGTCAAACAATCGAGTCAGCATTCCAACTCACGCGTCAAACAGAGCGCCGTAAACGGCTGCAGTTATTTGGCTGCACAATACAGCAAGCTTGTGGATAATAATGCAGCTAAGTGATGGAAACAAATTTGGCGTAGGTACACACCCAACTTGGAGTTATAAACACTCGCGCGATCAACAAACGTGCGGCTCTCTTACGCTGTCAGGCCGTCTTTTTGAAAACAAGTAACCGGTTCGGTGTATTTTTTGTGGATGCTAAACACTCGCACCTACAACTCGTTACTCGTTCGTTATTAAATTTAGCTAGTTGAGTAACTCATTGAGTGATTTGCTTGCTGCTCCCCAAATATGTGGCGCTCGCTTCCAGATATAGCTTTTGTAGTTACTCCGCTTTTCTCATTAGCTCTCGCTCATTTGCTCTCTGTCTGTTTATTAATTATGCTTGTAGTATATTCTTTGCACGGCACTCGCTGGCGGCGTTCTACACTCGCTAGTACTTGTTGGTGCAGGCAAACAATTGCTTGTATGTGTATTTCTTTGGCCATTTGAAATCCAGTTCACGTTTCACATCATTCGCTTACGCGTTCAACTACTTGTATGTGCGCTGTTCCTCTTTGGTCGTATCAGCAACAGCTTTGTCCCCACCACGA
The DNA here is from genome assembly GCA_027475135.1 of Bactrocera correcta. Lineage (NCBI taxonomy): Eukaryota > Metazoa > Arthropoda > Insecta > Diptera > Tephritidae > Bactrocera > Bactrocera correcta. The sequence goes on along the minus strand of CM050323.1, from coordinate 28,512,589 downwards.
CTGCAGCTCCTCCACATATCCCACGGCTGAGCTCACCGACAAAATTTGACACCTACTCGTTCTAGTTAGAAGGTTCCTGTTTTCACTGTCAAATGCTGCAGACCACAGAGCGGAACGTTAAATCGACAGCTAAGCACAGCTGAGTTTTGCATTTTTGTGGTGTTTTCTTTTAGTTTTTGGTGTGACCAACTCGTTGGTGGTGTCATAAGTTTCATTGCATAAAATCAAAACAATGTAAAGGCAAATTTGTAGCAAATGCAAAGAAATGATTCATAAATTGTGAAAAAGTTGTTACACACATACATATGTTATGGCAACTGTAAATATACAACAACAAAACTAAGTGCATGACTATGTTGAAAAACTACATACGCTACTGTGCAATCCAAAGCAGACAAAGTGTGGAAATATCAATATTAGTTCGAGCAAATTGGTCACAAGACCATGAGACCGATTGATAAAATAGTGTAAAACACAACGAAAAAGAAACAGTAACGAGCGCGAACCGAGCATAAAGGCAGACAGCTGGCAAATCAAATTCGATGTGTGTAAAAACACGAAAGAGTATAAGCAACGCACACAAGCACATAACTAAACAAGCCCACAAAGCTAAAGAATAAAAAAAAAAATTAAAAAAAAATAAGCAAAAATAAACAAATCGCAAGCGCACAAAAGACTGTGTGAGAGAAACCAGAATAAACAAATGTTGCAGTGGAGCACTGTGTGCCAACCGTACAAACGCACAAGACAAGAGAGGCGCTCAATTTCACACGCGCTTCAGTGCCAAACACAACGCGCTCAAATAGCGAGCACACCAAAGAGCAACGAATCTACCGGCAAATTGTATGCACAACTCTCAAAGCTTTCGTGAAGCTTTTTCCGCACACACACACACACCCACACGCGCTTCATTTTCACGCTCTGTTTAATGTGCGTGTTCGCATATGTTTATAAACAATAGCGCAAAGCGTACAGCGCGAAAATTCGAGCGAAGCGACGAACCGCTTGCGATATTAGAGCAACCTGTTGTACGACTACAGAGCTTTCAAAGGTGTGCTTATCAGCCACACAAGTACTTTTTTGAATTTTTTTTTTGAACTCGAAAGGAAAACAGCAATCTTAATTAAAAAAAAAAAACCAGCAACATGTGGTTTGTCATTTCGTTGGTGGGCTGCGCGGTGGCTTTGGCGGCAGCCGGTCGTAAATGGGGGCGTTGGTTTTATTTACGTTACGGTCGCAACTTTTTGCCGCGCTCCATGTTGACGGCGAAAAATCGCGCACCCACGCCGCCACCGTCGCCGACAAAAGATGTGCAAAGTGTTGAGGGGCTGTTGGATGAGGGTGGCGAAATGCATGAAACGGTGAGTGTTGTCAAACAAAACAACAACTACAGTTAGATACAAGTCTTACATAGCACATATAGTATATAAATCTATATCCATACATTCGTTGCCTGCCACGCGGGTTTAATCAAATAGACAAACGTGATCGGTCAGCTGTCTCTTTAATCAGTTGTTTGCATGTGACAACAACAACAACAAAGTGTTATAATTAGCATCTCTCGACAGATAACAGTTTGGCGCAGCGTTTTCTATGGAATTGTTTATGCAATTTGTTAACAGTTCATATTAAATTTGCTTGTGCTGGTGAAGATTAATAGTAGTGATGTCGGAAATGGAATAAAGTATCGATATATGTATATTGTATCGGTAATTTTTGAATATATCAATATCGGTATTGATATTTTTATTTAAAAATATCGATATATCGATACTCGTATATCGGTATGATATGAAAAAAAAAAAAAAGAAAAAACGTTAACTTCGGTTGCACCGAAGCTAAATACCCTTCACAGGTTCAGTTTGTATGGCAGCTATATGTTATAGTTAACCAATCTGAACAATTTCTTCGGAGATTACATTGTTGCCTTAGAAAATATTATATACCAAATTTCGTGAATATATCTTGTCAAATGTGAAAGTTGTCCATACAAGAACTTGATTTTGATCGTTCAGTTTGTATGGCAGCTATATTTTATAGTGATCCGATATCGGCCGTTCCGACAAATGAGCAGCTTCTTGAAGAGAAAATGACGTTTGCAAACTTTCAAAACGATATCTTAAAAACTGAGGGACTAGTTCGTACATATACAGACAGACGGACGGACAGACAGACGGACATGGCTAGATCGACTCAGCTCAACATAATGATCATTTATATATATACTTTATAGGGTCTCCGACGCTTCCTTCTGGGTGTTACAAACATCGTGACAAAGTTAATATACCCTGTTCAGGGTATAAATATTTGGCCTTTAATCATCTTACATTACTAGATAAATACTAATCAATAGACATAATTTTTAATAAATCAAGAACAACAATTAAAATATTAATTATTTATTAATCAAACCAATATTTATCTGATGCAAACATAAGAAAAACTCTTTGATTTTCGTGCTCGGCTGTAAGCCGATTTCTGTTATTGGGTACAGCGAGATTCACAGCAGATGCCACTCTCTCTGAGGAAACCGAGGTCGCAGTCGATATCAAATGCTTTAGAGCTATGTATGTCGGAAAGGACTGTGGTAAAATGACGACAATCAATCCAGAATTTTGTAGGATTCTCTTTCCTGGGTATTATAGGCTGATCTAGATATTGCTTTAGTTCGCTAAGCATACCATCACTGGTTGAAATTGAAAGTAAAGTGTTTGCTGAAGCTGCAGCCTACAACTGGAATGCTCGGGACGGCTAACATACTGACTTTGACAGACGACAGTTGAATTGACATTTACACTTGACAGACAAAGTTGCCAACTTAAAAGCCAACTTTCGTACCAAGTTATCGAGTCGACCATAAACAAAAAAAAAAGTTAAAAAATTTAGAATAAAAAAGGATTTAGAATTTTTTGATCATAAAAATATCGAATTTTATACCTTTTCAATACTTGTAATATTATATCGATACCTCGATATATCGAAACAATTAATATCGCTTAAAATATCGATAAATTGAAAAATTGTATCGATATATCGATGCATCGATATTTTTTCGAACAGATAACAGTTTCGAATTAGTATAGTTTCACACACTTCAACGCGACACCTTTTTTCCAAAAAATTCAATGTTTTCGGCACCAGTCGAGATTTGACGCGGTTGAGGCCCAAAACATCCTCCAAAATGGTATTGGCTGAGCCTTTCGATATGCCAACTTTATCAGCAAGATCTCTAATTGTTAATCGACGGTTTTGCAACACCAAATCTTTGATTTGTTGAACGTGAGCTTCGTCGGTTGAGGTTGATGGTCGCCCTGGACGCTCTTGGTCTTCGACACGTTCACGGCCGGCTTGGAACTCACTATACCACTTGTAAACATTTTTTTAGACATAGCCTCATCACCAAAGGCTTTCTGCACCATCCTCAACGTATCCGCAGCAGAAAATTGATTCCGTAAATAAAATCTAATGCAATTTCTTTGCTCAACAAATTTCGACATCGCAAAAAACGAAAAACTCACTTTTAGCAGCTCATAAAACGACACGTATCTCAAACACTAATGAATATTTTGACATGAAATTTGACATAAATGTGACTGACAGTACTACCAACCTTAAAAAAAAATAATTCTTTAAATTTATCGACGCGTGCAGTTTAAATTCAAATGTCACCTTATTTTTTGGGCACAGTAGTATTTCCACATCTATGTCACTCTGTTTTAATAACATTCTCTCGGAAAATTAATACTTTTACCATAAAAGAGTAGCAAAAATTAAAAAAATCTTGAAACTACCAACAAATAATTAAATGCTGACTAAACAGCTCGCCTCTCACACTCTCCAAAACATACATATTTTAAATAGTGTGCGCTTGTTCGAAACGCAAGTGAAAACAAAACACCGCAACTATTTAGTTAGTAAGTGTAGTAGATAACAAATGAAAGATAAATATAATAAAAATTAAACTTTCACGTAAGCTAATAAGCTAATAAATATTTGTTTACAAATATAAACAAAATAGTTGGAGTTTTCATGCAAATGTGCATACCACGTGAGTCCGCGGGCAATGCAAACCGGGCAGATGCGCTGCTGCGACGCACACGGCATTCGTTGAATGAACAAAATCGCTCGCATGAAATCAGTGTTAGAAAAGCAGTTTCAACAAACAATCGAATTGATTGCTCAAACAGATTGCTGGCATTGAATCGACTCGCAGACGTGACTTGTTGCGCCGCTTACTGCAAGGAGTTGACGGCAGCAGCACGCTAGCATTGCATTTGAAGCGCACACCTCAAAGAAAAGCATAAAATGTCAATTAACTCAACACGACAAGTTTCAATTTTAGTACTGATGTTTGTGCATCACCCATTTAAGACAACAAAAAGAACAATTAAAAAAACTTTAAGCATTGAGTCTAAATAGACGACCGCCGTAGTTGACAGTTAGTAAAAAAGACGATGAGAAATATGGTGAAGAATAAAAAATAATAAAAATAAATATAAATTGTCAATATTTAATATCATCTTGCTTCCTTATTGCGCTTGCTTTTGTTGCTACAAATGTTTAATAGACTTTTATGTCTTGACAGCAATTATGGAAACTGACAGCCACTCAATAACAGGTGTGTGAACGTGCACTTATGTACATACTGGTGTGATTATTGCAGAAATTACAATACTTTACTGTCAATTATGTTCATTTGCTCACTTGAAGTGCTCTTTCACTTTTTTTCTGCCTATACCAAACATTTTTAAAAGACAAGGCATTTTCATATAACCATGAATAAGGCATTGGCCTGCGCCTCTTCGCTCTCGTCAATATTCGAAATTGCACAAAATCTTACTCTTTTTAAACACAAAAAAAAAAAATGAAAAATAAACACAACGATGCTTGTCAATAAAAATGAAACGTAGCCTATAATGAGGTCAATGAAATGGGTGGGTTTCGAATGCACACAAACAGGGTGACTCATGGAATATTGATGAGCTTACAACTTAAATCATATAAATAAAGAAAAAAAAGAAAAAATAAATAAAAATACATATGTATGTAGAAATACAGTTCAAGGTACATTTTTATTTACACAAAACAAAATATTATTAATTTATGTTAAAAAACAAACGATAATGAATGCAAATTTAAATAAACAAAAAATTAACTAAATTAAAAAGTAGAAAAGTAGCATAAAAAAAATTAAAATATATATATTTCAATTAAATTAAATTAATTAAATATAATTAATTATATTAAAATTAATTTTGATTAAAATTGATATTTTTTTATTTTCGTTATATATAATCAGTTTAACGAAATTTTTGTTGTATAATTGCATTATTAATTTCTTTTCTTTTCAATTAAATTAATTATATTTAATTAATAATTTAATAATTTAATAAATTAAATATAATTAATTATATTAAAATTAAATATATTAAAATTAATTAAATTTAAAATTAAATTTAAAATTAAATTAATAATTAAATATAATTAATTTAATTGTAAAGAAAAGAAATTAATAATTAATTAATAATTAATTAATTTAAAATTAAATTAATTATATTTAATTAATTTAATTAAAAAGAAATTAATAAACAAAAATTTCGTTAAATTAATTATATTTAACGAAAATAAAAAAAATATTAATTTTAATCAAAATGTTGACAAACATTGTTAAATTAAGAATAACATTACAATTGTATGAAATATTAAAATCTGTGGTAGTTTTATTGTATGTAAAGACATATTAACAAAGTAGGCTGAAATAAAAACAACAATAATATAAAAACAAAAATAATAATAAAATTACTTAATACTCGTACAATTAATAGTAAAGGTAAATATAAGAACGATTTTTAGTTATATTGCTATCAAAAAAAACTTATGAACTAAAATGAAGCGATTAAATTTATATGTGACCTGGTCTACGAAAAGGGGGCTTAGGTGTAAAAAAAAGTAACTAAAAAAACTAAAAAGAAAATTGTAGACCAGGTCACATATAATGTCCATAAATTAATATTAGCATGTAAAAACACATTAATTAAAATAAATACCGAACAATTATTACAAAAATAAATAATAATTAATAACACTTATATTATATTTTTTTTTTGAGAATGGTGATGTTTTTTTTTGTTTTTTTTTTTAACTAGCTTTAATTTATTTATTTATTTAGTAAAGTCTATGAACATTAATTCTTACAGACTAATAAAATATTATTTAAAAATATAATAATGTCAAAAAAAAACTATAACAATATAAAAAATATAAAAATATAAAATATGACAATATAAAAAATATGAAAATATTAAAAACATGAAATATAATAATATAAAAAAATACAAAAATATAAATTATAAATTATATAAATTATAAATATATATAAAAAAATCAAATACAAATTCATATATAAAATCAATTCAAATAAATATAAAATCACATGAAAAAAGCCTAATATTAACCAAATTACAATGGCTTAAAATGTAAACAAAGATATTTTACTTAACGTAACCTTATGAAAGCATTACAAACTAAAATTTGTATGCAGTAATAACTAGAATATTTATGAACAATAATTTAAAACAGTAATAATTAAAATAAATAATAATTAAAATAAATAATAATTAAAATAAATAATAATTAAAATTATGATATAATGGAAATAAAAAAAATTAAAATAAGTAATAAAACTGTGATTAAAAGCATTTAAAAAATCTAATAGAAAATATTTAATGTATGGTAGTTACAAAAATGTTTCTTTCCTTGTAATGGAAAATTGATTTCATCGTTTATGTATGTACTTATGTATGTGAAACTAATTGACTTATTACATCGATTTCAATGCTATTTAAATATAGTACATATTTACATATACCATACATATGTATATGTATGTATATGCTTAGCTGCAATTTACTGTTCAATGGACTTTCTATAATAAAAAAAATTTACCAGAGTTAAAAGAGATTATACTCAACTCAATTAGCGCCATGTATCTACTTTGCTATTACCTTGCTATTCATCGAAATCTCACTTGGTCCAAGTAAATACATACATACATATGTATTTATGCAATAAGCCGGCTTCTAAACTACTAGCATGTGTATAAGTGCCGCCAGCAGATGCAACGCCGCAGCACTGTTGCTGCAATGCGTTGAAGCACGTATAACAACAACAGTCACTTCGGCTGCATCGTCGACCGTAGCTGTAAGCTATATTTATTATATTTAGGCAAGAGTGCAAATACTTGTCTTCCGCATATTGGCTTAGTAAATACGAATATGTGGCACACAGACTGTTGGCGACGCTGAGTGCAACTCGTATGACTGCATTTGTATGTATGTAAGTTTGTGCTTGAAAAAAGTTTTGCTCTCTGTTGCCTGCTGATCCTATTTGTCGCGCCTATTATGGCAGCAGTGTATCAAATTACAGTTAACGGATTTTTATGCTGTTAAAATCGTTTTTTTTTCTTTCTGCAAGCAACATTTCTCTCTGCAATCTCTTTACGCTTTATGCACTTTTCTATTATTTTTTCACATTAACTTGTGTCTTAAGCCTTTCAGTTGCAAATGCAAATGCTTATACATATGTACATACATGTATGTGTGTATATGCATATTCACCGTTATATAAAAACTGCATTATTGTGCATATATGCATTATTTAGCTCATTCTAATGTGGTTTTCTTGGTGTCACTTTAATGCTCGGTTGTGCCACTTTGTGGCAACAGTTTATAGCTGTGCCTCTCTCTTGCCAGAACGTTTCTCAAGCAGCACGCCAAACCAACAACAACCAAGTTAGTTAACGGGAAATAGAAGCAATGCTAAAGTTTTGCTCAAACCTTGCCAATATCGTTCAAAAGAATACATAACTTTACATACAAATATATGTATATTATGTACATATGTATAACATATAATATACATATAAAACTCAAAAATATTTCGAAAAGCACTTTATAATGTTTGCGCATATTCGAAGTGAGCACAAGGTAAATATTTGAGGCATAAAACATTGCAAAACTAATTTTGAACAAACAATTCAAATATTTTAAAAATAAAAATAAAATTTTAAAAATATTTTCAAATGAAAACTATATTTACCACAAACGATCTGTATGTGTGTTTGTTCAATGGTATGAGTGTGTGTGTCGATAGTGTGGATTTTGCTCATTTCTTACCTACATATAAAATCACTGCTTTGCGCTCAATAGAAAATAAAACAAGTCGCTCGTGATTTTCGTTTTGCGCTGAAATGTATGCTACAACTAAACACATGTCATTTTGTGTGCTATTATTTTGCACGCAAGTATGAGTAGCGATTTCATCTAACTGCGTAACCAATTTGAACTAGTTTGTTGGTTCTATTAATGAAATCAATTGTTGACGGCGAGTGCGAATATTTCATCGGCATGAGAAATGTATTTTAATCATCCCCATGGTTGTGATAAAGATCGTAAATGCTTTATTATTGCTTATTGCTAAAAGACTTCATGTGCCACTGCTTCATATGTATTTATGACGAATTATAAATTTTAACACAGTCATAATTATTTCATAATTATTTTTTTGTTTGCAGTCAGCAAACTATTGTTTGAAACCCATATGAACTGGTTTGCATATTTTTTGTATAATCACATAACTTTCCTCACAATTAAACGAACTAATAAAGGTCCACCGACAAAATTACCTTACAAATTATGTACAGTTAAGGCAGCCTTAAGTTACGCTATAAAATACTATATGTGAACTGGTCTACGAAAAGGGGGCTTAGGTGTCAAAAAAAAAAAAATAAATAAATAAATAAATAAAAAAATAAAAAAATAAAAAAATAAAAATAAAATAAATAAATAAATAAATAAAAAAATAAAAATAAAAAAATAATTGATTTTTTGACACCTAAGCCTCCTTTTCGTAGACCAGGTCACATATATAGAAAATATACTCTTTTCGCCAAAATGGTTTTCAAAAATATTTATAGTTAAGCTGTAGGCAAATCTGAGTCAGTAGGTCGACTTCAGCTACTTTTATAGTAATTAGTAACTTTTGTATCTTGAAGTTTTAACGTCATTAAAAATTTATCGGAACTACTCAGTTCATTTTATCGATTTAGAAACATAATTTTTCTATTGCTTCATTCCACAGTACTTCGAATGCTGGAACCTCCAATGGAAAGTTTAAACTAGCAGCTGTTCGTTTCTCCTTTATGAAATTTCAAAAATTCATACAAAAAATCTGTTAAAAGGTCAAAAAAGGGAACACATTAAAAGCTGCGTTGTGACACAACTTTTCTCTTGTTCGGTTTTGTAGAACCCTATCTGTGCTCTTTTACTTTTTTCGAAGCATTTGTTTTAAATTTGTCTAACGATAACTAGCTGTTCTTTATTTCGTAGTGAGTCAGAATTTATAATACGATTTCAAAAAACAAAAATATATTGGAATTAATAATTATTATTTTGCTCAAAACTATATAATTATATTTAATTAACTAAAGCGGAAACGATTTTCGAAAAACAAATTGTTTACGAAAGCAAAGTAGATTAGAATACGTACTAATGCAGTTTCAGTCATTCGTCTATCTGAGTATTTGCCCCCACAACGCTTTGCCCTGATTTCGTTTTTGCAGTTTTAGCGTTAGCTGGCATGTATTCCGTTTTGTTTACGTTTGACTCTGCCTTTAATGTGCCTTTTCCTTGCTTTACTAAACACATACATATATTTTGTTGCCTCTGCGCTGAAATGTGTTAAAATTAAACGCATTTTTGTTCGCTTTTTCCCTTACCTCGAAATTTGTTTGTAAAATTTTCTTCCTCATATTGTCTTGCAACTGTTTCTCAGACAGTTGTGCCAATGAGGAAGCAGTCAATTACTCTTTCTTCCCAAGCAGACCATCAATTATTTCATCATTTGTTTACGCTTTTGTTTTGTTGTTTATTGTTGTTGGATGCCATTGTTTTTATTAAAAATAACTTATATTTAAAATTTATGCAAATATTCAATTAAAAAAATATCGCGTGCCTGCCGCAAAGTGTTCCCACATCTCATACATTTACTTCGCACAAAATACTCAAGCAAAAATTAATTTGCTTTTTGAGGACACAAAAAATCACAATAAATGCCGTTTTGTTGCACAAATTTATGGCTGATATCTGTCAATTATGAATAATTAAAGAAATAACTAAAATTAGTTACAAAAAGAGCGAATGAGAATGCTTCAATGGAGGGGTAGAAAGAAGGAAAGAAAGAACGAAAGAAAGAACGAAAGAAAGAAAGAACGAAAAATTTTTTTTATTTTTAACTTCGAAGTAATTTTTTTGTTTTGCATTTTTGAATTCAGTTTTTCTGTTTCAAATTTTAATTTTTTATTATTATAAAATTTTAAAACGTTTTTGTTGTAGCTAAGCATAATTTTTTTTAAATTCATTTGATTTTACTTTAAAAAATTTTAAATTAAAAAAATTTTTCAAACACCATTAAGCGTTACTTTAAAAAAGCCTTTTTATTCATACATATTTCAAGTAGCACAAGAACAAGTCATATCATTTAAATCAATCATGCCGTTCAAATCTAGCCTTAAACCTGTAATTAAAAATTTGAGTGAAGTTTTAATTAATTTTTTTTTTTTTAATTTTGAATTTTCCAAACAATTAACATTTTTAATTTTTGAAATCAAATTACTTTTTTTTACTATTCCAAAAATTAAAAATATAAATATGTTTTGAAGATTCAATTTTTTTTGAAAAAAAAAAATCGAAATAAATTTAATTTTTTTTTTAAATAAAAAAAAATAACTTTTTTGAATTTTCAAAACATATAAAAGAAAATACTTTTGATTCTCGAAAAAAAAAAATCGAAATAAATTTAATTATTTTTAAATAAAAAAATAGTTTTTTGAATTTTCCAAACATATTAAAAAAAAATACTTTTGATTCTCAAAAACAAAAAAAAATCGAGAGAAATTTAATTATTTTTAAATGAAAAAATAATTTTTTGAATTTTCAAAACATATTAAAAAAAATACTTTTGATTCCCGAAAAAAATCGAAATAAATTTAATTATTTTTAAATAAAAAAAATGTTTTTTGAATTTTCAATACAAATTAAAAAAAAATACTTTTGATTCTCAAAAAAAAAGTCGAAATAAATTTAATTTTTTTTAAATAAAAAAATATTTTTGATTCTCAAAAAAAAAAGCGAAATAAATTTAATTATTTTTAAATGAAAAAATAGTTTTTTGAATGTTCAAAACATATTAAAAAAAATACTTTTGATTCTCGGAAAAAAATCGAAATAAATTTAGTTCATTTTAAATAAAAAAATAGTTTTTTGAATTTTCAAAACATATTAAAAAAATACTTTTGGTTCTCGAAAAAAAAAATTAAGTTTATTTCAAATTATTTGTCAAAAAATTTTCAAAACATATTTACATTTTTAATTTTTGAAATCAGATAAAAATTTATATTTTTTTTTCGAAAAAAGTTTAAATTTCTGATTAAAAAAAAATTGATTTTGGAAAAAAGGATTATACTCGAAAAATACTTTCAAATTCTAAACCCAAAAATTTTTCAGTTTGAAAAATATTTTAAATTTGAAAAAAATTTTGATTTTCGAACAAAAAATTAGGAATATTTTCTTTTCTTATACTTTACAATTCCTATTCGAAAAATTTTAGGTTTTCGAAAAAATTATAATTTTGAATAATATATTTTTGCTTAAAATAATTGGGAATATACCTAAAGATTCCTTTTAAACTATTATTCTAAAAATTTTTGAGTTTCAAAAAAATTTTCAGCAAAAAAAAAAAATTTACTTTCAAAACAAATTATTTTTTCAATGCTTTTTGAAGCAATACATTATATAATGAATTACATATGTATATCAATAATTAAGTGCTAAATAGTACTTGGACTTAATGGATAATTGTTACCGAACGAAGTACACAATTGTGTTGTGAATAAACTCTGTTTTAAATTCCAACTATCACATTTAACCTAACAAACAGCATGGCCATATAATTATCTAAAGCTAATTATAATAAATATTAAAAAATCTCTGACTACTAAATTTACGCACACAACTGCGCACCATATGCAAATATCATAACTTTAATTAAATAAAGAAAACAATTGCAATGAGTTGCAAAACAAATAAAAATAAAATTAAAAATAAATGCGATGGCAAAACAAACCGGCAATTTAAAAGGTGCCTAGCACGGTGTGGTATTTAACGCATACATACATATTTACATTTTTGCCTCAGCAGCCGCAACAAAAAATGTGAATTTGTCAGAGCTTTACGACTTTTTGTTATTTTTTGCGCGCTCAGCCGCGCCACTGAGCACCATACTGTGAGTATGCCAACGCACACACGCACATCGCTGCACACACTTACGCAAGCCATTGAAGTGCAGCTGGAAATTCTAGCATGCGGTCACTTTAACAACAACACGTTGGTCACCTTTTGAGCCAGACAGTTTGTCAGCCGATTAGACAGTCGACCAGACACGACAACAGACCGGCTGTGGAGCCGCTAATAATAAAACTGTTAAGCGTCAGCTGGCGCAACTCGGCGAGAGCCAGAGTTCGCACAAACAGCCGCAGACACCCTTCATTCGGTTCAAGCGCGCTGATTGAGCAACAGTTTGTGTTAAATCGTGGAAGCTAGCAGATGGCTTTTGCAAAAAACGTGGCAAAACGTGTGGCTCATGTTAATTTCTAAACAAATTTAAGTTTTAAATTAACATTGTTTTGTAACGGAGTGACCAAATTAAATAAAGAAAAATTAGTGAAAAAATAAAAAAGTGCCACAAACGCTCCTTTGCAGCTTCACATGCATTTCTGACTGTGTTAGTGGCACAAATTTTCCCGATAAAAATACAAATACAGAAGCTTAAGATAAAAAATCGGCATTCCACTTGAATAGCGTGTGTACTTATTACAAAGCAGCAGCGTTAACCGCTTATCAGCAATTAACACTTCGGCGGACCCCTTGTAGTGCACTTAATTAAGTTTAAAGTTCAAGCAGACTTTAAGCACGATAATTCGTGTTAAATCGCAAACTATCTATCTAACTAAAGTGTGGTTAAAGTTCCGTAATTCACAATACTTTGCGGTGGACACGGTGACGTATAAGTAACATTCATTGAATTGCATGCGTTCTGTTTATTTTGGAGCTAAAAAGTTAAGCTAACCAGAAACGACATAAAGATGTGCGAATTGGTGCTAAATCCAGCGCTGCGGCGTGAGGTAATCACAAAATTTATAAATACACATTTGGTCAAATGTACATACATACGCAGGTATTTTTTATTAAATATTTATCTTGGGATAACATAATTTAAAAATATTAGAAAAATAAAAAAATATTGAAATTAGAAAAAATATTAAACTTTATATATTCTCTGAAAAATCTCAGTAATTTTTGTGAAAATAAATAATATGATTTGTTTTTATAATTTTTGTAAGTGTGAAAATATCGTAATTTAAATATATTAAAAAAATTAATTTTAAATAAAAAATAAATTAATATTTTTCTGAGAAAATGCAGTAACAGTTTAATAATATAATATATTAGCAGCCCGTTCCGGCATCGCACGGGGTAGACAATTATTTATTTTTGGAAATTTGAATATAAAACACTTTTTTTTACAAATATTTTTATTTGTATTAAAAAAAAAATTCCCCAGTTATATTTGTCTATATTAAGTATGTTCAATTTCTTTGATGGTTTAAGTGGCGGGCACTTTTGAAAAATTAAAAAATTAAAAAATAAAAATAATAATAATCAAAAAATGTAAATAACAGTAATAAATAATGAATTCAGTCGTTTTACATATAAGTAAATAATA
>CM050323.1:28455279-28497750 GCA_027475135.1 Bactrocera correcta | reverse complement strand
TGGAAAGTTTTTCAGTTTTTCTCTCTTTTTGATTAAAATAGGTGTTCGATCGATGAGGGTTATTTTTTTTGAAGCGCGGCCGAAAGCCGCCAGTGCAGAAAGTAGTTCGACACAAAGGAACTATGAATACCCCGGTGTTCGATCGATGAGGGTTATTTTTTTTGAAGCGCGGCCGAAGGCCGCCGGTGCAGAAAGTAGTTCGACACAAAGGAACTGTGAAAACCCCGGTGTTCGATCGATGAGGGTTATTTTTTTTGAAGCGCGGCCGAAGGCCGCCAGTGCAGAAAGTAGTTCGACACAAAGGAACTATGAATACCCCGGTGTTCGATCGATGAGGGTTATTTTTTTGAAGCGCGGCCGAAGGCCGCCAGTGCAGAAAGTAGTTCGACACAAAGGAATGTTATTTTTTATCTTTATTTATTAATTAACATAAGATACAAAAACCATTTGTACCATTTTCTTCATAAATGTTAAATAAAAAAATTTTTTCATAGTTTTTTTAAAACACAATATGTGGCAACACTGGTACTTGTAATGACATGTGAAGAAAAACAAAACAAAACAAAATAGGACTAAATTGCATGTAAAATTGTGGAACTTTAAAGTGAAATAACTCGGAAACTATGGTCTGAGGACCGTATATGTGTATACATTTTTTAATCCTGAGTACCTCCTCTATCCATTAGTACCATAAAATCGCGGCGCCGGAAAAACCGTAATCGTGCCGTTGCCTGCCACGCGGGTTTAATCAAATAGACAAACGTGATCGGTCAGCTGTCTCTTTAATCAGTTGTTTGCATGCGACAACAACAACAAAGTGTTATAATTAGCATCTCTCGACAGATAACAGTTTGGCGCAGCGTTTTCTATGGAATTGTTGATGCAATTTGTTAACAGTTCTTATTAAATTTGCTTGTGCTGGTGAAGATTACTAGAAGTGATGTCGGAAATGGAATAAAGTATCGACATATGATGTATCGGTAACTTTTGAATATATGTATCAATATCGGTATTGATATTTTTATTTAAAAATATCGATATATCGATACTCGTATATCGGTATGATATGAAAAAAAACAAGAAAAAACGTTAACTTCGGTTGCACCGAAGCTAAATACCCTTCACAGGTTCAGTTTGTATGGCAGCTATATGTCATAGTTAACCGATCTGAACAATTTTTTATTTTATTACATTGTTGCCTTAGAAAATAATATTTACCAAATTTCGTGAATATATCTTGTCAAATGTGAAAGTTTTCCATACAAGAACTTGATTCCGATTATATGGCAACTATATGTTATAGTAGTCCGATATCGGCCGTTCCGACAAATGAGCAGCTTCTTGAAGAGAAAATGACGTTTGCAACCTTTCAAAACGATATCTTAAAAACTGAGGGACTAGTTCGTATATATACAGACAGACGGACGGACAGACAGACGGACATGGCTAAATCGACTCAGCTCAACATACTGATCATTTATATATATACTTTATAGGGTCTCCGACGCTTCCTTCTGGGTGTTACAAACATCGTGACAAACTTAATATACCCTGTTCAGGGTATAAATATTTGGCCTAAAATACTTTAATCATCTTACATTACTAGATAAATACTAATCAATAGACATAATTTTTAATAAATTAAGAACAACAATTAAAATATTAATTATTTATTAATCAAACCAATATTTATCTGAGGCAGACATAAGAAAAACTCTTTGATTTATGTGCTCGGCTGTAAGTCGATTTCTGTTATTGGGTACTGCGAGATTCACAGCAGATGCCACTCTCTCTGAGGAAACCGACGACGCAGGCGATATCAATTACTTTAGAGCTACATATGTCGGAAAGGACTGGCGACAACCAATCCAGAATTTTGTAGGATTCTCTTTCCTGGGTATTATAGGCTGATCTAGATATTGCTTTAGTTCGCTAAGCATACCATCACTGGTTGAAATTGAAAGTAAAGTGTTTGCTGAAGCTGCAGCCTACAACTGGAATACTCGGCACGGATAACATACTGACTTTGACAGACGACAGTTCAATTGACATTTACACTTGACAGACAAAGTTGCCAACTTAAAAGCCAACTTTCGTACCAAGTTATCGAGTCGACCATAAACAAAAAAAAAAGTTAAAAAATTTAGAATAAAAAAGGATTTAGAATTTTTTGATCATAAAAATATCGAATTTTATACCTTTTCAATACTTGTAATATTATATCGATACCTCGATATATCGAAACAATTAATATCGCTTAAAATATCGATAAATTGAAAAATTGTATCGATATATCGATGCATCGATATTTTTTCGACAACCCTAATTAATAGCGAATCTCATTTGAATTGCGGTTTATGGATATGTCGAACCAGCTCCAGCTGCTTGCGTAATACACACATTTTTATTAATTTCTAATTATGTTTTTTGACTATGTGACATACTATTTATTTTCATTCAAGAGTAAAATCATCTCTGAATAATGAAATTTAATAAATTTCGTGACTGCAGCTTACAGAGTTGCTATTCGTCTCAAGCCACAAAAATTGTCTCTAACTTTAAATCTCAAATTTAGAGACTTGAGACTGTATCGCAGTACAGAATCTCACGGTTGATCTATTTTTGTAATGTCTTGAACATAAGGTGTTGTGTTTTATGAATTTTTTTTTTTTGAAAAAACTCTGTTTGAAATAACATTTTTTTAGTTTGCCAGCTTTTGATTAAGTAAAATTGAGTTTCGAAATCAAAATCTACACAGTGTGCTCTTCACAGCTGATGATTTTACAGCTCAGCCATGGCTAATTTGTCAACATATTCAGAAACATTTTCTTTACAAAGCCCAGCTTGGTTGATTTTATTTAGTAAGCAACGAAGCCAAACCGGGAATATTTTATTTACACCGAAAAGGCTCACATACATACATATCCAAATAGTCAATATTCAGCGTAGAGCTTAAAAATAAAATGCACTTATTACTTACTATCCTATACTAACGTGGACGAAGACTTCCTTTGTCAACATAAAAATACCAAAAATTTATATAAAAAATAATGACTTTATTTTTGTTAGTATTTCCACATCTATGTCACTCTGTTTTAATAACATTCTCTCGGAAAATTAATACTTATATCACAAAAGAGTAGCAAAAATTAAAAAATCTTGAAACTACCAACAAATAATTAAATGTTGATTAAACAGCTCGCCTCTCACACTCTCCAAAACATACATATTTTAAATAGTGTGCGCTTGTTCGAAATGCAAGTGAAAACAAAACACCGCAACTATTTAGTTAGTAAGTGTAGTAGATAACAAATGAAAGATAAATATAATAAAAATTAAACTTTTACGTAAGCTAATAAGCTAATAAATATTTGTTTACAAATATAAACAAAATAGTTGGAGTTTTCATGCAAATGTGCATACCACGTGAGTCCGCGGGCCATGCAAACCGGGCAGATGCGCTGCTGCGACGCACACGGCATTCGTTGAATGAGCAAAATCGCTCGCATGAAATCAGTGTTAGAAAAGCAGTTTCAACAAACAATCGAATTGATTGCTCAAACAGATTGCTGGCAATGAATCGACTCGCAGACGTGACTTGTTGCGCCGCTTACTGCAAGGAGTTGACGGCAGCAGCACGCTGGCATTGCAGTTGAAGCGCACACCTCAAAGGAAAGCATAAAATGTCAATTAACTCACGACAAGTTTCAATTTTAGTACAGATGTTTGTGCATCACCCATTTAAGACAACAAAAAGAACAATTAAAAAACTTTAAACATTGAGTCTAAATAGATGCCCGCCGTAGTTGACAGTTAGTAAAATAAACGAGGAGAAATATGGTGAAAAATAAAAAATAATAAAAATAAATATAAATTGTCAATATTTAATATCATCTTGCTTCCTTATTGCGCTTGCTTTTCTTGTTTGCTACAAATGTTTAATAGACTTTTATGTCTTGACAGCAATTATGGAAACTGACAGCAACTCAATAACAGGTGTGTGAACGTGCACTTACATACATATGTACATACTGGTGTGATTATTGTAGAAATTACAATTCTTTACTGTCAATTATGTTATATTGCTCACTTCAAGTGCTCTTTCACTTTTTCATTTCTTTAAAGACAAGGCATTTTCATATAACCATGAATAAGGCATTGGCCTGCGCCTCTTCGCTCTCGTCAATATGTGAAATTGCACAAAATCTTACTCATTTTAAACATCCACAAAAAATTAAAAATAAACACAACGATGCTTGTCAATAAAAATGAAACGTAGCCTATAATGAGGTCAATGAAATGGGTGGGTTTCGAATGCACACAAACAGGGTGACTCATGGAATATTGATGAGCTTACAAGTTAAATCATATAAATAAAGAAAAAAAAGAAAAAAAAAGAAAAAATAAATAAAAATACATATGTGGAAATGCATTTCAAGGTACATTTTTATTTACACAAAACAAAATATTATTAATTTATGTTAAAAAACCAACGATAATGAATACAAATTTAAATAAACAAAAAATTAACTAAATTAAAAAGTAAAAAAGTAACATAAAAAAAATTAAAATTATATATTTTCAATTAAATTAAATTAATTAAATATAATTAAATTAAATTAATTAACTAAAATTAATTAATTAAATTATTATAAATATAATTAAATTAAATTAATTAATGGAATTAATTAATTTCTTTTCTTTATTTATTAATATAATTAATTTAATTTAATAAATATAATTAATTTAATTGAAAAGAAATTAATTAATTAATTAAAATGTTGACAAACATAGTTAAATTAAGAATAATAATACAACTGTATGAAATATTAAAATTTGTGTTAGTTTTATGCTTAAAATTTGTATGTAAGGACATATTAACAAAGTAGGGTGAAATAAAAACAAAAATAATAATAAAATTACTTAATACAATTAATAGTAAAGATTTTTAGTTATATTGCTATCAAAAAATACTTATGCACTAAAATGAAGCGATTAAATTTATATGTGACCTGGTCTACGAATTTTTGTTATTTTTTTCAAATTTTCTTTTTCAATTTTTTTATTTTTTTTTTTATTTTTATTTTTTTTTATTTTTTTTTTTAATTTTTTATTTATTTTTTTTTTTTTATTTTTTTTTTTTGGTTTGACACCTAAGCCCCCTTTTCGTAGACCAGGTCTCATATAATGTCCATAAATTAATATTAGCATGTAAAAGCACATTAAATAAAATAAACATCGAACGATCATTACAAAAATAAATAAAAATTAATTACACTTATACAAATATATTTTTTTTTGTTGAGAATGGTGATTTTTTTTTTTTTTTAACAAGCTTTAATTTATTTATTTATTTAGTAAAGTCTATGAACATTAATTCTTACAGACTAATGAAATATTATTTAAAAATATAATAATGTGAAAAAAACTATAACAATATAAAAAATGTAAAAATATTAAAAATATAAAATATGACAATATACAAAAATATTAAAAACATAAAATATAATAATATAAAAAAATACAAAAATATAAATTATAAATTACAAATAACAAATTATAAAAATTATAAATATATAAAAAAAATTTAAATACCAATTCATATATAAAATAAATTCAAATAAAATATAAAATCACATGAAATAAAAGCCTAATATTAACCAAATCACAATGGCTTAAAATGTAAACAAAGATATTTTACTTAACGTAACCTTATAAAAGCATTACAAACTAAAATTTACATGCAGTAATAACTAGAATATTTATGAACAATAATTTAAAACTGTAATAATTAAAATAAATAATAATTAAAATTATGATATAATGGAAATAAAAAAAATTTAAAATAAATAATAAAACTTTAATTAAAAGCATTTAAAAAATCTAATAGAAAATATTTAATATATGATAGTTCCAAAAATGTTTCTTTTTAATGTTTTTATTACTATGAATCACCTTGTAAAGGAAAATTGATTTCATCGTTTATGTATGTGAAGCTAATTGATTTATTAGATCGATTTCAATGCTATTTAAATATAGCACATATTTACATATACCATACATACATATGTATATGTATATGTTTAGCTGCAATTTACTGATCAATGGACTTTTTATCATAAAAAATAATTTACCAAAGTTAAAAGAGACTATTCTCAATTCAATTGGCGCCATGTATCTACTTTGCTATTCATCGAAATCTCACTTGGAGTTTGGTCCAAGTAAATACATACATATGTATGTATGTATGCAATAAGCCGGCTTTCAAACTACTAGCATGTGTATAAGTGCCGCCAGCAGATGCAACGCGGCAGCACTGTTGCTGCAATGCGTTGAAGCACGTATAACAACAACAGTCACTACGGCTGCAGCGTCGACCGTAGCTGTAAGCTATATTTATTATATTTAGGCAAGAGTGCAAATACTTGTCTTCCGCATATTGGCTTAGTAAATACGAATATGTGGCACACAGACTGTTGGCGACGCTGAGTGCAACCCGTATGACTGCATTTGTATGTATGTAAGTTTGTGCTTGAAAAAAGTTTTAGTCTCTCTGTTGCCTGCTGATCCTATTTGTCTCGCCTATTATGGCAGCAGTGTATCAAATTACAGTTAACGGATTTTTATGCTGTTAAAATCGTTTTTTTTTTTCTTTCTTCAAGCAACATTTCTCTCTGCAATCTCTTTATCTTTTATGCACTTTTCTATTATTTTTGCCCATTAACTTGTGTCTTAAGCCTTTCAGTTGCAAATGCAAATGCTTGTACATATGTACATACATATGTATATGTATATCACCTTCATACATATATGTATGTGCGTTATTGTGCATATATGCATTATTTAGCTCATTCTAATGTGGTTTTCTTGGTGTCACTTTAATGCTCGGTTGTGCCACTTTGTGGCAACAGTTTATAGCTGTGCCTCTCTCTTGCCAGAACGTTTCTCAAGCAGCACGCCAAACCAACAACAACCAAGTTAGTTAACGGGAAATAGAAGCAATGCTAAAGTTTTGCTCAAATCTTGCCAATATCGTTCAAAAGAGTACATAACTTTACATACATATATATGTATATTATGTATGTATGTATGTATAACATATAATATACATATAAAACTCAAAAAAATATTTCGAAAGGCACTTTATAATGTTTGCGCATATTCGAAGTGAGCACAAGGTAAATATTTGATGCATGAAACGTTGCAAAACTAATTTTAAACAAACAATTCAAATATTTAAAAAATAAAAATAAATTTAAAAATATTTTCAAATGAAAACTATATTTACCACAAACGGTCTGTATGTGTGTTTGTTCAATGGTATGAGTGTGTGTGTGTCGATAGTGGCGATTTTGCTCATTTCTTACCTGTAAAATCACTGCTTTGCGCTCAATAGAAAATAAAACTAGTCGCTCGTGAATTTCGTTTTGCGCTGAAATGTATGCTACAACTAAACACAAGTCACTTTGTGTGCTATTATTTTGCACGCAAGTATGAGTAGCGATTTCATCTAACTGCGTAACCAATTTGAACCATTTTGTTGGTTCTATTAATGAAATCAATTGTTGACGGCGAGTGCGAATGTTTCATCGGCATGTGAAATGTATTTTAGTCATCCCCATGGCTGCGATAAAGATCGTAAATGCTTTATTATTCCTTATTGCTAAAAGCCTTCATGTGCCACAGATTCATATGTATTTATGACGAATTATAAATTTTAACACTGTTAAGGTGGTTATTTCATAATTATTTTTTCGTTTGCAATCAGCAAACTATTGTTTGAAACCCATATGAACTGGATTGTATATTTTTTTGTATAATCACATAATTTTCCTCACAATTAAACGAACTAATGAAGGTCCACCGACAAAATTACCTTACAAATTATGTACAGTTAAGGCAGCCTTAAGTTGCGCTATAAAATACTCGTACTATATGTGACCTGGTCTACGAAAAGGGGGCTTAGGTGTAAAAAAAAAATAAAATAAAATAAAAAATAAATAAATAAATAAATAAATAAATAAATAAATAAACAAAAAAAAAAAAATAAAAATAAAAATAAAAAAAATAAAAAAATTAAAAAAATAAAAATAAAAAAGTGATTTTTTGACACCTAAGCCCCCTTTTCGTAGACCAGGTCACATATATAGAAAATATACTCTTTTCGCCAAAATGGTTTTCAAAAATATTTAGAGTTAAGCTGTAGGCAAATCTGAGTCAATAGGTCCACTTCAGCTACTTTTATAGTAATTAGTAATCTTGAAGTTTTAATGTCCTTAAAAACTTATCCGAATTACTCAGTTCATTTTATCGATTTAGAAACTTAATTTTTCTGCTGTTTCATTCCACAGTACTTCGAATGCTGGAACCTCCAATGGAAAGTTTAAACTAGCGGCTGTTCTTTACTCCTTTATGAAAGTTCAAAAATTCATACAAAAAATCTGTTAAAAGCTCTCAAAAGGGAACACATTAAAAGCTGCTTTGTGACACAACTTTTCTCTTGTTCGGTTTTGTAGAACCGTATCTGTGCTCTTTTACTTTTTTCAAAAAATTTGTTTTATATCTGTCTAACGATAGCTAGCTGTTCTTTATTTCGTAGTCAGAATTTATATAAAGATTTCGAAAAACAAAAATATATTGGCATTAATAACTATTATTTTGCTCAAAACTATATAATTATATTTAATTAACTAAAGCGGAAGCGATTTTCGAAAAACAAATTGTTTACGAAAGCAAAGTAGATTAGAATACGTACTAATGCAGCTTCAGACTATCAGTCATTCGTCTAACTGAGTGTTTGCCCCCACAACGCTTTGCCCTGATTTCGTTTTTGCAGTTTTAGCGTTAGCTGGCATGTATTCCGTTTTGTTTACGTTTGACTCTGCCTTTAATGTGCTTTTTCCTTGCTTTACTAAACGCATATTTTGTCGCCTCTGCGCTGAAATGTGTTAAAATTAAACGCATTTTTGTTCGCTTTTTCCCTTACCTCGAAATTTGTTTGTAAAATTTTCTTCCTCATATTGTCTTGCAACTGTTTCTCAGACAGTTGTGCAAATGAGGAAGCAGTCAATTATTCTTTCTTCCCAAGCAGACCATCAATTATTTCATCATTTGTTTACGCTTTTGTTTTGTTGTTTATTGTTGTTGGATGCCATTGTTTTTATTAAAAATAACTTATATTTAAAATTTATGCAAATATTCAATTAAGTGCATAAAAAATATCGCGTGCCTGCCGCAAAGTGTTCCCACATCTCATACATTTACTTCGCACAAAATACTCAAGCAAAATTTAATTTGCTTTTTGAGGACACAAAAAATCACAATAAATGCCGTTTTGTTGCACAAATTTATGGCTGATATCTGTCAATTATGAATAATTAAAGAAATAACTAAAATTAGTTACAAAATGAGCGAATGAGAATGCCTCAATGGGGGGTAGAAAGAAAGAAAGAAAAAAGGAAAGAACGAAAAATATTTTTTATTTTTAACTTCGAAGTATTTTTTTTTTCGCATTTTTGAATTCAGATTTTCTGTTTCAAATTTTAAATTTTTATTATCATAAAATTTTGAAACGTTTTTGTTGTAGCTAAACATAATTTCTTTTTTAATTCATTTGATTTGACTTTAAAAAATTTAAAATTAAAAAATTTTTTTAAAGACTATTAACCGTTATTTCGAAAAAGCCTTTTTATTCATATTCCAAGTGGCACAACAACAAGTCATATCATTTAAATCAATCATGCCGTTCAAATCAAGCCTTAAATCTGTGATTAAAAATTTGAGTGAAGTTTTAATTAATTTTTTTTAATTTTGAATTTTCTAAACAACTAACATTTTTAATTTTTGAAATCAAAATAATTTTTTTACTATTTTAACCTGATTCCAAAAATTAAAGA
Source organism: Bactrocera correcta (assembly GCA_027475135.1). NCBI lineage: Eukaryota > Metazoa > Arthropoda > Insecta > Diptera > Tephritidae > Bactrocera > Bactrocera correcta. The sequence goes on along the minus strand of CM050323.1, from coordinate 28,487,854 downwards.
TATAAATATGTTTTGTAGATTCAAACTTTTTTGAAAAAAAATCGAAATAAATTTAATTATTTTTAAATAAAAAAATAGTTTTTATGAATTTTCTAAACATATTAAAAAAAATACTTTTGATTCCCAAAAAAAAAAAATCGAAATGAATAAAATTATTTTTAAATGAAAAAATAGTTTTTTGAATTTCCAAAACATATTAAAAAAATACTTTTGATTCTCAAAAAAAAAAAAGTCGAAAGAAATTTAATTATTTTTAAATGAAAAAATAGTTTTTTGAATTTTCGAAACATATTAAAAAAAATACTTTTGAATCTAAAAAAAAAAGTCGAAATAAATTTAATTATTTTTAAATAAAAAAAAAAAATACTTTTGATTCTCAAAAAAAAAGTCGAAAGAAATTTAATTATTTTTAAATGAAAAAAAAAAATTTTTGAATTTTCAAAACATATTAAAAAAAATGCTTTTGATTCCCGAAAAAAAATCGAAATAAATTTAATTCTTTTTAAATAAAAAAATAGTTTTTTGAATTTGCAAAACATATTAAAAAAAATATTTTTGATTCTCAAAAAAAAAAATCGAAATAAATTTAATTATTTTTAAATAAAAAAATAGTTTTTTGAATTTTTGAAAAAAAAAAAATACTTTTGATTCTCGAAAAAAAAATCGAAATAAATTCAATTATTTTTAAATAAAAAAATAGTTTTTTAAATTTTCGAAACATATTAAAAAAAATAATTTGAATCTAAAAAAAAAGTCGAAATAAATTTAATTTTTTTTAAATAAAAAAATAGTTTTTTGAATTTTCAAAACATATTAAAACAAAATACTTTTGATTCTCGAAAAAAAATCGAAATAAATGAAGTTCTTTTTAAATAAAAAGATAGTTTTTCGAATTTTCAAAACATATTAAAAAAAATACATTTGAATCACAAAAAAAAGTCGAAACAAATTTAATTCTTTTTTAATAAAAAAATAGTTTTTAATTTTCTAAACATATTAAAAATTATACTTTTGATTCTCAAAAAAAAAAATCGAAATAAATTTAATTATTTTTAAATAAAAAAATAGTTTTTTAAATTTTCAAAACATATTAAAAAAAAATTAAATTTATTTCAAATTATTTTTCAAAAAATTTTCAAAACATATTTACATTTTTAATTTTTGAAATCAGATAAAAATTTATATTTTTTTTGAAAAAAGTTTAAATTTCTGATTTAAAAAAAATTGATTTTGGAAAAAAGGATTATTCTCAAAAAAATACTTTCAAATTCTAATTCCAAAAATTTTTCAGTTTGAAAAATATTTCAATTTTGAAAAAATGTTTGATTTTCGAACAAAAATTTAGGAATATTTTCGTTCCCTATACTTTACAATTCCTATTCGAAAAATTTTAGGTTTTCGAAAAAATTATAATTTTGAATAATATATTTTAGCTTAAAATAATTGGGAATATACCTAAAGATTCCTTTTAAACTATTATTCTAAAAATTTTTGAGTTTCGAAAAAATTTTCAGTAAAGAAAAAAGATTTACTTTCAAAACAAATTATTTTTTCAATGCTTTTTTTAAATAATACATTATATAATGAATTTCATATATCAGTAGTATCAGCTCAATAGTACTTGGACTTAATGGATAATTGTTACCGAACGAAGTACACAATTGTGTTGTGAATAAACTCTGTTTTAAATTCCAACTATCACATTTAACCTAACAAACAGCGTGGCCATATAATTATCTAAAGCTAATTATAATAAATATTAAAAAATCTCTGGCTACTAAATTTACGCACACAACTGCACACCATATGCAAATATCATAACTTTAATTAAATAAAGAAAACAATTGCAATGAGTTGCAAAACAAATAAAAATAAAATTAAAAATAAATGCGAAGGCAAAACAAACCGGCAATTTAAAAGGTGCCTAGCACGGTGTGGTATTTAACGCATACATATTTACATTTTTGCCTCAGCAGCCGCAACAAAAAATGTGAATTTGTCAGAGCTTTACGACTTTTTGCTATTTTTTGCGCGCTCAGCCGCGCAACTGAGCAGCATACTGTGAGTATGCCAACGCACACACGCACATCGCTGCACACACTTACGCAAGCCATTGAAGTGCAGCTGGAAATTCTAGCATGCGGTCACTTTAACAACAACACGTTGGTCACCTTTTGAGCCAGACAGTTTGTCAGCCGATTAGTCAGTCGACCAGACACGACAGCAGACCGGCTGTGGAGCCGCTAATAATAAAACTGTTAAGCGTCAGCTGGCGCAACTCGGCGAGAGCCAGAGTTCGCACAAACAGCCTCAGACACCCTTCATTCGGTTCAAGCGCGCTGATTGAGCAACAGTTTGTGTTAAGTCGTGGAAGCTAGCAGATGGCTTTTGCGAAAAGCGTGGCAAAGCGTGTGGTGCCTGTTAATTTCTAAACAAATTTAAGTTTTAAATTAACATTGTTTTGTAACGGAGTGACCAAATTAAATAAAGAAAAATTTGTGAAAAAATAAAAAAGTGCAACAAACGCTCCTTTGCAGCTTCACATGCATTTCTGACTGTGTTAGTGGCACAAATTTTCCCGATAAAAATACAAATACAGAAACTAAAGATAAAAAATCGGCATTCCACTTGAATAGCGTGTGTAATTATTACAAAGCCGCAGCAATAACCGCTTATCAGCAATTAACACTTCAACGGACCCCTTGTAGTGCACTTAATTAAGTTTAAAGTTCAAGCAGACTTTAAGCACGATAATTCGTGTTAAATCGCAAACTATCTGTGTGTTATTTAAGTATATAGTGTATTTAAAGCGCCATAATTCACAATACTTTGCGGTGGACACGGTGGCGTATAAGTAACATTAATTGAATTGCATGCGTTCTGTTTATTTTGGAGCTAAAAAGTGAAGCTAACCAGAAACGGCATAAAGATGTGCGAATTGGTGCTAAATCCAGCGCTGCGGCGTGAGGTAATCACAAAATTTATAAATACACATTTGTTCAAATGTACATACATACGTAGGTATTTTTTATTTAATATTTATCTGCGGATAACCTAATTTAAAAATATTAGAAAAATAAAAAAAAATTTAAATTAAAGAAATATTAAACTTTTTATATTCCCTGAGAAATCTCAGTAATTTTTGTGAAAATAAATAATATAATTTGTTTTTATAATTATTGTAAGTGTAAGAATATCGTAATTTAAAAATATTAAAAAAAAAATAATTTTAAATAAAAAATAAATTAATATTTTTCTGAAAAAATGCAGTAACAGTTTAATAATATAATATACTAGCAGCCCTTCCCGGCATCGCACGGGGTAGACAATTATTTATTTTTGGAAATTTGGATATAAAACACTTTTTTCTCAAATATTTTTATTTGTATTAAAAAAATCCCGCAGTTATATTTGTATGTAAGTCTATTTATGTTCAGTTTCTTTAATGGTTTAAGTGGCGGGCACTTTTGAAAAATTAAAAAATAAAAATAATAATAAAAAAATTAAAATAACAGTAATAAATAATGAATTCGTTCGTTTAACATATAAGTAAATAATAAATTATTAAATAAATATATTAAATGATAATAATAATAATATTCTTTAAAAATTAGCGTCTAAAAATATTATAAGTAAAAGTAGTAATTACAAAAAAAAAAAATAAAATAAAAATACTAATTATGAAAAATCAAAAAATAATAATAATAAAAAATTTGAAATAACAGTAATAAATAAGGAATTCAGTCGTTTTTTATATTTTTGCCACTGCACGTGCTCAATTCTGCTAAATAGCAGCGAAAACGTCGAATTCCTTACTTTGATTCTATTAGCTCTGTTAGCCGTTAAATCGAACATCATACAGAATTAAATTTGCACCTTCTCTATACTTTACATTCTCTGGCCCGGCGCGCTTTTCAGAATGCATCGCAAACAACGGCCACGGCGCTATGGCGGTTTTGTTTACTTTTTGAATTTTTTAATTCGTAATATCTTTTGAATGGAAAGTTCAATTTAAAAACTATTTTATAGGTAGTTAAATGGTCTTGACCATAAAATAATTTATTTGGATAAGGATTAATATAAACACATAAATAGCAAGGTTTGAATTTGGTTAGCATTTTCATTAATGTTTAAAATGGAAAAGTTGTTGTAGTGACATAACCACAATAGTTGGACATATGCTGCCGTGGAGTTTTTTGTAGACATTATGATGTTCTTCAATATTGTTGTACATTATTTTGTTCTATCGCTAATAGTTTCGGCAGCGCATTCGACGAAAGACATTTTAAGACTCATTTTTCTACTCCTTCGGTTACATTGTTCAAATTTTACCAAGGATCCCTAATTTTTGTTTTTTTTTTTTAATGAAATGTAGCCTATGTCAAATTGGAAGAATGTAGCATTTTATTGGTGAAAGAATTTTTTAAATCGGCTTAGTACTTTTTGAGCCTATTCATTACAAACATACAAACATACAAAAATAGGTACAAATCATTCTTCTTTATAATATTTATAATATATTTATCTCAAAACAGTTTTTAGGATATTTAAAATTTCCAAAATATATATATTTTTATTTATAAAAAACTAATTTATTCTTGAATTTCTGCTTAAATTTGTCTGTAAATGCCAACATTCTTTTCAAAGAGATTTGAAAATATTTACACACTTATATAGATGGTGTCCTTCATAATTTTTGTTGAAAGAGTAAAAATGTTTAAATAAAATCTTCTTTAATTTTTTTTTTTTCAAAAATATTTATATTATATTTATAAAAATAAAAAAATATAAATATAATAAATATTTTTTAACATTTTTCTTAAATAGAAAGCAACAACAGTTTAAAAAGTTTTCATAAATTTTAATAGCAGTATAATTTTTATATTTATTGCATTAATCTAAGTTTTTTAATATATTTTTTTTAAGAATTATCACATATTTATGAAATAATAATCCTCGAATATTTTATTAGAATAAATGTTCTTTTTCAATAAAATTATTTGTTTAAAATTTTGTTTGAAAAATAAAATATAAGTTGATATACCAGAATAATATAAGGAAGATATGAATACATAAATATTTTTTTTTTGAATTCAATATTTTTTTGTAACAATTTTGAGAACTTTACTATTTAATATAACTTTATGAAGTCATGCAAGAAAATTGAAAGCAACTGACTTTTCCTCATACTATAAATGTCTTCCTGCTGTCGTATTTTAAGTGAACAAAACAAGTCTACACTTTTCTTGCCAGCAAATACTCTACAAAATATATTGCTGTACTTATACATATGTGCATATGTTTATAGTTTATTTAATCACAACAACAAAAGCGCAAATATCGCCACTTTATTGTGCTTTGCTTTAGAATTTTTAATTGATACGTGCACAAACAAAAGTCAAGGCCATTTCTCCTCAACCTTCAAGCGAGTTTCGGTGCGAACATGCATCTACATCGAAATGTGCAGCCATATATATGTACATATGTATACATTTATATGAAGATATATATTTTATGCATAAAAGTAATGCACGTTTGCGGGCATGAACTTTGTTCCGCTGTGATATTAAATGCATAATTCATGAGCAAGCTCGTATATGAGTTTTATGTATGTGTATTAACGGTTCGTTGCTAAAACACGCAAATATAAATTACAATTGTGAGGTTGCTCTATATTTTCCCCTTTATACTAGCAGTAAATAGAGCAGAATAAAAAATTGCAATTTGTGTAGTAAATATGTGTGAGTGCGAGTGCATGTTTAAGTGCTTACGGATGTGCATACCCTGAGCGCGAATTCATACCGAAATGTGGCATTATTTTTACAGAATTTTTTTTTCATATTTCTATAAATTCCTTTAAATTTTTAAACTTTTACGTTTATCTATTTTTTTATAATTTTTTTTATTTATGCCTTTTTTATATTTTTTTATATATTTTAAATATATCCTTTTTATTAATTTTTCTTATTAATTTTTCTTAATTGTTTTACATTTTTCTCATTGCACATTATTTCTTTATTCTTTTAGATAGTATATTTTTTCATATAAAATATTTATATATTTTTTCCTTCTTTTTAATTTTTTTTTATTAGTTTTAATTACTTGTATATTTAACAATTTTTCATATATGTATGTGACCTGGTCTACGAAAAGGAGGCTTAGGTGTCAAAAAAAAAAAAATTAAAAAAAAAATAAAACAAAAAATATAACAAAAAAATAGAAAAATAAAATTTAAAAAAAAAAAAATGATTTTTTGACACCTAAGCCCCCTTTTCGTAGACCAGGTCACATACATATGTATAATTTTTTTTATTATTTTTTTTTTTTGTTTTCTATCTATAATAACAGTTTTTGTTGCTTTTGCTTCGAAATTTGTTCCAATTAATTAAAAAAAAAATTTCCCTATTGGGCTTCTCTGTATACGAGCAATTATACATGTCATGTACATTGTTCATCATTTGTGTATATACAAAATATTTCCACGGTCAATTTACGCTGAATTTGCTGGAAGTTAATGCTTTCAATATTTCACGTTTGCGCATTTTATATTGCGCTCATACACAGTTAGAAATTGCTACACACACTTTCACTCATAATTGTAACGTGTGCATATGTATGTGTGACTGTCTTTTTCCCCGCACATAATTGTTGTATAATTTTCTTTTTTTTAATCCAATTTGTTTCTAGCTGTGTGGTGCTCTTGCTGGTGCTACATGTCGTATGAGTAATGCGCTTAAATGAAAATAACAAAAAATTAAAATATTACTTATACGCACGGCTGTTTATAATCCCCTCTCCAACATTATTCTAAGAAAACAATGATGCAACTACTTATGAGATAATCACCATCAGTTAGTTGTTTATAAATGCAAATGCCGCCGTAGTATTCTAATGAAAAGTATGCACTTGCTCTTCGCGGGAATTTAAATTCTAATGCAACAGAATTTTTTCTGTTATAGAAATTACCCCGATAAATGCACATACAACTGTGCATTACTCGCATGCTTTGCAATCACATTTTTTCTTCTTCAATAATGTAATTTTTTTTCAATTTTTTTTTTAATTCATTTTTTGCCACCTGCTTATTGCTAGTGAAGCCCACTGATTTTCCCACACTCAATCAATTTTCTACTGTGCAAAATACAAGTTTACAGCAGCAGATATTTTTAATGCCTGTAATTCAGCGATTATAACGACTATTGATTTGATGACGTGGCAAAAACAAAAAAAGAATACAACAAGTATGTGGAATAAATCAATAACTCAAAGTCACTTATTTGCGCGACTTTGTAGATATCAGCAAAGTACAATGCCGCCTAAACAGTTCATAACAATAACAAAAAGAATCACAACCGTCAGGTAATTGGCACTTTGTCATTGCCACAGACAAGCGCGCGCACACTTTGACAGCTGCGAGTGAAAACACTGTGATTTGTCCAATCAAATGTCTAAGTACACACTCACACATGTGTGTATAGATAATCAATGAAAAATGCTCATATGACAGCAGTGTATGTTATTATAAAGGGTATTCATTGATTTTTATCATTAGTGGGCGTACTTGAGTTAAATATGAATAATAGATGTAGTGGATTGAGTTGGTGTGTAGTGAAAAATCCCGAATAAAGTTTGAATCACGATATTTCGGATTTTTAGACTATTTTTTACGCTTATATATACACACATACATACGTTTCTGTGTAGTGAAAAATCCCGTATAAAGTTTGAATCACGATATTTCCGATTTTTGGACTATTTTTTACGCTTATACATATATACACACATACATACGGTACATAGACGTACATACATATATATGTATGTGCACCTGTTCTTCTTGTATTTTGGTTACATGATCCATGCAATTTTGTGATGTCAATGCAAATGAGAAGTTAGCACATTTCTCAGTTAATAAATTTAGTAAATCCCAATGCGGATTCTGCGAAAAAATTGTTGTTTGTTTAATCGTGTATACCGCATACATGATAATAGATGAAAGTTAATGGCTATTTTACTTTGAAAAGAAAATATAATAGTGCGAATTAGTTAAGATAATTATATAATGAAGCGGAACAAGTTTACAGTAATGATTTAAACGTAGCAAACTTTTTAACTTTTGAGAAAAGAAAAAAAAACCGATAGTAACCGATAGCTTTGTTTTTCAATAAAATCAAATTATAAAAAAGGAATATATTCCGATAGCTTTGTTTTTCAATAAAATCAAATTATAAAAAAGTAGTATATTCAGTAAAGCAAGCACTGGGAACAAATATTAAAATGAATTAAATTACAAAATCGCGAAAAAATGGCATTCTTGTTTGAATGGCATGTCTTATTATGAAAAATTATTAAAAAGTTTTTTTTTTTTTTTTTTTTTTTTTTTTTTTTGTTTTTTTTTTTTTTTTTTAAATAGAGTATAAATATAAATAACACAATAAATGTTAATTGCAAATAATTCTAAAAATAGTAATGAATTTTTTATTGCCATTTTTGTTGTAAACAAAATTAAAGAAATTAATATTAAAAAAAAAAAAATATTTTTATTTGCTAGTATTTAAAAAATTAAAACAAAAATTGTAGAAAAATATTGAAAATAAAAATATTTAAAATTTCTGCTTTCCAAATTTTTTTTTTTTTTTTTTTTTAAATATAGTATAAATATAAATAACACAATAATAGTAAATAACCCTAGAAATAGTAATGAATTTTTTCTTGCCATTTTTGTTGCAAACAAAATTAAAGAAATGAATATTAAAAAAAAAAAAAATATTTTTATTTGCTAGTATTTAAAAAAATAAAAAAAGTTGCAGGAAAATTTTTTAAAATAAAAATATTAAAAATTTCTGCTTTCCTAATTATCAGAAATAATGATATCTTTTAATTACTACCATTAACTCAATTCTTAATACAGTATTACGATTTTGAAATTATATAATCGTAAATACCTCCCTATAAAATCACTAAGTTTCAAATTTTCTTATCATGACTTTACTCAGAAACTAGTCATCATTCATATTTCATTCACTCAAAAATTTGCTTATTATTTACTAAAATAGATGATTGCAAATAAAATGTATTTAAAAAAACCAAAAAAACAAAAAAAAAATCAAAACACTCAGGACTTTTTAAAATACACACTTTCTGTTATGTATGTAAATTTTGCGCGCAAATAACAGTATATTGAACCCTGCCTACTCAAGTAGTGTTTACCCAAGGGCTCGCTTTCAAGTGATAAACAAAGCGAACGCGAAGTACTCATTATATTTCGTATAAAGCGTATAAAATACGAATATGTAATTAACGGCGTCTACAAGTATGTTATACCATGTTCAGACCGACACTTAATCACACGATTTCGGCTGTTGAGTTTTTTATCCCACTAATCTTATAAATTTATCAAGATTTCACCATACAAAAATGACAGTTCCAAATCACTTCAGTGAAATGATTTGAAACTGATCCACGCTAAATCTTTCTGTGCGACTCTGATTTTGCGCCATCTACTTGTCAGCACTGGAAATCTGTTACATTATCACAGCTGATTTAGACACTACAAAGGGAAAAAATGTAAACAAACAAATTTTTTTTAAAGCAATAAATCTAATTTCACCTGAAAATCGACTTAACAAATAAAAAAATGCACCCATTAATTCTATTATATGGAAAATATTTGAAAAAAGACGGCTTTTATTTCAAAATACTAAATGACAATATTTTCTTTTGATAAATATTAAGCGATGTGACTTCATGAATGACGTTGACAGCTGTTTCTTGATCTTTCTAGCGGCAGTGAGAACACTGTTGGGTTATAAAATGATTAAATGTAATCTAATCTTTTAAATTTTTGGTCTGAACATGGTATTAGTATGAAGCCTTACCATGGATAATATGATACGAAACTCACGCATTGGCTCTCATTTTACTCTCAAACGCGTTCCCTGATTATTTGACAGCGAAGGAGATCAGCGAATTTCGAACAACTGATTTCAGAAAAGGCGAAGTTAGTGAGAAATGAAATTTCCTTGAAATGTGCGAACACATTTTGGCAAAATAAATGTTTCTATAAATTATATAATGATTTTGCATTTTAGAATTTATACATTGTATGTATGCATTTTCAAAGTGTTTAATTTAGTCTTTGTATAATTTATAAAATATCCAATCTACTAATTTTCAGCAATGGCAACATTGGCAAATGTTATAAAATATGTGAGTTTTGACAGTTCTCTTTCGAATCAAAGTGTCTCGTATCATATTATCCATGGCCTCACCCTATTGCAGCAGCACTGCGGCCATCAATCTCAATTTGAATGGCTTCAGTGGCGCTGTCAACAGTTGCCACATTGTGCACATAAGTCTTCAATGCGTATAATGCCTTGTTTACACCACTTCAATTATGGCAAAATCGCAATAATATTTGACCCTGATTGCCAGCGGCGTTCGCGAGAGTAGGTGCATTGACCGCTTCAATCACTCGTAGCAAAATACGAATAACAATAACAATAATTCAGGGCTTTTTGCTACTAACAGTTTTAACTATTGATTACAGTTTGTTTATTAATTTATTGCTTGTTGACATATTATCATTTTTTGTTTGCAGAAAATGTCGAAAACAATTTTGACGTTGAAATTTTTAATTTATTAGCTTTATTCAAGCACATGCCTTGATTTATATGAAATTTGCGCAAACACTTGCGAAACAGATAACGGTTATATATATTAAATTGTTTGTGCACTGCTATTTTATTGCGCTGATCTCATCGTTGCTACTTTTTATACTTTTTTTTACCCAGCGTAATTTGAATTGGACTACGTAACATGTTGCACGTTGTTCGAGCCATCAGATATTTTTATGCGCATTATATGAATCATCAGTCCACATCACTTTTGGCATTGCCGACTTTTTGCCATAAATTATACAATTTTCTAAGTCTGAGGCAAAAATAAAATAGTAAGAAAGTCAATTTTTTTTTTATAAAAACCACGCAATAATTTCATATTTATTTCATGAAGTTTACGAAGTAGTGCCGAACAACTAAGTCAATCTTATTATTAATCTATACGCATAGCTTCGTTCAATTATCTGTGTGAACCTTAAGGATTTTATAAACAACTGTCGTCATTGAAAACCAAAAATTATAATAATAAAAACAAACCTGCAACTGTCTTTCCATCTGTAATGCCTTGGCGCCAGTCTTAACTGTTGTCATAAATTATTTTAATGATAATATTTTTACGCTAAACTGCTTTCTATTTACAAATATACGAAATTAGTTCTTACCAAACTGCATTTGTCCATACTTACATATCTACATATTTATTGGCTCTCAAATATTATTGCGCAATAATTTAGCAGCCGTAATTATTTCAGTTTCCCAGCAAAAGCGATAAAAATTTATTTGACAATGATTATAAGTTGTCTGTTTGAAAATTTCTTTATGATAAGTGTCAAATAATTTACTTAAAAACATATACATAATTATGTAATGTTCAGTGAAAATATATTCACAAATAATTCCAAAATATCAAAAAACCAAAATTTGTCACTTAATTTCCAGCACTTCAAAACTTTTTTGTAGTCATATTAGGCTGGTTCATAATTTTCGCCAAAAAATCTTTTTAAAATTTTGTAGATTTGCCTCGTGTAATACTATGTTCAGACCGACACTTAATCACACCATTTCGGCTGTTGAATGGATTATCCCACTAATCTTAAAAATTTATCAAGATTTCGCCATACAAAAATGACAGTTCCAAATCACTTCATTGAAATGCTTTGAAACTGATCCACGCTAAATCTCTCTGTGCGACTCTGATTTTGCGTAATCTACTTGTCAGCACTGGAAATCTGTTACATTATCACAGCTGATTTAGACACTACAAAAGGAAAAAAATGTAAACAAACTAATTTATTTTTTAAAGCAATGAATCTAATTTCGCCTGAAAATCGACTTAAGAAATAAAAAAATGCATCCATTATTTCTATTATATGGAAAATATTTGAAAAGAGACTGCTTTTATTTCAAAATAATATATGACAGACTTTTCTTTTGATAAATATTAAGCGATTTGACTTCAAGAATGACAATAACAGATGTTTTTTGATCTTTCTAACGACAGTTAGAACACTTTTGGGTTATGAAAAGATTAAATGTAATCTAATCGTTTAAATTTTCGGTCTGAACATAGTATAAGTTACAGTTTCAGACACATTCAGCGCTTTAGCACTCTAAGATATACACATCTATACGTATTTATTAAGATATAGATGTCAAAATCATCAATTTTTATTCAATCAAGTAAGTAAAAAGTGCAGGTAAATCGGCTGTTGATGTACTCGTAGTAGAGTCTTAATTTTTTCAAATTTAATTTAATTTCTATAAACCATCAAATTTTTTATATTCCACTTCTTTTCGCATGAAATAATTGCAAATTATTTTCTATAAGTTTGTATGGATATTTGAATCAAACTAGTCGCTGAAATTTTGCACACATCTTTTTCAACTCAAAAATCTGTTCATTTTTCGGAACAGCTGATATTGAATAACTTAACTTTTAATTTCTTTTCAATTTGTTCGTAATGCGTAAGTGAAATAATTTCACATAATAATTTTATTGGCCACGCAGTATCCTTCAAAAGTTGACCGATAAGCGTAATCAACTTAATTTCTCTCAAACCCAAAAACTAAATGAGTACCACGAACTAAATTAAGCGTCACCCTAGTACCATCAGCTTGTCCTTGTCTTAAATGCTGATAACCACATTTCTTGCGCTTTATATACACATACATATAAATACATACATACATATAAATATATAAACTTCACTACTCCGTCACTTTCCCCACTCTACTCTGTTTACTTTGAACGGCAGAGATCGCGTGCGAATCTCAATTATTTTGAATTTTATAGCCAATTGAATGGCGCTTATCGGGAATAATGTCTAATATCGTGATTTGAGTGGAGTTAAGCCACTATAAAGTGTCACCTAAGGCATTGTGAAATATTGAATTATAGCAAACAAACATAATTTCAATTCTATATGTATATATGTAACTATATTTCGCTGATAATAAAAGTGTCCAAGCCGACGAGTTCGCACCCTTAACTACTCTGTTGCACCTTTCGTCCACTATCTCTGTACTTCGCCGCGGCATTTCCATTAGATAACGATTTTTGCACTTGGCGAAAACAAAATGGTAAAAATAACTGTGCTTTATTTAAATAGCCGCTACTTAGGCTAGTCAGTTCAATAAACAAATTGTCATTCGAAGTGTTAACAACATGGTGAAAGGTTCGTTTCTCACGCGTTATACGGAAAGGCGCAGAAGCTTGCTCTCTTGGCGGCGTCGCAGCAGTGATGTGAGTGTGCTCATTATTAGTTCGAGTATTCGAGTGCTTTTTGTGAAAATGAAAACTATTTTGATTGAATTATACTATTGTTTGCTAGAGATAAATATGTATGCAGGCTATGGCTAATTTGGTGAATATGGTGGAAATAAATGCTTGCACGTAATGTAAAACGTGCTCTGAAACACGCGAGTACATTTCACGTAAAATATATGTATGTGAATCATTCGCTGTTGATTGTGTTCTCCATTGAGCTTTTAAACAAATGAGTTGACAAAACGCGAAACCAGCAGAAAATTGGTTTTAATTCATTTTTTGTATTTTTCACTTTTTAACGGAAAATGTCAACTCACAGATTTGAAAATAATTCAATTTAATCAGAAGCTGCGTTAAATATTTTTTGTCATTGTTCTAGCAGCTTCACATATTTCCTAAACAGCTTTAGGGTAATTCTTTAGTGTCGACAATTAGCGCTTAGTATTATATAAATCCGGTTCCGTTCTCAGCTGCTATGAGAACTATCATTAAATCACTTGTTGCTGCTGGATTTTCGGCACTATATAAAGCACATTTAAAATAACTGAACCATTAGCAAGTCTGACATTGTTGACTTCATAGTCTCCATGAGCTGATTTCCACTTTTTTTAAGGTGAGGAGCAGGGTCAGCTTATTTGGTTATTATATTTAAAAAAAAAAACAGTCTCAGCTCTGACGGCTTTTACTTGAGCTGGTAAACGTGGTAGTTCATAAGTGGCAATAATCATATAATCGAAGTAAATACATACTTACTTATATACAAATTTCTCATTTAAACAATGCTTATCAAAAACAAGTAGCAACCGCGCTTAGTAGACTTAAATCGAATGTATGTATGTATTGCGCTATAATAATTAACAAAAATATATTTACATATGTGTGTGTGAAACTTAGTGCTCAACTGACATCATTCGCTGTGTGACGAATTGCCATTAAAAACAGCTCAAATGATATACTATATAACGAGCATATAATTGATTTTTCGATAATAAAAATAGTATAAATATAACTTTATGGCATTTTGTTCTTAGTTAGTAACATTGATGACATAAATTCATGTTTCTACAGCAATTTCTTCCAATTATTATTGTCACCAGCAGTTCACTGTTGCTATCAGCATCGAATAGATAAAGTATACTACAATGTTTTTGCGCAAAGTCCGCGGCTATTTTGGGTCGAAATCACTCATTACCAAATGTAATTTTTTGCTTTATTGCTGCCTACTCATAAATGTGTCCTCGCTTAAAGTACATTATTATCGATTTATGGACTTACGCTGTTATGAAATTATAAGAGGGTGGCATTTTCTCTTTCAAATAGCTACATAGATAAATAACAAATTTTATATTAATACGTGATAATATGGTAAACAAGAGACTTACCAGTGGCTTGCAAACTGTTCAGTTTCTATGCGCGGTTAATAAAAATAAGTGTTTGTGAGTAATAGTGATGAGTTGTATTTTAAATTTATAAAACAAAAAATTAAAATTATTAAATATATAAATATTAGGGGATTTTTTGTAATAAAGTTTTCATATTAAGCTAAAATTGTTTCGCCATATTCAAGTATTTACGAATTATTTCACTTGTATATTGTGTAACACCGCTCTTGCTACATATTAGTTTTCTTGCTTCAAGTTCACCCAATTTGCAATTACACATTCGACACCTAGAATGAGCTAATATAAGGCAAATATCTAACCACTAATTACTTTTCTCATTAGTTTTGCGATTATCTCATTGCATTTATGTCAAATATAGCATACAAAATTTAGACAGTTATTTAATTTTTCGCTAAAAATAAATATACTATTTTTCAAAGTTGTCTACAGCATAGCAAATGACACCCTGTTTTTTTTCGCCAGCAAATCTTTGAAAAAAATATTTCTCTAAAATTTAACAGAAGATTTTTTTTTAATTCCTATCTCTTTTCCAAGATAGATGCAAATTTATGCTTCCTATTATTTTTTTCCAAAATATTTTCAAATTTATGCTTCCACAATTTCGCCGAGCTGCATATCTAAACGACTTTCGTTATGTGCGCATTTTGTAAAATTTTGAACATTCGTGCCTTTATGGATATGTTGTAACTCTATTTCAAAATATATCTATTTTTTGTATTTATGTTTTTCACTTTTTAATATTTTGCTCAGTTTCGTTTATTATTATTATTTTTTTTTTTTTTTTTGTTATTTTTTTTTGATAGTTTTATAAATAGAGTAGCCATATAAAAATGTTTTGAATTTTAATTTTCACGCACAATTTTCGTAAGATTTTATGTTTAACAGCTAATTTTCAATATTTTGCGCTACTCTAATTCATTCGATATTTGCCAACACTGTTTCAAAATATGGGAAATATAAAATTTTATGAAAGATTTCTATTTAATATGCATTTGGAACAACTTCCAAATACCATTGTTGGGTTAAAAATCGAGTAACCGCCTTTAGATACATTTCTCGAAATGTGATCAAAGTCTCATATTCCAAATTTTTCTACAAAAATTGTAGAAAGATTTTATTTACTCTTTAGTTCACCAAGTTACATAATTGCATGCAAGTTGTCGAACTGTTATCGATTATTTGTATTGTTCGATCAATATGTGTAACTGCTATGAATTTAAATTCATTTGTTTGGTGAACTTTTACAAACAGCTGTTAACAGCTGTTTTTGTTCAATATATTATTATTATTTACATTCTTTTTTTAATCGTAAGTAACACTTGTTGACTACGCTGTTAAGATAGTCTGCATAACGAATTTCTAAGAACAGTGCTATCAATAAAGCAAAGTAAATATTTTCAATTAAATTCAACAAACAAACATTTCCTTTTGATATGAATTTGGTCTTTAGCGCGCTTGACAACTTTAATCCTGCGAATAAGATGAATATAGATATTTGATATTGTTCAATTGCAAGTTTGTTTTTCATAATTTTTGCTATCTAAGCTAAGCGCATTATGAAATGCAAGGAAATAATTCATACGTACATGTGTATGTATATGAGTGGCACTTGAGTGTGTTGAAAATATATTTTGTTTTGGTAATTCAAGTACTTGGCTTAAATGAAATCATCCGCTATGAAAATAACAACTATTTTTGGTATCACTTGCAGGCATAATTATATGAACAATTAAACAAATGAATCATATCATTGTTATAGAACACTGCTTGGAAGCAAGTTTACTATCAAAATCACTTCCACTTTTGTTAAAAACTTTTTCAGCTGAAAATAAGTCGTTAAATAATTCTTTGGCACTCAAGTTAGGTTTTATAACGTGTTCAACTGCATTGTAGCTACCACTTAGAAATTATTATTTTTATCAATATTTTAGTGTAAATATACTTTAACTTTAATCAATAAGACGCCGGCAATTATTTGCTTCATTTTCACGTGTTTCGTCGCATGTGAAAATTATAAAAGCAATATGAAATCAAATTTAATTATATTTATAAAGTTAAATACGACACGGTTTGCTGCGAATAACCGTTATCAGCGGCATTATGTAAAACTTAATTCATTTAGTTACATATCTACATTATTTGTTTATAATGAGTATGCGCTGCATTTCTCACATTTTTTAGGTTTTTACTTTCTCAGTGATTATTTATATACAAATTTATTTGTTTTCTTATTTTCTATGTTCTATGTGCACATATAAGCTAAATATAATATTTAATCGAATTTTATGCACTGCGCTCAGGTTTTGCCCGTTTTTAATAGCACCAACCCAGAGAAAAATCATTAAACAAATTTGTATGTAACATTGTTCTAAATACTTACATATGTACATATGTACACATGCACACGAAGCTTAGTATATATACATATATGTATGTAAAATCGTTCATTGTACCGAATGGGAATATTTTTTCTTAAAGCTTTCACATAGGACAGCACCAAATGGCACAGTCAACAATATTTTTTTTTTGCACCAAGCACTAAGAAAACAAAATAACAGTCTCGTCCTTATTTTGTTAAATTAATATTAAAAAATTAGTATTAACTAATTAAAAATAGTTAATATATTTTCGCTGTTTTCAATCAATTTTTTTTTTCTTTAATTTTTTTTATAATTTATATTAACTTTAACAAAAAGTGTAAAAATTTAAAAAAAAAATTTTTTATTTATTTTCAAAATTAAAAGAAAAAAGTATAATTATTATTACTATTTTTAACTGTTTTCAATTAATTTTTATTTTTTTTTCGCTGTTTTCATTTAATATTTTTTTTTATTTTTTTATAATTTATATTAACTTTAAAAAAAAGTGTAAAAATTTAAAATTTTTTTTTAATTTATTTTCAAAATTAAAAGAAAAAAAGTATAATTACTTAGGCAATTTTAATTTTTTTTTAACATTTTAAAAATAAATTTTATAGCTTTCAAATAACATTTAACTATATTTAGCTGTTTTCAATTAATTTGTTTTTTAATTTTGAATGTAAGTTTTTAAATAACAGTCTCGTCCTTATTTTGTTAAATTAATATTAAAAGATTAGTATTAACTAATTAAAAATAGTTAATATATTTTCGCTGTTTTCATTTAATATTTTTTCTTTTATTTTTTTATAATTTATATTAACTTTAACAAGAAGTATAAAAATTTAATTTTTTTTATTTATTTTAAAAATTAAAAGAAAAAAAGTATAATTACTTAAGCAATTTTAATTTTTATTTTAACATTTTGAAAATAAATTTTATAGCTTTCAAATAACATTTAACTATTTTTAGCTGTTTTCAATTAATTTTTGTTTTATTTTTGAATGTAAATTTTTACATTTAAAAATAATTTTCAAGTTTCTTAAATTATTTATAATTACAAGATTTATAGTAATTTTAATATATTAATAAAGTTTTAATTACAGTTTAGCTTAAAAATTTTGGTTTCTAATTTTCGTTTTTAATTATATATAATATATATATATAAATGTATAAAATATATTTACATCTATTTAAACGAAAAAAAAATGAAAAATCTAGCGTTTTTCAATTGAAAAGTTATTCAATATTTTTAATTATTTCCTTATTTTAAACAAGTTATAAGTATTTTTCAGTTGTAACTACTATTATAGAGTCTACAATTTTATTTATTATTATATAATAATTCACCTTATCCAACACAGTATTATTTTTCACCTTTTAAGTACAATTTATTTGTGTTGTAATTTTGTAATTTCACCGTCATCAGCAAGTGAATCTTAGTTCCTACAAGTAAACTCACATATATGTATGTATGTATATGCAATATATCACGCAGTATTTATTAGCCACGACTTCTTACACCGTTATATTTGTGATATTCGTAAACTTACAGCAAATTGCTTCACTTAATTAATAAATTAATTAAACTGAATTGATTTGGTTTGATTGATTGATTGACGATGTAATTGTACTTGCATATTTGTTTTGCTAGGTTATGTTTACTACTTTCTTCCTCAAACCCCACAAACACACTTACAATGCTACGCTTTACAATAACAATTGAGAATTTACTAATTGCTTTTCTTTAATTTTTTTCGGTACAGGTGTTGTCTATGAGCACAGATGATTATCGCAAGGCTTCATTATTTGCAACCGGTTCCTTTGACTTGGACTTCCCCATACCGGATTTAATAGGCACAACAGAAATTCTCACAGAAGAGCATCGGTAAGTGGTTGAAGAATTTTTGTTTAACAGAATTTAAGCTATGAAGAGAAGAATTTATGGAAAAAATGTCGCCATGTGTGGTTCTTGGTACTTGGAGTAAATTATGAGTTTTATTTAAGTTTTATTTTAGTTTTAAATAAAACAAATATGTATTAGACTAGACTACTGTTCTTGATAATAATAATATTTTTGAATTGCTTGCATTCTCTTCGGAGGTAATGACTGTATGGTTACATACTACACAGAGAAAAATAGTTTAGTTAATTTTAAAAAGCACTATTGAAAATGTTTGACTCAATAAATGACTGATTTATTTAATAATATTATTAATATTATTATTATTATTATTATTATTATTATTATTATTATTATTATTATTATTATTATTATTATTATTATTATTATTATTATTATTATTATTATTATTATTATTATTATTATTATTATTATTATTATTATTATTATTATTATTATTATTATTATTATTATTATTATTATTATTTTAACTAATATTAAAATAATTTTTGAAGCCGATTTCTACTTTATGCATGCATATAAACGTACATCAACATAACTACATACATATGTAGGTATATGATAATGGAATTTTAAATTATCTAACTCATTTAATAATTCAAAAATGCTTTAATCTTCAAAACATGCAATTAACGGCGCATGTTTCTTCACTTGCAAAAAAAAAAAAAAAATTAAAACCGTGATTTAAAATTTTTTTGTGACGAAAATGTGCAACCAACACACTTACATATTCACATACAGGCAGGCCTTTATTAAAAGCTCATATGATTTACATAATGATTTGAGTGTTAATTATAAAAATATATATGTATATGCATAAAACGTATTTCAGTCGTTTTTAAGCTCAATGTCATTAAAGAAATGTAATTAAGAGTATTTTAAGTCACAGAAAACGGTGCCATTTGGTATCATGACACAACGTTTAAGTAATTTGAAATTTATTTTAATTGCTGTTGTTGCTTCTTGTCGCACGTTTAGTGAAAAACTTTGTGGACACCTACCCGCACGCGCCGAAGGCTATTCGTGGTCATTGATATTCAGCACCTCCCAGCATGGCTTCTCGCTGAATTCGCTTTACCGAAAGATGCAGAAACTCGAAAGTCCCATACTAATTGTCATACAAGATACAGATAATAATGTGAGTACAAATTGCCTTTATATTTTCAAGCCACAAAATAACTTTCGCAAAATTAAATTTGTTTGGTTTAGGTCTTTGGCGCTTTAACGTCCTGCTCCCTGCACGTGTCCGATCATTTCTACGGCACCGGCGAATCGCTGTTATACAAATTTAATCCCAGCTTTAAAGTGTTCCATTGGACCGGCGAGAATTTATATTTCATTAAGGGCAATATGGAGAGCTTGTCGATCGGTGCTGGAGAGTAAGTACATCAATCACATTTATATTTAATTATTTCAATTAATTTTTATGTGTATTAAGTATATTTCTGTTTCGATTGCATTACTATTAAATAAAAATAATAATAATTCAATATTAAGCGCATTAATGCTTAGTAGAAAGCGAATTAAGCAAGGGGAAATAAATTAATTAAAAATTAAAAAAAAAAAAAATTAAAAATTAAAAAAAAATAAATAAAAAAAAAAAATTTTTTTTAAAAAAATTTCAAAAAAAAATATAAAAAAAATTAAAAATTTAAAAATTATTTTTAATTAAGTTTTTCGGGATTACAAAATAAAAAAATTAATTCAGTTAATTAAATTAATTAATAAATATATTATTAATTAATTATTTCAAATTATGATTTATTTCTTCATGTTCTTTGAATCAATTTTATTTTTATCTTTACTGTTTCTTTTTTGCGATTTTATTTTTTATTCTCATTAATATTTTCTTTATTATATGTGAGCTGGTCTACGAAAAAGTGGGCAAAAGGTGTCAAAAAATCAATTTTTTTTTTAATTTTTTTTTTTTAATTTTTTTTTTTTTGACACCTAAGCCCCCGTTTCGTAGACCAGGTCACATATATTAAAATTTTCTATCATAAATAATAACATTTAAAAAAAAAAAAAATATTTTTCAAATTTTATTGTCTAAAAATTTGTTTGTTTTTAAAATGTTTACATAATTTTCAACTCCAATCGTTTTGGAAATAAAATGGCTATGCTTCTTTTAGCTCTCTTAATAAAAGGTTGTGCCTCAAATGTTGTAATGTTTAGCACTTTTTTGATGTGGAAGTTGTTTTAAATTATTTTTTTTTTTATTTTAAGTGTAACAATAGTTTTTTAAACTCATTAATTGTTGTAATTGTCAAAATATAAATATCTGCAATAATATTTTAAGATCTCGACCGCTCATATATCTGATTATCGAAAACCCATCTTGAGAAAAAAAATATTTAAATATTTTTTATTTAATATGTATAATAAAATACACTGCTTGGTTTGATGTCTTAATCTATTTTATTTCAAAATCTTACTTTTATTAAGTTTTATTAAGTTTCAAATAATTTTTTGCATATTTCTTTTAGTCTCTCTCTCTTTTTGCTATAAAACTAATTCCGTTTTCTCACACTCTTTTCAGCGGTCGCTTTGGTCTATGGCTGGACGGTGACCTCAACCAAGGGCGATCACAATCCTGCAGCACATACGGCAATGAGCCACTAGCACCGCAAGAAGACTTCGTTATCAAAACACTCGAATGCTGGGCATTTGTTTAAGATTTTCTTAGTGAAAGCAAACAAAAAATTATTACTAAAGCTAAACTATTTTATAATTAGTGGAGAAAAGAAAACTATCAAAGAAAACAAGAGAGCAAACATATTTAACTTTGTGTAACAACCAATTTAGGAAAAACAACAAATGCAAGCAAAGCGAGACTTCTCAAAGCCGTCTAGTTAAAGTGTTGAAAAAAAAAACAACAACAACAAGAAAGTGGTGGAGCAACCAGCGGCAACATGTGGTACGCTGCGGCGAAAGCAGAAACAACACGTCTGCAACAACAAAAGCTAAAACGAAAGCAAAGGAAATTTATAATTAAAACTATTAAATTAAGTTAATCATTAATTAATAAAAATTAAACATTAAGCGCTATTAAGCAAATCATTTAGAACGAAAGCCAAGAATTGTTATTATTATTTTTATACATACGGCTGTTGCATATACATACATGCGCGCGCAGCACATTTTGAAACACACACATACAACTCGGCGTCAAATGTCAGCCTTAAAAGTGTCATTTGAGTAAAAAAAAAACAAACAACACAAAAAAAGCAAAAGCGCCAGCGCAGTGAAGAAAGCATATAAACTACACACACATATACATTTACATACATACAACCATAAGCGCTAAGCATATAATTTTGTGCAAATGCTCTACATACACACTCACACAAATGCTGTGTCATTGCTTTATTTAAGTTATTATGTATTAATGCTACAACAAAAATGTAAAAGTCGACTTTTCGAAAGGCACTTAAATTGCAATATTTCGTGAGAAAGCCTCCCGAAAGTAACTAAACTGCGTGGCTGAAGCTATTTCGTTGGCACAGCATGTGGTTTGGCGCTACTTTCGGGAGGCAGCAGCACGTAATGCAATTATTCATTAGAAAAGTACGACTATTTAATTAAAAAAATGTATTTAAACGTAATATTGTTGCATACTTTGTAGCGCAGTAGATTTTGTAGAATTGTGCGTTCAAAAATAGAA
The DNA here is from genome assembly GCA_027475135.1 of Bactrocera correcta. Taxonomy (NCBI): domain Eukaryota; kingdom Metazoa; phylum Arthropoda; class Insecta; order Diptera; family Tephritidae; genus Bactrocera; species Bactrocera correcta. The sequence goes on along the minus strand of CM050323.1, from coordinate 28,465,120 downwards.
TTGAAAAAATAGCAAATTTGTGGAATAAAAGTGGGAAAAGCGCCTATAAAAATGGCTTATAAAGAAACAAAAAAAAATCCTTTTCTCTTATTTTTTACTAGCGTAATGATTGAGTAAATTGTGTAAATTGAGTAAAAAAAATTGTTGGATTTTGTAAGGTATGCGCAGTAAAAAGTACCGTAAAAATCAATATTATGCATATATTAATTTGATAGAAATATATGTATTAATTACGGTTTAAAAAAAAAAGTAATTATCGTAACTCAATGTGACATAACGTAACGTGACTTGGCGTAACGTAAACAAAAATTATCGTAACGTATCGCAACTTAATGAGACATAATGTAATCTATGGTGTCACAGGCCATATGCTACAAATATACACACCTACAAGATACTTATCGCCACCAAACACACCACTTCTGTAGCGCTTTGAGAAGCAAGCGCTTGCTTAATGCTTTGACTTTTGTTGGCAATTGAAGAATTGCATAAATTTTTTTTTAAATGTTGTAATAACAAAAAAAAATTAATAATTTTATAAAAAAAAAATTTAAAAAAAAACGAAAAATATATATACACACACATAAATATTGTGAGCTAACTAGCTGTTAAAAAACGCATTGACTGCGTCATAATTACACTTAAGTTTTTAATAGAATGAGTAATTTACACTTAATTAAATAATTAAACTAATTCTTATTATTATGACCATAACTGTAGCGTTTATTTTATTGTTATTAACGTGCAACTATTGAGCGTTGAAGTCGCGTATTTTTGTTTGTTTATTTTTTAGTTCAGAAATTTTTTTTTTTATAATGCTTTAAAAGGATGGTAATTTCACATGCATAATCGTCCTAAATTAATTGAAAATATTCAATTTAAAAACTAAGAAACTTTTAATATAATTATATAAAAAGCAGTGTTGAAAACAAACAAATAAAACGCTAAACGCAAATCAAGCATTATATACATATAATACATATATGGCAATTATTATGTGAACGAGCGTAAAGGAAATTTTCAAAAATACATTATTTACAAACAAAAACAATTACAAACAAATAAACACAATATCTTTCATTTCGTTCTCTTTGGTTGTTAGAATTTCAATTCAATTTCGGTTAGTATGTTGGGGGAAAAGCCATAAAATTTTTACAAACTAACATAATTAAATAAAAAAAAAATAAAAAATTTAATTTTTTTCCTTAGATAAAATTGAACGTCTTTTTTTAGCCCACACTAATACAAAGAAATATGACTTAAAGTATTTCATTGTAAAGAACTCCGCGCAGAAGCAGCAGACAGCTTACAGCACAGAAACTATTTAGATTTTAAAAATATTTAGATTTTAAAAATATTTAGATTTAAAAATATTGTTTAAAGTATATTCAACAGAATTCAGTATTTCCTCACCTGAAATGTAAAGTAACGTAACAACATTTTCGGAAATTTACAGTGGCATCAATGAAACACGAAATAAAATGGAATATGAGTGAAAAAAAATTTAGAATTGGTTAAAACTGCTTCATGACTGAGCGCAGAACCTGAAAATGTTGAACATATGTAATATTATGTATGTAATTTGAAGTAGTGAAGCGTAATCAATTAGACACTCAATTTCGAATTTTTTCGTGATACGTTATTTTGCATTTCAGGTGACGATTTGTACTCTAAAACCTCTAAAACCATAACTTGGCTTTCAGCAGCCCTTGAACTTAAGAAACGTAAACTGAGTAGAGTGTCAAGCAGTCGGAGCCCCTAAAAACCTCATTCGAAGTTGTGCTATTAGAGATTTGAAAATCAACGCTTATTCAGCTTAAAGAAATGATAGCTGAATATTGTGCTGAATGTGCTACAAATCCATCTTATTCATCAATTCAAGTGACACACTGCAAAAATATAATTTTTATTAGCTTTCATATTTAAATATTTGATTCTGAATTCTAATCGCTGTATGCAGACGCTGTACTGTAATTGACTGAAAAATGAGCAAATTGTGGTTTAGGTCTTTGATACCGTAGTTCAACTTATTTCAACTGTTTTGACTTTGCGATCAGATATTAATTCAATTAAAAGTTTGAATTTTCTGATTGTTAAATATTGCAAATATTTCAAAAGTGGCTTTTGATAACTTTCTGGGTAATCTCATATTTATAGATATGCTTTATTACAAATAACTTAAAGAACATGCCATACTTCCGAGTAAGACAGCTGTTACACAAGTAGTTACAAAAAACAATTCAAAAGCCTTATCTGATCTATCGTTCGCATGAATTCTTAGTTTACATGCCGCCCTTCAAGAGGGGATTCCCGGCTGCCTCTATTATCAAGTTAAAAAAAAACTATATGTGACCTGGTCTACGAAAAGGGGGCTTAGGTGTCAAAAATCAATTTTAAAAATTTTTTTTTTTTTTCAGTTTTTTTTTTATATTTTTTTTATATTTATTTTATTTTATTTTTTTTTGACATCTAAGCCCCTTTTTGTAGACCAGGTCACATATATTATAAATTTGCTTATTTAAGCTTTGCTGACTCTTAACTTTCAGTCTTATTTCTTCCCATTCTCATCCCCCTTAATATAGTAGCATAATTTTAGGCGCTCTGATCACTGATCACTGATCACAGTGCAGTATAAGAATTTTGAGTCAGAAATTGTAATTATTTGAACACACAAGGCACATTCGATACGGAATTTATCGGAAACAATTCAGTAAAATTTGGAAGCGAACGAAATGTAATTATAATTATTATAAATTTATATTGATTTTTTATAAAAAATGTTTGTTTTGACTAACAAGTTTTTAGTGGCTCAACCTCCCAATCTAAATAAAAATTATGTCTACACTTTTCTTACGTTCTAATGCGTGTTCTCTCCTCTCATGAAGATTTATTTCGGTTTTTATCCTTCATACTAAAAACTACCAAGTTTTTGCTAGAAGCCTTAAGCAGTATAAATAGGGTTTGAATGCAATATATGCTGCCTGTAAGGTCGAGAAAAACATGATATTATTTTTGTAAAACAGAGTTTTTTAAAGCAACCACTTATCACTTTGAAAATGTAAACCCAATAAATAGATAAACCTCATGTATATATGTATGTAGGCTTATGCCGACCCCTACCGTTATTTCCGAAGTTAATTTCTTTACAAACGCCCTCTGAAGTTTCAGTTTTTGTCCTATAAAAAAGAAGGCTTTGTCCAATTCAAACGGTGCCCAAATCCTTTTATTCATATATTTTTCATGGATTTTTTTATTATTTTGCAATAAACTTCTTATCTTCGATGAAAAAAATATTTAAAGCGGTAAAGGAAGGTGAATAAGGTCAAGCAATGAAGTAAATATCTCTCAGTTGAGCATAAAATCACTTGACATTAATATTTTTGGTTTAGTTTTTGCATGGCCAATATGCTCTTAACCCATACCGATATAAGTAGCTTGATTTAATCAGCAATTCAGTATTAGAATTATTTGTGATTTGTCAAATCTAATGATCAGCTAGGTAGCTAGTTAGGGTGGATGTCTGGCGACGCACATAGGATTTCATCATGTCCATTGTGAAACCACCGGCACTAAAATCCCTCACTCTATTATGTTCTCTAAAAAACCACTCTAAGCTGCAGATGAAGTTCATCAATACAGAAGTTTTTATATGTGCACCTTCCTAGACAGCGCCAAGAAGACCTCGACCAATAAAGCCTTGCATTCGCATGAAAGCTGCTTTATACCTCCATCTACCTCTACCTCTTGTCAGCTTCTACAATAATCGTTGTATGGGATCCCCAGTCTAGTCATAAGACAGGGAAGTCTTCAGAATACCTGAATATAGTTTTAATAAAAAAAGTTCTGCTTGGTTTTGGATAAGCTTGAGTTGTTCAAGAGAAAGAGAAATTATTACACTTTAGCCTTTTAAAAATAACTTCAACAATAATTTTCTTTTAATCTATACTAATATTATAAAGAGGAAAGATTTGTACCTATTTTTATATGTTTGTATGTTTGTAATGAATAGCCTCAAAAAGTACTAGGCCGATTTAAAAAATTCTTTCACCAATAGAATGCTACATTCTTCCAATTTGACATAGGCTACATTTCTTTTTGATAAAATCAGGGATCCTTGGTAAAATTTGAACAATGTAATCGAAGGTGTAGAAAAATGTGTCTTAAAATGTCTTTCGTCGAATGCGCTGCCGAAACTATTAGCGATAGAACAAAATAATGTAGAACAATATTGAAGAACATCATAATGTCTACAAAAAACTCGGCGGTAGCATATGTCCAACTGTTGTGGTTATGTCACTACAACAACTTTTTTCATTTTAAACATTAATGAAAATGCTAACCAAATTCAAACCATGCTTTTTATGTGTTTATATTAATCCTTATCCAAATTAATTATTTTACGGTCAAGACCATTTAACTACCTATAATATGTAGTTTTTAAATTATTTAAATTGGACTTTCCATTCAAAAGATATTACGAATTAAAAAATTTAAAAAGTAAACAAAACCGCCATAGCGCCGTGGCCGTTGTTTGCGATGCATTCTGAAAAGCGCGCCGGGCCAGAGAATGTAAAGTATAGAGAAGGTGCAAATTGAATTCTGTATGATGTTCGATTTGGCGGCTAACAGAGCCGATAGAATCAAAGTAAGGAATTCGACGTTGTCGCTGCTATTTAGCAGAGTTGAGCACGTGCAGTGGCAAAAATATATGTAAAACGAATGAAGTCATTATTTATTACTATTATTTTAATTTTTTGATTATTATTATTTTTATTTTTTAATTTTTCATAATTAGTATTTTAATTTTTTTTTATATTTTTCGTAATTATTACTTTTACTTATAATATTTTTATACGCTAATTTTTAAAGAATATTATTATTATTATTATTTAATATATTTATTTAATAATTTTTTATATTTATATGAATTATAATTATATTATTGTTTATATGTAAAACGACTGAATTCATTATTTATTACTGTTATTTTAATTTTTTGATTATTATTATTTTTATTTTTTAATTTTTCATAATTAGTATTTTTATTTTATTTTTTTTTTATTTATTTTTTTTCGTAATTATTACTTTTACTTATAATATTTTTATACGCTAATTTTTAAAGAATATTATTATTATTATTATTTAATATATTTATTTAATAATTTTTTATATTTATATGAATTATAATTATATTATTGTTTATATGTAAAACGACTGAATTCATTATTTATTACTGTTATTTTAATTTTTTGATTATTATTATTTTTATTTTTTAATTTTTCATAATTAGTATTTTTATTTTATTTTTTTTTTATTTATTTTTTTTCGTAATTATTACTTTTACTTATAATATTTTTATACGCTAATTTTTAAAGAATATTATTATTATTATTATTTAATATATTTATTTAATAATTTTTTATATTTATATGAATTATAATTATATTATTTTTTATATGTAAAACGACTGAATTCATTATTTATTACTGTTATTTTAATTTTTTGATTATTATTATTTTTATTTATTTTTTTTCGTAATTATTACTTTTACTTATAATATTTTTATACGCTAATTTTTAAAGAATATTATTATTATTATTTTTTAATATACTTATTTAATAATTTATTATGTACTTATATGTAAAACGACTGAGTTCATTATTTATTACTGTTTTAATTTATTTTTTTTTTTATTTTATTTTTTTGATTATTATTATTATTTTTTAATTTTTCATAATTAGTATTTTTATTTTACTTTTTTTATTTTTTTCGTAATTATTACTTTACTTATAATATTTTTATACTCTAATTTTTAAAGAATATTATTATTATTTAATATATTTATTTAATAATTTTTTATATTTATATGAATTATAATTATATTATTTTTATTTTTTAATTTTTCGAAAGTGCCCGCCATTTAAACCATCAAAGAAATTGAACTTAAATAGACTTACATACAAATATAACTGTGGGATTTTTTTTTTTTAATATAAATAAAAATATTTTGTGAAAAAAGTGTTTTATATCCAAATTTCCAAAAATAAATAATTGTCTACCCCGTGCGATGCCGGGACGGGCTGCTAGTAACATATATTTTAGGCACATATGTACCTAAATTGTGTCAATTTACGTGTATTCTGGAAGTCTTCAATTCTTTTTAAATACCACAAAAGACACTAAGTCGAGGTTAACTACTTTAAAACTCGACTGGGCGGCTTTTGCTATTCTTTTAATATTAACATTGCCTCTCTTACATACATATGTATGTGATATAGTGTGACATGTTGCCCCATTTAGCTTAACAAAACCTAAACAATTTGCTAATTGACTGCATTAAAAGAGCTGTGTGAAAGGTTACAGAGTGGCTGCATTTACATATATGTTTGCTTCTATGTTTTTTTAGACTCTTTATTTCACAAACATTAATTTCCTACCTCAAACTTGCCACACACATCACAACAAAATAGCAGCAGAAAAACTCAAAAACTCAATACAATACGCACACGAAAACTTTCAAAATTTTTTTGGAATAAACGAAATCAAATCAAGTGAACTCAATTGAAACGGTGATTTATGATGAAAAAAACTCAGAAATGAAATTTAAATAAATAAAAAACTTAAGTAAGCGCTTAGCACAGTTCCCAAATGTGTAGTAGAAATAAGAAAAAAATTTTAGCACCTTCTTATTGCTGTATCGCCGTATTGCCGTATCGTTGCATTTTCGTGATATCATATCCTGTTTTATGTATGTAGCCGTGTTGGTGTATGATATACTTGCATATGTATGCAGAAAAACGTTGTTGCTTGTGCAAATATTACTCATATCAAAAATGTTAGCAAAACCTAAGAAAAACGTATACAAAACTACTCGTATATGCGCATTAAATGAAAAACAAAAATCCGAAAAATTAAAAATAAATATGTAGTATGTGTGTATGGTAGTATTCCTGTAGCTTTGTAGTTTTTTGCACGCTCCAAAGGAAACTGAAAAAAGAAATTAAATAATCTAAATAAATAATCATATTTATATACACTGTATGTATTACATACCCTCATAATCAGTAAATAGTACGTTGTTGGTGCATAAACGTTTTCTCCCACAAGAAAAAAAGCGAAAACCCTTCAGCTTTAAAATAAAATTGTAACGGTACACTAGTTGAGCTGAAATTTTGAAGAAAAAAATGTTAACGGTATAAAAAAAAAACCAGCGCAAGACGCATAAAAAGCTTAAGCTATAAAACCTCACGAATCTTATAATGCGAGCATTTGTGGAAAGTAGTTTTTAAGCCAACTCAAATGATAAAAAAAAAGACTTTTGAAATATATTGAAACAAAGAACATTGTAATCGGCTGCAATCAATCCACTGCGCACGTTCCCTATTTGCCCAGTACGAACTGTGTCGATCACGCCAAAAAAGCTTTATTTTCGGGATGGCAGGAATCTCAGAATAACTCCTAAGATTTTTTACAACGTTTTTTAAGAATTTGTAGAACTGATGCTTTCAAAACCTATACCATTGTTGCTTCATATACACATATATTTGATGAGAAAAATTATATAAATGAACCGATCCTTTCTAATTACATCAAGCTCCTGCATGTCCCATATTGATTTTTAAGTATTCCCTTCTGATATTATCGTAACACATTATTGGCAACGTTGCATCTTACAATTTAAAAAGCGAAGAATGTCGAACTGTTACTCAAGCGGGAAGCATATTTTATTTAGTTTTTTAATTTTTTTATAGAATTTAAATCATCATTTGCCTACATTGGTTGGAACGTACATATGTACATACTCGGTCGAGGCCGTACCGTCCCGACAACGTTTACTATATTCAAGTAACAAGAGAAATCTAAAACTGTCGCCACATTTTGTACTTTCCGTCTATTTAGCATATGTTCCTAAAGACTTTTTTCTAAAATTTCTAAGCCCATTTAGCAAAGTCTTGATTTAGGTTTATACACCCAAACTCAAGTTATCGATATTCTACATTTGTTTTTTAATTAGAATCGTCGAAAGTCGAGAATTCAAGATTTCGTACAATTTCGTAATAAAATCCACCTTCATATTTAAACGAATTTGCAATATTTTTTCAGACCTAGACTAATGCGCGGTTTCACTGTCCATACTTAGGTCTTAGCTAAGCATTTTTGCAGACTCGTTTGCGTTTCACAGCCAATGCTTAATTTCTATAAAATTTGATTATGATACGAGGGTTGCTATATATATTTCTGGCCTAATAATGAAAATAGGAATATTTATCAACGAAAATGGTTTTATTGTTTTTCAAAATATTCTCCATCAAGATTTTTGCATGCGCTCAAACCAATTTTCGAAGCACTTTTTCCACTCCGATTGAGACACCTCCAAAACATGGTTTTTGAATGCTTCAACAGCATCTTCTGACGACGAAAATCGTTGACCACGCATTATTTTCTTGATGTGTGTGAATAAAAAGAAGTCATTGGGTGCCAAGTCAGGGCTGTACGGCGGATGACCCATCAATTCGACGTTTTGACCGTTCAAAAAGGCGCTGGTTTGAGCCGCTGTGTGAGAGCTCGCATTGTCATGGTGCACAATGATTCGTCTTCTCTTGTTCGTTTTTCGAATTTCCCCGAAGACTTCAGGCAAACAAATGGTGGTGTACCACTCAAAATTGACCGTCCTACGTTGCTCAAGCGGAACAGTCACCACATGATCAGTTTTTTCGAAGAAACAGGCAACCATTTGCTTCGAAGTGCTTCTTTCACGAACAACTTTCGTTGAATTTGGCTCGTCTTGGAAGACCCACACGGTCGATTGCTGTTTTGTTTCGGGCTCATACGCATATATCCATGATTCGTCACCTGTGACGATCTTATAAACGTCTTTTGAAGCACCGCGATCGTATTTTTTTAGCATTTCTTTACACCAATCCACACGCAGAATGAATTTATCCTTCGATTTGGGTTTCAAACTTATTATTCCGAGAGAAATACGGTACAAATTATGAAACAAAAATTATCAATTCCAATTTTTGGGTGTTTCATAACGCAAAACGATGACTGTCAAGTTTTTGCGAATCTTTCGTTGACTTCTTCGGCGGTGATTTCGTTGTCATGATGCGTATGAAGCAACGCTAATCCAACTAGTCTTTCTTGAAGCATGGTCGTCCTAAGCCATGTATTGAAGCGGCGAAGATAAGACGTTCTTTCTCTTATCTTCGAGCTCGCGTTTGTTACGGGAAGTGTACAGAATACTCGGAGATAAGTGTGGATTATTGGGAATATGTCACATAACATTTTCTTAATGTTTCCAGTGCAGATGTTGGAATTTCGCTGCCAATTTAATTTTCAATTTCAATTTTTTGTTGCTGCTGCCAGTGACATTGCCAGTAGCTTAATTCACCTTTGAATTTCAATTTTTGTATGCTTTTTGCATCATCCAGAAGATTCTCGAATCTTTCTATCAAGCATCCGATTAGATTATCGATTTCGTTTTCTTTTAGTAGACTTGCTTTTTCTGGGAGCAACACACTCAATTGGTAACCAACCAAAACTTCTTGTGAAAAACGAGCTTCCAAATCTTCTTTGATGGTATCCAGCAGAGGTATGTTGACAGAGACCCTGTAGTAATCTTCGCAAGTTTTCACGTCGTAATTTTCGCGTTTCGCTTTGTCAACATCGAGTTTCTCCGCCATTTTCTTGGCTTCTGCATAAATCAATCGGAATATTTAATTTTCCCAATTTAAACCCCCCCCCCCCCCGTGGATCCGCCACTGATACATACATATGTATATACAAAAGACAAATATTGTATATACAAAAGACAAATATTCTGAAATGTGAAACTTTG
>CM050323.1:28437979-28454279 GCA_027475135.1 Bactrocera correcta | reverse complement strand
AGATTATTTTCTAAAGCAACAATGTAATCTCCGAAGAAATTGTTCAGATCGGTTAACTATAGCATCATACAAACTGAACGATCGGAATCAAGTTCTTGTATGGACAACTTTCACATTTGACAAGATATATTCACGAAATTTGGTATAGATTATTTTTTAAGGCAACAATGTAATCTCTAAAAAACTTGTTCAGAACGGGTTACTATAGCATATAGCTTCCATACAAACTGGACACATAGTTACTAACAGAAATGCACCTGTGAAGGGTATTTAGCTTCGGTTCAACCGAAGTTAACGTTTTTTCTTGTTTTTCACTGAGGACAAACACCTTATACACCACATACACCATTTTAACCCATCTTGAACGACTGGTAGAATTCGCACCAGGAAAAGCAACACTGACATCGTGCTCTGATACTTTATATTATTCAAAAAATATACTTTTAAGCTTTTATTCGCCCTCCAATGAGTGATCTTTATATTCGCAAATTTTTCCCTCCTTCCATCGACCCTGTTCATAGCCTTCTTCTTACTAAAATCCCTTTAACTTAATATCAAAATAGAAAATTTGCGACCATTAAAGTAATTAGAAAGATTTTGGGAAAACTTTTCATATTCAAAACAAAGCGAAAGATGATATATCCTTCAACTCCACAATACTGAAATAATAACTCTTTAAATAGTACAAAATCAATCATATATCTCTCGGCATTGAACTTCCAAACCTTCAAAAGTTCTAAACTCTCAACAAACTTGTACTTTGTTCAAACATAGTTGTGTACATAATTACATTTTATGGTCCTATCAATATCTCTTTACTATTTACAAGCATATTTATCGAAGATCACTTCGTTGGAAGTTACTGCACCAGTCAATCAGTCACTCAACGACAATTTTCTATGCATTTCAGCTGTGTCTCAAGCTGCCGTTTCATCACTTGAGGTGTGCTTAGAGACATATTTGTAAAACAATCATAATGTTTATTATTTAATTAAATGACAACTTGAACATGAATTTTCAATTTGTAGCATTAAACTCGAAGCAATGCATTTATGGAATGGGTACCTTGATATGTAAGTAAATTCATATGTATTAGTGCACACACAGAGGTATGTAAATATTTTACGAATTGCAACTTAATACATTTATGCTACAGTAAACAATTAATGTGTAGAAGTAAGTAGAACGCTGAGGGATATATTCATATAGGTATGTATGTATGTATGTATGTATGTATATATTATAAATGTATAAGGAATATGCAAGCATTTACACTGTTCGCATTAGTAACACAATTTCGCTCTGGCAGAAGTAGAAACTTATTTCAGAGGGTAAGCACTATTCCATTAAAATGATGCAATATAAATTAGACAATGTAGTCGCACTTAACATTATGATTTCGAAGTTTTTCCTTCTGAATCATATTCTGCATGAAATGGAAAAGGCACGAGATAGCTCTCCGCCCAGGATACCACTGTTTGCTCACTTCGGACACTAAGCCCAACCACGAAACCGTTCCCCAAGCGTGTTAAACGCTGCTTGGAAGCAATCCGAAGCAAACGTTGTCATAGGACTCAGCTAGGACGAATTATTGGGCTGATTAAATACATGGATACAGAGGGAACACTTCTCCAATCTCCTGAATGCCAGTGAAAGCATTCTCCGATTCCCCAATCAATGACGATGGAGCGAACGTTCCATTGCCCCACCAAGAAAAGCTTCGAATAGCAATTACCGACTTGAAGAAGAACTGACAAAGAGCATGCATCAGCTCCTTTATAGTATATGGTCGGACGAAAGCATTCCCGACAATTCGAATTTACCTATCTGTGCTCTGTCCAGTCAACAAAAAGATGCACTCAACTATCTGCACCAACTTCTGTGGGATAAGCCTCCGCAAAATCACATATAAGGATTAAAGTCTACCGTCAACAGACAGATTGGACCTTATTAATGTAGCTTTGGGCCTGGAAAATCAACAACTGACGAGATATTCACCATGCAACAAGAGGAAAAGACCAGTGAAAAGAGGATCGACACGCACCTCCTCTTCGTCGATTTCAAAGCTGCTTTTGACAGCACGAAAAGGAGTGCCTTTATTCCACAATGTTGGTATCCCTTCAAAACTTATACGTCTGTGTAAGCTGACGTTGAACCATACCAAAATTCCCTCAGGATTGGTACGAACCTCTCCGAACCGTTCGATACCAAGCCAGGTTCATACAAGGCGTCTCCCTTTCTACTTCTTCAATCTACTCCTGCAAAAAGTACTTCGAGTTGCAAAGCTGAGAAGAGAAGGTACAATCATTTATAAGAGTGTACGCCGATAATATTGATTCATTGGACTCAACAACCTCGCCGTTAGCTCTGCTTTCTCCAAACTGCATAAGGAAGGAAAGTAAATGGGTCTGGTAGTCACGAGGTTAAGACAGTCATTAACAGTCATCGCACTCACAACTCGACTCCCACGTCAGTGTTCACAACAACAATGTATTGTGTTTTACGTGGGATCCTGCTTGCGAAAGCTTAACTTTACGGTGCTCAGAAGCACAACGGATCAATACAATGCGTTAATCAGGGCCCTGAAAATTGGGTAGGGATTTTCAGTACCAATCGGCAGAGTGGCATGGACACACTAATTACCTTAGTAGGGTTCGAGGCCCATCTAAAACCTCTGCCGTACTTTGTGTCCGGCACCCGGTTGCAATGCGACTCCACATTCAAACTGACAAAGCCAGTTGTTCCCGCGATTTGAGTTTTAACCACAGCCACCACGAATCTCCACAAAGGGCCAAACCCAATGAGCAGATTGGAGTTACCTCCAAGGGCTACTGCTCTCCGTGGTACCAGGTTAAAGTCTTTGGTATGACCTTGTAACCGAAGCAATTACCAGTTGAGTTTCAACACAACTCTGGACTGGCGGTAATGATCTTAGTCGCCTCTTACGACAGGCATGCCTTACCACGGGTATATTCGGTAAAAACTATTGAAAAATATAACGCCCTTCTCTTATCCCAGTAAGTGTTTATCGGTCATTCACATATTGTCCTACATCTACACTGTGATTCCTGGGATTCCTACAACTTCTATGAGGTTTACTTAACCAGCTATCAACGCTAAAACTCTTAGGGTGGCATTTAAGCTAAAAATAGGAAATTAACAATGTTTTTCAGTCCCATTATGAAGCGCACGCTGGCAACCTATATAGAAAAACAGGAGTTCCTAAACTATTTTCCTAGTCCTTCGAGGTTAAGTGATGTTATGTAAGTGATGTGTGATGATGCTACTCACATGAAACTTTCGCTTTCCCCTATGTGGATCAATAAAACGTATTACAAGCAGAAAAAAAGTAAATTCTGGAGGAGTTGAATCAAATGATCGAGAAAATTACTTCTAAGGTTAGAGAAATAAAAACTATTCTGACATCTAGGTGGAGAAGTCGATGCCAACAGGACTCACTTGGACAAATTCTGCCAATTAAGTTGCAATGAAATTTAAACATAACCAAACCAAACCCAAAATCCCAAATAGTCACCCTCAATAAGCAAGTATCAGCCTTCGGTCATATGAATATATGAAAAGTAAACACATTAATATATTACAAGAACGATATATATACGAAGTCATATACATATATACATTTGAGTGGCAGATCGACTTAATTATTGATTAAAACCAAAATGGCCCTAAGTGATGCCAAAAACTACACTGTAAATAATAACAGCAACAGTGCGTTGAGCGAGCGTTGAACGCAAGCGCACATTCATCTACAGGTTTTCGATATTTGTCTATGCGCTTATCGGGGTGTGTGTATTTGTATTTCTGGTGTAGCTGATGAATGTAAATTTAATCAAATCATTACAAATGAAAATACACGTGTCCAATACAAATCAGCATCGAACTCACGCTTGAGGTTATATTATTCGCTCATAATACCCATTCAAACTGAGTTGCAGCTATGTGCATGTGCGCGTATGCATATACTATATGTATGTATGTATGTGCTTACAGATTATTTTGAGCTGCTTGTAAATATTCAAATGCTCTGCAGCAAACAGCTGCTGAAACCCGGAGCAGCTTATGGCTTAGCTGAGATTAAGCTGCTGCACTAGTAAGCATATTTAGTTATTTATAAAGAGGCTGACATATGCTCCACATACCACTCACTGGTTAAATGGTTCAATAGCGCAAAGTAACTAAAGTTTTGAATTTTATATTTATTTAGATTAAAAGGTTTCTCCAAGCTACACTCAATGGATCCTTGAAAGCTATAATAACAATTTATCTACCTTTTAGTCGTGGATCTACTGCTTGGGAATACCGAATCTTTATACAGACAATAAGCACGACCAATGTAGGATTTACGTTTCTAATTTTCAAGTAATAAACCTTTATACTGCTCATCGTAATTATATAAAGAAGCTGTTGATGACAGCCAAGTTTTTTCGCTGCCAACAGAAGCACGTTTAATAAGTTGCCAGTCAATACTTAGTTTTATCAATAAAGAATAAAAAAATATTAAATCACGCTTTTTATGGACTGAAAGTTCTTTGAAACAGTCTATAAAAATCGCTAGACTAACCTCTTGAGTCATAAACAAATAGCTGCCAAGCACCCACTAATTGACATATGGACATATGAACATATGGAGCTTAAAGGATAGCGGTTTTCGCCTTTGTTTGATCTTGAGGGTAAGTCCAAAGACTGAAAAGGTATTCAAAACCAAACAAAGTTAGGAAAAAAACATCAACATAAATATTGTATGACTGACTGATTGATTGATAGACGAGGAATGCACCGCGACCTTAGAAATTTCGCTTGTTGATGAAATAACGCTTTTTGAAGATAAAAAAGAAAACAGTTAATGAAAAAATTTGGCTTAAGGACGAATTTCAAGACACTACCACAGGAAAATCAACAATCTTTTGATGCTAAGTATGCTAAGTTTAAACGTGGTTAAATGAGCACCGAAGACGTACACGCAGTGGAACTATTAAGAAAAGCTTGTTACCGACGAAAACATCAAAAAAAAAAAAAAATAAACAAAATAATTTTGAATGACCGTAAAGTAAAGTTGTTCGAGACAGTAGATACTATAAAGATATCAACTGAACGTGTACATCATATGGGTGTGAGGGGTTAGGGATGTAGAGCAGGTCGCCTCCACGTCGGTGCATCCTGGGTAACGCCAAATGGCCTGCGGCCTTCACGGCCTTACAACTCCTGACGACTTTAGCATTGAATTGACATTTAGAGTAGGTTAAACTTATTTGGATCTGGTCGAACCCTGGGCTGGTGGTGGCGACATTCTGGCACCTGTATGATGGGGTGACACCCATCAGAAATGGCTGCTGGGCTAATGTCGCTACTGCCTCCGTCCCGTTAAAACCATGGCAGGCCTCAGAGTACGTTCCCCCCCCGTCGTCATTAAGTTGGCGTGGTAGGTGTAAGTTGAGAGGACTCCTTCTTTACGCTGGTCGGCTCTGAACGTACTGCCTCATAAGGGCGTACGTCAACCCTCGCCTTGGCCTCGTCACAGAGATAACCTTGGGACCATAAAAGGCGACTACCTTCCGGGGGACGGATAGCGGCTCTGAGTGGGGACCCTTTTAGCATGGACAAGACACAAACGAACGAGAAGGCGACGAAGGGAGATGAAGGGATGTCGAAATCGACATCCGGACTTATCCCAGGCGGGGCTGCTGCTCCTATGACGACGAAACCGTCGCTGGGCAGCTGCAGCGGGAGGACAAGGACCTCGGTAGGAGTCTCCTCATCAGGCAGCAGAATGGGGGGAGCCGGCGCAAAGCCGCCGGCAAGCGAGGTAGTGAAGGGTGGAGCCTTCGTGCACGGCGGAATCGCAAGCACCAGCAGAGGAACCTCTGCTAAAATTATGAAGGGAACCGCAGGGAGCATTAGCAGGGGAGCTTTAGCTAGAAAGCTGAAGTCGGACCGCAGACTGGCAGCGAAAATCGTAGAGCGCTACGGGGGCAAGCATGCTGGTCAGGTATCTGAGCAGCATGCCAATACGCTCGAATGGGCTAAGAAGGTTCTGAGTGAGAGCGAGACCGATAGGTCACGACTCGAAACGAAGGGACCCGAACCAGCGGTTAAGCGGCAAAGGTCGCATGAGGGAGAAACCTCCCTTGGTAAGAAACCGCGAACGGGGGCTGCGCCAACTTTTTGCGAAATCGCTAAAAGCGCCGGTGCAAGAGTGCTTGGTGTGCTAGACCGCAGCAGGGAGGACGGTGCTATCTCTCACGAGGAGTGGAAGAGAGTAGCGGCAGCTATCTCTTCAGTCTTCCTTAAGGTGGTTAAGGAAAACCCGGGACCACCTCCTAAATGCGTAAGTGCCGGTTGGCATCATGGGCTGCATAAGCTGACAAGGTGTGCCGATGAAAGATCGGCCATCTTATATAAGAAGGCAGTATCTCAGGTGGGGGAGGTTTGGAAGGGAGCCAGACTGGAGGCCGTGGACAGAGCGGACCTCCCTCTTCGTCCTAGGGCTCGCGTCTGGCTGCCGGCTGAACCTTCTACTGCAAGTGAGATTGAGGAAATCCTCAAGTACTGCAACCCCTCTCTCCCCACGCATGACTGGAGGGTCATCAGGCTGGAGAGAACCGATGAACCATATCGACAAGCGTTGATAATGCTTAACGAGGAGTCCATCGGTCCTCTCAGCAAAACCAAGGGAGCCATCAGCTATGGTTTCGAGATGGCTGTGCTAAAGGTACTCCCAACGGATACCAGGGCTGATGGCACCCGAGCTGCAGATGCAGGGGGGAAGGCAGACGGCATTATCGATGGTCAGGCGACCGCAGATAACGACTCTAATCTCTCGGATGTGGCGAGTTCTGGAGGCGGTTCGTCGATTGGCGATTCCGTCTTTAGCCTCGAACAACTGTTTGAGGAGGTGAGGGTCGATCACGACATGAGCGCTGAACTGGCGCTTCTAGAGGAGAGTCTGAAGGATGAAATTCCTCCAGATTAATCTCCAACACTCGAAGGCGGCCTCCGCCAATCTATTGCTTCGTCTGGAGCAAGACGAAGCCGATGTCGTCCTTATCCAGGAACCGTGGCTGACTAGTAGCGGGATCTCTGGCTTGAGGACGAGGAGCCATAAGCTGCTGGCGACCAACGATGCAGGTAGAAACCGAGCCTGTATACTGGTTAGAAATGAACTAATGGTACTTCTTCTACCTAATTTCAGCAATGCTGATATAGTAACAGCAAAACTGGAGAGTGATACCGGAAATGTCTGGATTATCTCCGCGTATATGCCACACGATGATGTGGTGGAGCCACCTCCTGTACTGCTAAGGAAGACCTTGGCTGAAGCATCCCGGAATGGTGCCGACGTCATCATCGGCTCGGACGCCAACTCCCGGCACTCGGTATGGGGAAGCTCGGACACAAACAATAGAGGTGAGTCCCTTTTTGACTTTATTGTAAGCGAAAATCTTCGCATTTGTAATAGGGGAAATTCTCCAACTTTTGTGACCGCATGCAGGGAGGAGGTTCTTGACCTCACCCTAGCCTCTCATGGGTTTGCCCCGTTGATCTCGAATTGGAGGGTCCTCGATGATCACTCCTTTTCGGATCACAGGTATATCGGTTTTAGTTTAGTCGGAGAGGGTCCGACTAGGAAATCATTCAGAAATCCGAGGAACACGGACTGGGAAAGCTATCGAAGGAGGCTTTGGCAAACCCTGCCACGTGCACCGGGGGTGAACACGTTGGGCACCACCGATGCGGTGGACGGGTGGGTCGAAGTCTTCAGCTCGGCGTGCATTTCTGCACTAGAGAGCTCCTGTCCACTGAAAACACCGAAGGGCAGAGGGAAACCTCAATGATGGACCATGGAGCTCTCGGAAATTAGGGCGTCTTGCAGACGCTTATTTAACAGGGCCCGCAGGAGCGGGTTATCTGACGACTGGGCGTTGTATAAAACCGGACTGTCGATATACAAGACCGAGTTAAGGAAGGCTAAGAGGATCTCGTGGAAAACCTTCTGCGAGAAAGTGGAGGGCTGCCACGAGTCCTCCAGATTCAGGCGCATTCTCGCTAAAAACCCAGTGCCTCTGGGTTATCTTAAGGATGGAAATGGGAAGTGGGGCCTGAGCAGTGAAGATACACTTCAGTTGCTCCTCGATGCTCACTTCCCTAACAGCACGACGTCTACAGGGGCATCTCTCGGAGAGTTGCATGCTGACTGCACGGCCTTTGCCGACCTTCTGGACGAGCGTCACTTGGAATGGGCGATTAATTCGTTCAAACCGTTCAAGTTCCCGGGACCGGACGGCATCATACCAGCGCAGCTGCAGCGGGCTGTTAAAGTGACATGCAGATGGTTGCGACCGATCTATGCGAACTGCATCAGATTAGGTTACATCCCGGGGGCCTGGAGACGGGTCAAAGTTACGTTCATCCCGAAGGCTGGCAGGAGCTCCCATGTCGCGGCCAAGGATTTCAGACCCATCAGCCTCTCCTCTTTTCTGCTCAAAACTCTGGAGAGACTGATGGACTGGGATCTAAGGAGGCGCATTCCGAGAGACTACCTATCAGGAGCGCAACATGCGTATCGTAAAGGCAGGTCGGTGGACACTGCCCTGCACACTATCGTGTCGTGGCTGGAGGAAGCCATCGAAGCTAAAGATTTCGCTGTTGGGACCTTTCTTGATATTGAGGGAGCTTTCAACAATGTCTTGCCGGAGGCAGTCATAACTGCTCTAGATGGTCTTGGGGTTGAATCGAACCTCAAGCACCTCATCTTCAGTCTTCTGTGCGACAGAGTGGTCGAAACAGAATGGGGCAGCGCGCACGCGCGGCGAAGTGTGAGCAGGGGAACCCCTCAGGGAGGGGTTCTTTCTCCTCTTCTATGGATCCTAGTGGTTAACGACCTTCTTAAGAAACTAGAAGATCTAGGCTGCCGGGTGATCGCCTATGCAGACGATGTAGCACTTATGGTCAAAGGAAAGTTCCTTAGCACCGTATACGAGCTGACGCAGGGATATCTCGGCGTTGTAACAAAATGGGCGGTCGGAAGTGGACTCGCCATAAACCCGAATAAAACAGAAATGGTTTTATTCAGTAGAAGATATAAAATCCCAGTGGAACCGCTGCCGCAAATGGGAGGTATTCCCCTGAAACCGGCGGATACGGTGAAGTATCTAGGGCTCATCCTGGATAAGAAGCTTTCATGGAAGCCGAACATCGAGGAGAGAGCCAAAAAGGCATCGATTGCCCTTTACTGCTGTAGAGGGGCTATCGGCAAAAGGTGGGGCCTCTCACCGAAAGTGGTCCTCTGGCTCTATGATACCATAGTAAAGCCCATAATGTTCTATGGAGTCTTTACGTGGTGGAGGGCTCTACAGAAGATCACACTTGCTAAGAAACTCGAAAGCGTTCAACGGGCTGCGCTTATCAGCATGTGCGGAGCATTAAGGTCCACCCCAACCGTGGCACTTAATGCAATTCTGAACATAACGCCCGTGGACATTGCCGGAAGGTGTATGGCCGCAAAAGTGGCTATTAGGCTCAGGGAATCTGGGTTCCTAAAAGAACGTGCTGTTTCTGAACACTCGAACATCCTCACAAGCTTTGACTGCATACCGGATCATCTAGATCATGGAGTCGCCATATCAAACTCTCGCGTTTTCTTCTCTACCCATATACCGAAGAGGGAGTTATGGGTGGGAAGAAGCCGTTGGAGGAGAGGGGCAGTAAGCTTCTTTACGGATGGGTCAAAGCTTGGGGGGAAGGTTGGTGGAGGGGTTTATTGTCGGGAGCTCTCTATCAACTCCAGTTTCAGACTTCCCGACTATTGCAGCGTCTTCCAGGCTGAGATTGCAGCCATCAAGGTAGCAGCAGATCTGCTACTCCGGAGGGTGTCCACCTTCAGGGAAGTGACCATTCACTCAGATAGTAGAGCAGCGATACTAGCCCTGAATTCATTCACAGTGCGTTCAGGGCTGGTTGAGGAGTGTCTGGCGGTACTGTCTTTGGCGGCGACAGTATTTACCATAGGGCTTGTATGGGTGCCGGGCCACAGCGGAATAGCGGGTAATTGCAGAGCCGATGAGCTGGCAAGGAAGGGCACCCTAGAGCCACTATCGGTAGAATGGGAGCGGGTCGGTGCTCCGGTGTCCTCTTGTGTCCTAATACTGGACAGCTGGGCCTCGCGGATGCTTGGCCAACGATGGGCGAGCACTGGTACTTGCGCGGTCGCAAAAGCTTTTTGGCCCAAGATAGATCACAGAAGATCAAAAGATCTCTTTGCCCTCAGTAAGGCTAGCCTCTCTTTAGTAGTCGGGCTCCTTACAGGCCATAGCCCTATTGGCACACATGCTGTAAGATTAGGAATCTTACCGGATGCTGCTTGCAAAAGCTGCTTAGAAGAAGATGCGACGGAAACTAGCCAGCACTTCCTTCTTGCCTGTCCCGCGTTCGGGAGGTTAAGGCTCAGACACTTGGGTGCACATACCTTCAGGCATCCTACCGAACTGGTGGGTGTAGATATCGGGCGCCTTTGCAAATTTGTATCGGCTACCGGCCGTTTTGCTGATCTTTAAGTTCGAACAAGGGAGTTCTTTTTCTATGGCATCACAAAGGACTACGTATAGTCCACGTGCGATCTTTGATCAGCCATCTAACCTAACCTAACCTATGGGTGTGAGAAATTCCCGTGCTATGTGGGTGGAGTGAGAGCTCACATTTGACCAAAAACAACGACGAGTTGTTGAATCGGAGCAGTGTTTAGAGATGTTCAAGCATAAAAAACCCGAGCTTTTTCGTCGATATGTGACAAAATACGAAACATGGCACCACAAGTTGACTTCGAAGTTCGATCGACAGTCATCCGAGTGGAACGCACACGATGAACCCACTCTAAAGCGTGGAAAAATTCAACAATCGACTGGCAATATTATGACAAAATATTGACTGTCGTTGAAATGGAAGAATCAGTGACTATTACATAGCATTATTAGACTATTTGAAGATCGAAATCGTCAAAAAATTGCGATATTTGAAGAAAAAGAAATTGTTCTTTCACCAAGTCAAAGCACCGTATCAAAAGCCATTGAAAATGAAGGTAAAAAATCGATGAATTGGGCTACAAATTGCTTTCACAATCACTGTATTCTCCAGATCTGCCACGACCAATATCTGTTTCCAGATCAAAATAATATTTGCTGGGAAGAGCTTTTTTCCAATAAAGATGTGATTACCGAAATTTAAGCCAATTTTGAATCAAAGACAAATCATACTACACAATGGTAAAAAAAATTAATCGATGTATCACGCTTAAAGGGAACTATGTTGAATAAAATATACAAATTTTGCTAAAATTATTCAGATCAAACCATTATAGCGGATATCAGTATATGCCGGTCAATATCAAAGATACATATTTTTTATACCCTTTCATGCTATCAGAAATGCAACTGTGAAAGGATTGGGTGCAGCCAAAGTTAACTGAATTAAGTTTCAGGTTAAGTCATAAATCGCACTCTTTTTCCCACTCTCCCTGTATTTCATACTCTTTTTGATATAATTCACCACTTTTCGAACCACCCACATACCACATTGTGGAGTGACTTTTCTTCATGATGCGGTCATTCGTCACATTTGTAATGAATTGCAAATGCATGAAACTCGCAAATTCATATTTAACTTTTGTGCAAGCATATCGAGCACATCCATATGCAGATATGTGTGTGTATAAATGTGCATAGCTGGCAGCTCTACAAGTTTGTACTTTTGTGTTTGGAAAATATAAATATTTTAGTTAAATATGTATATGTGTAATTATAATATTGATTGCTGCTAACTATTGAGATGAATTAGTAAATTTTCAATAAAATAGAAACCGTTACAAAATCAACAAGAATGCTTTTGATTTAAATGAGCAACACTGTATACTGGATACTGTATGTTTGGTATTAATTTATATGAGATTATTTATTTAGAGAGTCACATATTGAATTTCCTTTATATGCGCAAAATGTTAGCTTAGTAAACATACACACACATATGTTCATAAACACACATTAGTTGAGCATTAAAATTGTATATACAAAGTTTGAATTAAATTTTGCATATTTTATGTGAAGAGCAAAAATTTACGCCAACACTAATACATTAACACCTTGCTGCCTCTTAGCGCACACATAAATATCAATATATAATTGTAAATAATCTGAATATTTCTGCTAAGAAGTCACAACATATTGAAGAATGTGAATTTTGTATGCTGCGCCACAAACTATGTTGCAAATTATTGCATTAAATTAATAATATAAAATAGCTCACTGCTGACTTGGAAGCCATTTTTCGCTTGCAACTTAATCTTGGTGCACTTTAATTGGCCTTAATAGCTAGCTTAATTGCAGCAAAATATCTGGCTTTTGATTGTTGCTAAATGCGGACGGTTCAATTTCGGATTTTACTAAGGATTCGATAGGATTTTAAAAACAGATTTCCTTTTGAGTTTTCAGACAGCTAAGGAAAGATTGTTACCGAGCTTAGCGCGGTATTTAAGCATTCTTTAGTATAGATATATGTATATTCAAGGAAATAGCATGAAACTGTTCCTGCTGAGTTTTGCTATAATTTTAGCCTACTTTTAGCTGTTAAAATTTGATACATCCCCAGTGTAGACTTCGAAACTATGAAAATTTCAGTCATAAGTTAAGGGATAGTTAGAATTTCCAAAACAATATATATTTTTTTTTTCTGCATTTTCGTTAAGTGTAATATCTTAAAAATATTCCCAGAAAATTTTCCGTTGATCCGATAATTAGTTTTTGATTAGTTTCGAAGCGCTAGTGGGAAACTTTAAACGCGTGTTTCTCCAAACTATGTTTTTTGAACCGGTGACAACTGTAACTCGAAAACCGTTCAATAGATTTTAATGAAATTTATAAAGCTTTTATAAAACATAATAAACTCGGGCTTGATCGAAGGGTTTTTATTTTTTCGAAAATTTCAATTTTTTAAGACCAATTAACTGTTGTTTTTTAGCAAAAATTTAGAAAAAAATTTCCTGAGGCCGCCATTTTGTTAATTTTGAAAACAAAATAATCCTTCGGTATTTGTTTTTGTCCGATTGTTTTTAGATGAATCTCTAAGGACTTATGTGCTTGTCACCTCAAGTTCCTTTTTTTGGAACAGGGTCAACACAAACAGCTATAACTTCGGAAATTAATTTTTTTTTTTTTTGAAATTTTCGCGACTTCAAGTCAACACATCATATAATAATGCCATATTACTACTTTTGTAAAATAACATGATTTAATAGCAAAAAAAATACTGAAAACTCAAATTTTTTCGTGCCTCTGACTACCCCTAACCCCTTAATTATCTTTCCTATAAGTAAATTAGTCAAATAACAGACTAATCTAATCTCTATCTTTTTTTCATTTCATTCCCCACATACCAAAAATCTTAGTCTCACAGTGACATACTTCAGGTCGCTTAAAATACCGCCTGTCCACTGAAAAAGTATTCAAGACCAAGCCCCTTCTAGAATACATTCTTTGCCGCCAAACTAAAAATGAATTTTTTGGATATGTTGTTCCAACTCCACCAGTCAATTCCATTATTTCCGATCCTTGAACGATGGCTTTAGGAGGAAAAATAGAGCTGCCAATCCTCAATATATCAGAAAATTTCCAAGTGACAAAATAACCATCACCGTCTCACATTAAGTTCTTAAAAATCTAATATACTTTTCATCGAAAAAAAGGTTCTGAGTTTTTATACCGAACTGTGAATTCATCTAATGGACGCCTAAGCTGAGGTTTTACAAATTTTATAAGCTTCACACTCAACTAACATATGTTCTTTCATCCAGGTAAGGAATCACCAGTTTAAATATTTGCATTGAGACACGGAACATTTTCGTTCGTTCTCTCAAAGCTTTCACAGAGAGAGATTAAGTTGAAAACAAGTTAAAATTTCCTTTTGTTTTGGGCGGATAGAAGCCGTAAGCATTCATATTTACGAATGGGTCAAAGCAGGATTAAAGATTTGCGAAAGAGTATATTTTCAGGAATTTTTTATCAACTTCAGTTTCAGACTCTATAACGATTGCATTGTTTCCAAAGCAGCCATTTACAGCGGAATCGATGCTTACTGTAAATCTGCTGATCTGTCAAGCAAGGGTGCCCTTACCCTGCTTATAGTAGAATGGAAACGAGTCGGAGCCCCGTTGAGTCTTTTGACTCATTTACATCACTAACTCATTCATATATGTTCTCTTACTGGATAGCTGAGGTTGGTGGAAGCGAAATATGACTAACCTCTCTCTAGTTTTTTAGGTGAAACAGATCATTGCCTTATCGGCATTAATGTTATAACAAACCTGACAGGAGGTCAGCTGCAAAACTGGAAATTTATTCCCTCACTAGTATGCCCCACAACAATATAAAATTAATGTATAAGGGTATTCCCAAGAACCCAGTCCTATAGCTATAAAATAATCATATGTACCAGCACTACGGTGCAGCCATGCACGGTTGCAATCTCTTTAATCGGGCCCTCCGTCTTTTCACTCATTTGCGCCATCTCATCAACAACTCCGACTTGATCTAGTCAGCCAAGAGTCACGTCAACAACGCACGCTAGCAGGTTCAACAATGTTGGTGCACAGACACCAGAGCGCGAGGCGTCAGATGAAAGAGAAAAACGCAAATTCCATATGAGTAACCATTTGCCCCCAAAACGGCTCCGCACTTGTGTAGGCTAAACTGGAAGTAAGGTTAGCGGAGCGGATAAATGTGGTGCGGATATGCAACATGCAAGGCGCACAACGTGTTCAAACTCGATGTGATGGAAAATTGAAATACCTCGTGGCGCTTAATTACGTCGGCGGAGCCACCAACGCTAACCAGCAGCATAAGCGAATACGAGTGAAAGTGTAGCAAGCAGGGGGATCAATAAGAATTTGAAAACGCCGGACGATAAAGCTGCATATTTTTGATTCCGCCGCGCTCACTGACTCTTACGCAGCCAGGCAGTCTAAAATTTCCGTTTAAATAGCAATATATTTTTGTTCGCAAAATGTTTCATCAACTCTTTCAAATGTGCCCACTTATGGGTGAGTTCATGTTAATAGAGTTTTCACAAGAATTTTTCATTACATTTCTTAATATAATGGTTGATTTTACTTTTTCTTACTGCATTAGAGGTTATGAGCGCATCGCGTGCTTAATCCCAGCCGATCTACCCATTTTAAATAAGTTGTGATGCCCAGAACTCTTAGTTATGAATCAAAAAGACCATCAAATATCGACAAAACGCCCAGAGCCTGTCATAAATTTATTTGGGCGGCTAATATCAATTTCAGCCGTTTCAACGGGTTCGCAAAAACTATGACAGCCGAGATGCTTCACGACCATGAAAAAGAGAAATTATACTTCAAAAAAATTTATTTTGCTAAGTTTTATGAGCGCGTTCAGGCAACTAGTTTGTTTACAGCAGCTACTTAAGTCGGTACACCTCAATTGTGAGTTGCGATTTTTACAATGAATAAAAATATCGAACTAACAATTTGCCTCGAATTTTGTATCTCTAGCCAAATTTCGTTTGCGGAATCGTTGCGAATGTTGGAAAAGTCTTACGATGATTGAAAAACAAAAGCCTTTAAAGCCGATCGGAAGATCTTTGAAAACATGCCTCCTTCTGAACGACCTTCGACCTCTTCAACTAATGAAAACATTAAAAAAGTGACGGATATGCGTCTGGAAAATCGGCAGGCAAGTGTTACAGAGATAGCAAAGAGAAAGTGTCTAGATGCTTCTATCTTATCTTTCTCATTACAACTTCAATAAGTTGGATCTTGGCCAGAAAGCTTTCGCAACCCCTTAAGTATTTGTTGCTGACCAACGCTTGCTGAGCTCTAGCGAGGCCAATAAATTCATTATTCTGAAACAAGATAAAAAGCTCCCTTTTCCAACCTTCTCCTTGAGCTCCGAGCCATCCCTGAAAATGCTTTTGGGGCCAGTTTACCAACGGATTCGCCCCACCCACAAATCCCCGGAGGGATGTGCACGGAAAAGATGCCGCTGTACTTTTACTCAAGATTAAAGCATCTTTGTCATTCACCTTGAGAACATATTAATTAAAGGAATCGAATGTTTTAAACTCAATGGCTCATTTGAGTTTGAAGACTAAAGCTTTTCAAAAATTTCATCAAAATTCAAATATTAAAGCGTATATCAAAGAAAGTTGTGGAATAGAAAGTGAATGTTAAATAGCCGACAGTATTCTTATCAGTCAATTGTTTGCTTTTCTACGG
>CM050323.1:28351904-28436979 GCA_027475135.1 Bactrocera correcta | reverse complement strand
GCTGCTGAAACGGAACGAACTCGACCCATTTTTGAAGCAAATGGTGACTGGCGATGAAAAAAGGATCAAAGGTCGTGGTCGGAGGCCAGTGAATCGTTCCAAACAGTGACCAAGCCTGTTTTGATAGCCAGGAAGGTTTTGTTGTGGGTTTGGTAGGATTGGAAGGGAATTATGAGCTGCTCCCATATGGCCAGAGGCTTAACTCTACCATCTACTGCGAACAACTGGAGCGCTTGAAACAGGCGATCGACCAGAAGCATCCAGAATTAGCCAACAGGACACACCGGACCACACACTTCGTTGATGACTCGTCAGAAGCTACGAGAGCTCTAATGGGAGATTTTGTCGCATCCACCATATAACCTGGACAAAGCGCCAAGTGATTACCCCCTGTTCCTGTTCATGGCGAACGCCTTTGTTGGTGTTAAGTTGAACTCAAAAGAGGCTTGTGAAAAGTGGCTGTCGCAGTTCTTCGCAAATAAGGAGGGGCGCTTCTACGGAGGGGGTTATCTGAAGTTGCCGTCTAGATAGAAAGAGGTTAGCGAAAGTTGTGACAATATAAAATGTTCAGTCACACCCGAATTTAGTACCACCTTGCTTGTTATTGATAAATTTGTATTGGCGCAGAAACAAATTTCGATATCTTTTTTGTTTCCTCACATCTTCGTGGTGTAGAAAGAAGCTACCGCAATCACAGTAATAAATTCTCAACGTGTTAGTTTGTTTTATACGTTTCGGAAATGATACACATTTAGAATTAATCAGCTGAAATTGTTTGAGGTCTAAATGAAAAATTGGCGTGCGAGTAACAACGACTTACAAGCTTCCACCAAAATTCAGGGTAAATTTTAAACCAGACACCGTTAGCTGAGCACTCTTACAGTTATTCAGCTTTAATAGTGTGTCATTAGTTAGGTTTTAGCCCGCGTTCTCTCGCCACCCTCGACATGCCTAAATTGTGCAGCTAACAAAAGTATAGTAATTTTCCTTTCGGCGCTGCATTCAGCGTTTTAAGTGCCGAGGTTCGAACTTACAAATGCAAATTGAAATGTAATAAATGCATGCAAATGCGTTTATCGGCGAATGTTGTTGCTTTTATTGGTGTAAAGAATTTTCCATTTTCTATGTTGTGTTAGCAA
Organism: Bactrocera correcta; assembly: GCA_027475135.1. Lineage (NCBI taxonomy): Eukaryota > Metazoa > Arthropoda > Insecta > Diptera > Tephritidae > Bactrocera > Bactrocera correcta. The sequence continues at coordinate 28,435,840 of CM050323.1, read as the reverse complement.
CGGGGACGAATTGCACTTCAACACCGTCAATTCATCGATAAATATATCTACAAAAGTTACGCCTAAGCGCCTATAAAATGTTTACAGTGAGAATTTTGGGAGAGTCGAAGAGTTTCTGATTCTTGTTCACAAATTGGTTTTAGTGTAAAATCTGGATTTCTTATGCTTTAAGACTATATTTAATCCCGTTTGTTCTAAGGTTTAATAGGTTGAGTACCATTATGGTACTTTGGGATATCTGGAGAGGAAACTTTATTGGAGTCGTTCGCTTGAATCACTGGACCGAGCAGTAAACTGGGAATCAAAGTTTAACAAAACAAATAAAACTTGAAAAGTCTGTAAGACAATATCTGATTAGGCGGCCCTTGCAGTTGTCTATAAAAAATATTCAGGCAAATGTTTCTGGAATTCTATATACGTGTTGAAAAGTTAAAACCCAAGGTAGGTTGGGTCATAAAAGTGAAGAAGGCTCTCCAGCACTATAAATATTATTACTATGGCTTAGGGTAGATCGCAGAAGATGTTTTGAGCTGCTTGGATTTAGTAAAATTCATCCTGATGCAATAGCATGGGTTCTTAGTGGACATTGTCCGAAAGGCATTCATGCGGTAGAGATAAAATCTTGTCAATCTTGATTTGTAAGGGCCACAATCTCTCAACATCTTTCATGAATCGACTCGTCATATTCTGGTTAATGGTTTGGGTATCAATCATGTCCATGCTACACTCCTACTAAAAGATCTGAATCTTTTGCAAACACGGTGTCGCTTAGAGGTCGCAAATGTGTTACTTGACAATGAAGCTGAGGACTCTACATTAATCAGGTGCATCATTACTGGTGATGAGACTTAGGTTTATGAATGTGACGCCGAAACTGTCTTATTTAGATCAAGGTTCTCTAAAAATGAGTCGAAATGGAAGAAAACAAGATTCACTTATAGCACAGAAAGGCTGGTTCATAGAGTATAAGAAGAGGTAGTGGAAATGTTAGCGTTACCTATTGAAAATTTGCAAATACAGGGTTTGTCTTGAAAGTAATAGGACAGAGTCGATTAAAAAAAATTTATTGAATCTAACAATTCTTCAAAATTTTTCAAAATAGTTCCCTTCTGCGTCGATGCAGCGCGATTTCCAAACATTGAAGGCGTCACGAAGGCATTCTTTGGACTAGGCTTGAGAGCTGAGGTGCATGCTGCTTGGATCCCCTTTCATAGGCTCACAGAAAAAGTCCGGGGGATCTGAGCTGTAGGGCGACTGCGAAAGCATTGGAATGCCGGCTTTGGTTAGGTAGCTGTTCACAAGAAAGGCGGTGTCAGCCGGGGCGTTGTTGCGGTCCAACTTCCAATCGGCTGCGATGTCTTGTCGGACCCGATTGACCCTTTGTTTGAGTCTCTTGAGGATTTTCACGTAAAACTTGGCGTTGACGGTTTGTCCAGGAGGAACAAATTCATGGTGGATGACGCCTTGGATGTCAAAAAAGTCAATTTTCATTTAGGATATGCTTATTCTTACCTTTCTTGGGCATTGGAGACGCCTGCGTCTCTGAGCAGATTTACCGAGTTTCACACAGAATTTAATCGCGTACCTCTACTTTAACGAACGCTGTATTTTCGGCTTGCACCACTTACAGAAACACGTCGCGCGAAAATGTTTGTTCGGACTTTCCATGTGCTCAGAGACAACTGACCAGCCGCTTCATCGTTAGTTAGGAACGAATCCAGTCGGCGCGCGCACGATCTGAAGTACAGTCGCGGCGGAAGAAACTCAGTCCTATTACTTTCCGGACAATTCCTGTACATGCTTGCCAGATTTATGTATGTGAACAGCAGTAATAGTCCTATCGAGGGATTCATAACTTAATGGAGTTCGAATAGACCTAGTTTAGGAATAGTTTCCGAATAATATTGTAGGTAGGACACTTTTAAAATTTACTTTCTGAGTTTAGTTTAATTTATTCCGATATCAATCTTCACACTTGCCAAGTGTACCACTTTTACACATGCATACTTATATACATTTACATTATAAATAGGTATATGTATATAACTGCATTACCTCATCTCAAGTTCGCAATTTAAATACCCTATATCCACAATCGATACCCAACAGGATTAAGCGTCATGATTAGCAGCAGCTACACAATGCCACCTGAATTGAATGCAGTTACATGAAACGAATGCAATTAAATGAGAGCAATGGCATAAGCGTCGAGAATTGCTAATGTCGGTTATTGGGGTGTGACTACGACTGCGACTGCCACTGTGACGTACAGCATAATTACGGGCGCAGTTGCAGTAATGTGCACGTAAATACATGTATGGTAAGTGTTTAACTTGTGTGCCAGTGTATGCGTGATATCTTCACAGCTACGCCTTCATGCAACTACATATACATACATGTGTGTGTGTGTGTGTGAATTGTTGCAGCAATTTTGGTATGCCCAACTGATTTAGTAGGCGCAATATCGCGTGCGTATCAGCGCTATTGAAATTTGAAGCTCTATTGAAATTCGCAATTGGGATTACCCGCCACTGCATCGGTGTGAAATGGTGCGCAGTGTATTCCTGTCTAAGCCTGTGCGCCTGTGTGTATGTGTTTAGCTGGTAATTTGGTTGAGGGCGGTATGACAGTGTGTTAGGACGGCCGAGTTGGTTTGAGACGTGCCCAAAATAGTCGCTACTTGGCTGTCGATAATTGCCGGTTGGTTGACTTTCAATGTTGGGCGTGTGGCAGCAGCAGCAGCGCAGTTTGTTGAGTGGAAATCAATTGAAGACTCACAAGTAATTCTATGTTGCGCGTAGTTAGTCGCTTTATTTGGCAAACTGTAGGCGTGTTTTATGGTATTATTGTAAGTTTCGGATCAACACTTAAGTAGCATCACAGTTTGCCGTTAAGTGGGTTGGTATAAAGGGTGATTTTTTAAGAGCTTGATAACTTTTTTTAAAAAAAAAACGCATAAAATTTGCAAAATCTCATCGGTTCTTTATTTGAAACGTTAGATTGGTTCATGACATTTACTTTTTGAAGATAATTTCATTTAAATGTTGACCGCGGCTGCGTCTTAGGTGGTCCATTCGGAAAGTCCAATTTTGGGCAACTTTTTCGAGCATTTCGGCCGGAATAGCCCGAATTTCTTCGGAAATGTTGTCTTCCAAAGCTGGAATAGTTGCTGGCTTATTTCTGTAGACTTTAGACTTGACGTAGCCCCACAAAAAATAGTCTAAAGGCGTTAAATCGCATGATCTTGGTGGCCAACTTACGGGTCCATTTCTTGAGATGAATTGTTGTCCGAAGTTTTCCCTCAAAATGGCAATAGAATCGCGAGCTGTGTGGCATGTAGCGCCATCTTGTTGAAACCACATGTCAACCAAGTTCAGTTCTTCCATTTTTGGCAACAAAAAGTTTGTTAGCATCGAACGATAGCGATCGCCATTCACCGTAACGTTGCGTCCAACAGCATCTTTGAAAAAATACGGTCCAATGATTCCACCAGCGTACAAACCACACCAAACAGTGCATTTTTCGGGATGCATGGGCAGTTCTTGAACGGCTTCTGGTTGCTCTTCACCCCAAATGCGGCAATTTTGCTTATTTACGTAGCCATTCAACCAGAAATGAGCCTCATCGCTCATCGGACGTAAAGCGCGAAACACATTTCGAACCGAACACTGATTTTGGTAATAAAATTCAATGATTTGCAAGCGTTGCTCGTTAGTAAGTCTATTCATGATGAAATGTCAAAGCATACTGAGCATCTTTCTCTTTGACACCATGTCTGAAATCCCACGTAATCTGTCAAATACTAATGCATGAAAATCCTAACCTCAAAAAAATCACCCTTTACAAATATAAATAATAGTTTTGTGTTTGAGCCAAGAGGCATGTTTAGTGCACTAAAAGCACAAATGTAAAGTTTAATTGCAATAAATCCGGTTTTTCAATTTTTCTTAGGATTTTTGGTCAGCACATTTTGGGTAGGTCTTTGAGTAGTTGACTTGGCATAATTGCGAGAGTCGAAAGTACTTTGGGTAGTGCTGATAGTGGATAAACCATAGACCTTCTACTTTAAGGAAAAGCCAAGAAAAAACTGTAGTGTTTTCTTTTCTCATAAAAATGCTTTATTCTGATCTTAGCTAGGGTTGTCAAATTTACGTGTTCTTTTCCCTGCATTTTTTTTAGATTAGTTTGCTCTTTTCTCTAAATGTTGCCTTTAATCTACGAAAAATAGCTATTTTCCCCTCAATTCAATACATAAGTGTGGAGTAGATTAGCGAATATTTGTTGATCGTTTTTGATAGTTTTTTTTTTTAAATCAATATTTTCTTCTAATTATAATGTATCGTTCATTTTTGTAACGTCATAATTCGTATTTAGTGTCTACTTTTTTATAATAGTCGGTACAGTGTTCGCTTTCGATTATAAATAATGTTGTGGAGAGCTAATAAGGATCATGGTACCGTGCGTCTGGTAATCTTTTGACAATGCACTTAAAGAAAATTTGACTCAACTGATAAAATCGGCTTCTTCAGTGGCATGCGGTCAACGACAATGAAAGTATCCTTTCTATAGATTCATGGTTTACAATGTTTTTAGTAAGCTAAACGACAAAATCTACGTAAAAAGTTCCAAAGACACACAACAATTTTCTTCCAGAGTACATTATGCATTATTAAATAAAATTAGTTTTATTAAAAAATGTATTATAGTTTCCTGTAATTATCAGATATATGCATATAAACATAATCATAATGACAACCTGAATCGGTTTAGCCATGTGCGTCTGTCTGTAAATACGCTAACGAGTCTCTTAGTTTTTGAGATATCGATTTGAAATTTTGCCCACGTTCTTTTCTCCTCAAAAAGCCCAATAGGAAATAGTCTGATGGCGTCGACCGAGGCGGAAAATTGACTGTGCCATTTGGTGAGATGACACATTTTCCAGACTTGCTTTTCAATAAATCGATTGCCACATTCGCTGTGTGACTTGTGGCGTCGTCCTGTTGAATCCACATATAGTCCAAGTTCATATCAACCAATTTGGGTCAAAAATATTAGGTTATCATTGAGCGATAGCGCGTCCCATTCACAGTAAGATGCCGGTCTTGATCATCAGGAAAGAAGTACGGCCCAATGACGCCATCGGCTCATAAACCGCACCAAACCGTAATGTTTTCGGAATGCAATGGGGACTCATAGAGTACGTGTGAATTGCTGCCTGACCAATAACGCATTATTTTGCTAATTGACAAACCCATTCAGCTAGAAAAAAGCCTCATCGCTGAACATGATTTTTTGATGAAAATCCGGATCATTTTCAAGTAGTTGCTCAGCCCAATTCACGAATATACGACGATTCTGGTGGTCAAGCGGCTGCAGTTTTTGCGTCAATTTGATCATGTAGGGATTTTAGCCAAGATATTTCTGCAAAATTCGCCCCACGGTCGTCACAGAGATGCCTAACGCTTGAGAATGACGTGTGAGAGACTGATTTGGGTTTTCCTCAATTGATGCGTTAACGGCAGCAATATTCTCAACACTATGGGCACTTGCCTTTCGATTAAAAATTTCCCCTAGACGCCCAACTTTTTGATCTGACCGGGCGATTATTACGACCATAAGTTGGATGTAGCGCTCTTAAAGTTGAGGTCAGTATTTCGGAATTTTGGTAATAAATTTTAATAATTTTAACTCTTTGCTGGATCATATATCTTTTCATGATGAAATGGCAAACCTCATTGAAGAGAAATATCAAAAGAGCGGCGAAAAATATGGTGTCGTTTGCCATCTCTATCGGTCTACTTTTGTAGCGTATTTATTGAAAAATCCGTTAGGTCCCATACAAACTGGTCAATCAAACTCAAGTTCTTGTGTGTTCAGATTTACTTATACAAGGTGCATTCCAAAGTAAACAGGACTTTTAAAAAGGAACAAATGGTTTTTTCGGCAAAATCCATTTATTTTATTCAAAGTAATCTCCTTTCCAAAAGCATGCCAAACGAATGCTTTAGCCAATATGCCGGTGCAAGCCTTTGAATGGCCTCTACGTCTTCATAACACTTTCCTTTCATGGGAAAATGCATTTTTCCGAAAAAGAAGAAGTCGCACGGTGCCATATCAGGTGAATACGGGGAGAGGTTATTGGTTGAAATGTGATTTTTGGTCAAATAAACCTTTTTAATAATCGAATTTCGAATGTAGGATTCTGAGCAATTTTTGGAAAATTTTTGCGGAACAAACCGTGGACACACTTTTCGTAAGCCCAAATGTTCGGCCAAAATACGATAAATCGATGTTTTGGAGATGTTCAATTCCATTTGATGAACTCCAATGATGATTTCGGCTGATTTTTGGTGAATTCAGATTCGATGGAATTTCCGGTTATAACGGATTTTGATTGGCCCACAAGTGATAACTTCACTTTCAATCAATGAAATGTCATGAAATTCTCACCGGACAATTGATAAAGATAGCAAATTGTGACGCATCAGTTGACATATAGATGCCGCCAGCAGAGGGCGCTAGATTCAAAAGGTCCTGTTTACTTTTTTGTACATATAGTTTCTATAACAAATGCGTTATATCTCGGCGTAGACCAAGGTAATGGTTTTTTGTTTTTATATCAAAATTGATTTTAATTTACGGTCAAACTTTCATTTCGTACATTTGACTGACATTTTTCATATTTGTCTCATATTACTTACTCAGCCTCACTCCGCGAGGTTACAGGTAACGCAAAAAAAAAAAATTTTGTATAGTTGGTTACTGTTAAAATTGCGGTCGAATCTGAGCGAATTTTTTAATTTTCGTTTTTTTCTTGTAATATTTATCGGATTATCAACCACATTTTCATAACTCTAAAGTATATCAATTAGATGAGTTACGTAAACTGTATTGAGTTCGTCTTTTAAAGCTTGACTTTACAGTAGTGGCTTATGTTAACATGTTGTAAAGGATTATGACAGTAAATTGTATTAAAATTTATTTATTGTAATTAAAAATGTGACTCATTTATTTTTGCCATTATGTAAAATGTTTAATTATTAATTTTTATATTTATAAATAAAATATAACTCATAAACAAAATACATCGCAGCTAAGGATCTCGATTTTATAATTATGGCATCTCATATTTAATACAATACGTCAATTACACAGCAAAAAAATATTATTGTCTGCTCCCTTCATAGAATTGTACTCTTTGCTTTAATAATACAGCAAGTAGCACTTTTATCATCCAAAACCACAAAAACAAAAAAACACAACTGCGGCTAATAAAATGCAAGCAGAAACACAAGAGAAGGAGAATTACTCTCATTGACTACCTCTGGCAATGCATGCAAACGCATTGAGTGGGCGCCGTTACATGTGTTGTGCACGCATAAACAAGTTTCATAGTGAAGAAAAATATGCATCATCATCGCAATCAACTGAAGAATTAACTAATATTGGCAAAAATATTTTTGTTGTATGAAATCTTGTAAAAGTTGGTGTAAAGTAGTGGAAAATATTGAAGTTACATATTTTGTTTGCATTTAAAGGTGCGGAAAAGCAAAATCTCAATTGAGTGAGTGAATGTTGCTGATGAATACAAATTTAGTGTTGAAAAAGCTGTCAACCAAAGTGGTAAAAAATGTATTGTATATAAATTTTTTGTGAAATTTACAAATGTGCAGTGAAAAAATTGTGGTGTGTGTAAATCAATATGTTGTGAATTATTGCATGGAGGAGATCACCTAGAAAAAATGTACAGGTAAGTTAAGAGAAATTCAATTTTTGCCATTTTTTTTTTTTAAGAAAATGTTCGTTATAAACAATTAAATTAAAAATAAAACCCCAAGGTAATTATAATGAGTCAATTTAATGAATTCAATGTTTTAACACAGTTTGATATCTGCTTTGTTATTTAAATTACTTATTAAATTATATATTATTATACATATATGGTCGCCATTAAGCGAAAACGAATAAACGACCACAACTAAGCACTAAAATAAGGTATAGAACTGTAATTTGGCAGACCAGACTGCAGTAGTAAGAGGCACCTGTGGGATAGTGTATGAGGGTTTTATAGGAGCCGGTGTAAAAATTGTACGAAAGGCGTGGCATCGTCCACTTTCAGGTGAAATCCCATATCTCGAGACCCGCCATACCGATTTAGACTAAATTTAGTTCGTGATATTCTTCCCATATTCTAATGGCACAGTGCGAAAATGTTTAGTCAAAGTGAAGTCATTATAACTGAAAGAGTGTATATGAAGTGTGCCGCGTAGTGTATACATTAGCAAATTTTCTTTTTATTTATTGTCAATAAATTGGGACAGTTAATTTTCATAAGATTCTATTGATCCGAAGTTTTCACCAGCAAAATTATTGGCATATCCTTTGGTGCTTGATCCTGACTATACGGTCGGAGCATAAGAACCTCCCTACCAAGCTCCCGGAGTTTCTGCCGCATCCAGTTTGTTTTGTATTCAGCCCTATTTTAACGCTTTTAAATGCTTTTTTTGTTTTTAAATGTTTGTGTTTTTTTTTTGCGTAGTTTTAGCCCCTGATAAATTGAAATAGTGCTAACATGATAGTCTCACTCGGCAATTTCCGTAATTTTAACGATGTCTTGAACGATTGGCTGTCCAGAGCATGGCCATTGCCATAACTGGATGTTACGGTATCAGAACCACAAACGCTATTCATATTTTTATGTACATGGCTTGGATTTTTAATTTTTGAAGAAAATCTGTAGAATATGGGGTATTTTCTTTTTACTGATATCCATCTTTTTCAAGTTTCTAGCTGTTAAGCAATAAAATAATTGCCATTGCCTACAAGATCCTCTCTTTGTAACGCCATATATTGTAAGCCGATCTCACATAGTCAACAGGAGATATAAAAAACTAAAACCATTTGGTGGAAAAATTATGGATTTATTTTTATTAGACCTATAAAATTACCGAATTAAAGAAATGTATCTAAAATTTAAAGGCACTTTTTCCATAGTCATCTAATGATTACATACCTACCTGAGGGGGTGTTCTAGACTAGAAATAAAAAAAATGCTTTTGTGTTTCAAAGTTTTGCTATTCAAGAATGTGTCTAAAATTCTAATTAATTGCGGAGATATATGTATATATTTTTCCAAAATTATCAAATTTAAAACAATACCCATTACTTCTTAGGTTTACTGGAGCAATTTACTTAACTTTTTAGAGAGTCTTTTTTGTAGACTTGTATAGGTCTGGAACTAGCCATATCCCTAAATTTAAGTTTATTTAAAATAAATATATAGCACACATTTGGCATACATCCTGAGCGATCGGCATCAAGTGATTGTACGAAAAACTTGGAAACTGCACGAGATAACTCCTGCATATTGCCCAAAGCAACGGTGCCCTTTTGAAAGATTTCGGACCAGATCACTATTGTACTATATATGTATATAACTGTCATACAAACTGAACTATCGAAATCAAGTCCCTGTATGGGAAACGTTTTTATTTGATGAGGCAGATTTACGAAGTTGTATATATTTTATTTTTTAACACATCTTTACAATATCTTAAGAAATTTTTCGGATCGGTTTACTATACCATAGAGCTGACGTACACACTGAATGATCAAAATCAAGTTCTTTGTGACAACTTCGTTATTAGTGAAGTGTATTTCAGCAACCGAAATTAGTGTTTTTATTTTTTAACGACACTTCAAAAACTAACTGATGTTCATGCCCCTAGACTAGAAAATTTTCTTGCCTATAGTACATAGTACCAAATGGAAGCGTTGAAATAACGATTTTCAACCATACACAATGTGTGACACAATTTATGGCTTCAATGCAAAATATGAATCATGAGATAATCAAATCACAAAAACCAAATGTTGCAAACTTTTTTAAGCAAAAAATGTGTGCATTGAACATTTGTTTATGGAATGCTAACGGTGTTAACCAACATAAACTGGAACTTATTAGATATCTGGATCAAAATAATATTGATGTAGTGCTATTGTCAGAAAGTCATCTTATGAACGAAAATAATTTCTTTATATCGGGATTTAGGCTCTATGTTACAAACCACCCAGATGGAAAGGCACTTGGAGGAACAGCAGTGTTGGTTAGAAAACGGTTAAATCACCAAGCATTAGAATCTTATGCCAGAGGGCATTTAGAAGCTACAACAATAACTATAAAAAATCGCTGAGAGGACTTAAACTTGACTGCCATATACTGCACACCTCGGGTTAAAATTACTATTAATTAGAATTTTTTGGAACACTAGGCCATACATTTCTTGCAGGTGGAGATTACAATGCAAAACACACATATTGGGGCTCACGATGGGCACTGTATCAAACTGTTATAAATGGGCACAACAACCTTGAAATTATATCTCCTGGTAAGCCGACATATTGGCCTAGTGATCGTAAGAAAATATCAGATTTAATTGCTGAAAACAAAAATATAGATAAATCCCACATAACAGCTGATACATGTATTGATCTATCTTCTGATCACTCTGCTGTACTAATAAAGTTATGTGAATAACCCATATTCGTTAATCCAAAAGTGAGTCTAACTTCTGATAAAACGAATTGGCTAAAATATAAAATATACATAAGTAGTCAAATTAATATTGAGTACAAAATAAATACAGTAAGAGATATTGATGAAAGCATAAGAGAAGTCAATGATATAATAACCAGCGCAGCTGTCTTAGCAACACCAAACAAAAACTATAACCCGCTTGGTCCCAGAAAAATCTCAAATAGTGAAATAGAAAGGCTTGGAAATGGAAAAAAGACGTGCATGACGTGAATTGCAGATAAATCGCTCCCCTTCCACTCAGCTTCAATTGAAATCTGCTGCACGTAAATTAAAAAAATCGCTTAAACGTGTGGAAGAATTGAACACCGAAATGTATATAAAGAAGCTGTGTCCAAATTACAACAAGCAAAACTCCCTTTGGAAAGCCCAAAAGTCCATCAAGCCACCAACTGACTCCAACATGCCTATACGAGACTTGGGTGGAAATTGGGCTCTTAGTGACGAGGAAAAGGCTAATTGCTTCGCAAATCACCTAGAAAAGGTATTTCAACCCAATTTGCCAAAAAACAACTTTAAGCTGTCAATCTTATCCAACACAGCAGCTGAAGTATCTCTCGAGTCTCTTAAAACTTCACCTTCTGAAATTATTGATATGCTGCTTGAGTTACCAATTCTTGCTGTAGAGGTGCTCTCTTTGCTCTTCAATGCAATTCTTAGTTTCGGACACTATCCAATTTCATGGAAAAAGTCGCAGATTTTCTTGATAGATAAACCTGGGAAAGACTTAACACAGCCGTCTTCATACAGACCAAAAGTATTTGAAAAAGTATTACTATCAAAGATGTCTCCTTTCCTCCACAAAAATAATGCAATACCAATGCATCAATTCGGATTTCGTGCGAAACAAAGCACAAGAGAACTACTTGAGAATTACTAACGAGATAAGGAAAGCATTTGAGCACAGGGAGTACTGTTCAACAATATTTCTAGATGTAGCTCAGGCATTTGATAAGGTGTGGCATGAAGGTCTTTTATATAAGATATAAAAAATTTTACCTTTAGAATTGTATAAAACATTGGAATCATATTTAAACAATGGACAATTTATGCTGAAAGTAGGAGATTTCATATCGGTTGTAAGACAGATAAGGGCTGGAGTATCACAGGTTAGCGTTTTAGGCCCAACTCTATACATCATATATACAGCAGATCTTCCAACTGCTAACACTGTATTACCTTCAACTTTTGCGGATGACACAGCTACAGTGAGCCGTAACAACTGCTACATTCTGGCTTCAGGGGGTACGACCTGTGCAACTAATATTTATATATAGTATTATAAAGGTTCCAATCGATAATGTTTAGAACAATTACTGGTTCACCGAGGTACATGCATAACGAAAATATCCATAAAGACCTTGGTATTCCTATGGTAAAGAAAGAAGTAAAAGATAGCAAAATTAAATATATATCTAAACTCCGAGATTACTCAAACCCTTTGGCTAATGCTTTGGTACATACCTGCGATCAAACATGCCTTAAAAGAAGAGACATGCCTGCGTATTAAAGAGCAACGTATCACCTAAACAGCTTAATCACTTGCTTGAGCCTGTCTAGTTAAATAGATTTAAGATTTTAAAACTTATTGCTAGGCTTAAAAAAAGCAGATTCAATAAATAAAATAACATTGAAAAAAAAGTAACAGTATAACAAGTTCTCTGAATAGGTTGATAAGTCTTATTTCTATAAAATTAAACGATAATCTTAAATTATAGCGATATTTCCTTAATATTAATAATGAACATATTTTAACACAAATAATTTCAGAGATGACAGAAAGTCATTTAATTTTTTACTTGTCATTTCCCAAATTAATTAAGCAAATATTTAATTTATTTTTCTTAAATTCTGATTTATCGAAAATTTTCCGAGAAGAAAATTTTGCACAAATATATAAATTACATATTTACACACGAAAACTGTAAATGCATTTGTGTGAGAATTGCTTATTCATATCATAAGAATAATTACACTTAACAATGACATCTGTGACCTTCAACATCTAAACGTTTACAGGATATATAAGTGATGACATATACATACATATATAGATACATATGTGCATACATTTGAGCGGATGCGTTTGCTGAATATTCTACTATTAACTGCGTCGTTGAACTAAATAGGAATAACGAGAAGTAAAAATGTGGGAGCAAAATAGCGAGACAGCACGATAGCAGCAGATAAGCTGCGTCGATGCATTGAAATCAGTTCGCTTGGCAGGGGAGCTGCAATGCATTGAGCACAAAGGTGGATATCCTGCAAGGAAAATGCATACATACACATATGATATATGAATGAGATATTTTAAAAATGTTTGCTTAACCGTAAGCTGTACACAAATACATGCACATACACTTACATATAGGTATATATGTATGTATATTTATAATACTGCTGCTTGCGAGCACCGCCTACGCTTATTCACTGCACTGTTTTTGTTATTATTTCAGCGACGACGATGATTCTGCTGATGTTGCACGCATTGCATTCCGGAAGATTGCATGCTGTTCCACTAACCTTGTGCGTCAAACGCTGTGCAATAGTTGTCTGCGGTTGCCGCACTTTCTGTCTGTCTGTCGGTGCGTTTGTTTTCATTTAAATGTACGAATGTGTGTGTCTTAATAGTGAACATTTATATATATGTATGCGCGCGTTTGTCTTTCTGTCTATCTTTGCTTTGCTGCACAATAGATTGCACTACTATCTGCTCCATTGCAAATCACTCATACGCCCGAGTGGCTTTAACGAGCAAATGTGCCATTGACATGCAAAACAACAGTGAAACCTTATGCCCTATTTTGTGCGTTAAGACAAGTTTATTTTGTCGACAAATTGGAACGTTTAAGTACAAAAATGTTGCGAAAAGAAATAATAACAAAGCAAAAAGCGCAAAAATTGCAGTGAATAATACAAGGCTTATACTGGTAATTGAGCATTAATTTTTCAACTGTGGTTGTTTATATGAAATTGCAGCTGAAAAATAGTTAAAGTAGTTAACAAAATTTAATTTACATTGATCTCGATGAAAGAGTTTAGGGAAAATCATGTTTTTCAAAGTAAAAACTAGAATTTTATTGTGAATTTATCATGTGAGATGAAAAATGTAGTACCCTAAAATTCGTTCTCAGTATGTTCCTACGACTTAGGTCACTATAATCATTTAAATTAAAAACCAGTTCAACATTTTTTACTTGCTTCCAAAGAACAGTGCGCCTTAGGTTAAATAAGATACGAAGTGTAGCGAGCATTGACTGGAAATAACCTTGTCAAAATGCACAGAGCTTTCGCATACCTAAATGTCTGCGATATCTTTAATATGTTGGAAATCTAAATCAACTAGTCGTTCACTTAATAGCCGTCCGAAATTATTTTATGTTAATTAAAATTAAACAATTTTGATTCTTTTCGTCCGTTAGTCTTTCTTGGATGCTCACTGGGTTGATCAATCATAGATACTCGCTTTGGCTGGCAGAGAGCCCGCACAAATTTCTTGAATCTTATTTTTGGTATATATAAGCTGTATTAGTAATTAAGTCTAATTTACACATAAAATGCCTTTGTAAAAGTTTTTTCCCAAAATATCAAAACTCTTAACTTAACTCTTTGAAGATGCGGTTTTTGGATACAAATTGTCCGAAAGCTGTGACATTTATACACAGTGCTTTTGAAGGTTATGTTTAACTATTCATAATTTATTACCACATGATTGTCATTTTAGTAGCGTTACATTAATATGAATTAGGTTCCGAATGCAAACCTATTGCACATGTACTTCTTCTTCTTCTTTAACAGCTTAGTGCCCCTCAAGCATGTTTAGTTGATGCGAAATATTATCCAAAATTTTTCATATACACTGTATTCTAACGTTATTTAACAAATTTGCTTCAACAATCTACGAAAGAAACAAAAAAAAAAACAAGTTAATAAACAAAATTTTACTTTAATTATACCCTGAACAGGGTATATTAAGTTTGTCACGATGTTTGTAACACCCAGAAGGAAGCGTCGGAGACCCTACAAAGTATGTATATAAATGATCAGTATGTTGAGCTGAGTCGATTTAGCCATGTCCGTCTGTCTATCCGTCCGTCTGTCTGTATATATACGAACTAGTCCCTCAGCTTTTAAGATATCCTTTTGAAATTTTGCAAACGTCATTTTTTCTTCAAGACGCTGCTCATTTGTCGGAACGGCCGATATCGGATATAGCTGCCATATAAACTGAACGATCGGAATCAAGTTCTTGTATGGGCAACTTTCACATTTGACAAGATATATTCACGGAATTTGGTACATATTATTTTCTAAGGCAACAATGTAATCTCTAAAAAACTTGTTCAGAACGGGTTACTATAGCATAAAGCTTTCATACAAACTGGACACATAGTTACTAACAGAAATGCACCAGTGAAGGGTATTTACCTTCGGTGCAACCGATGTTAACTTTTTTTTCTTGTTTTTTCATCACTTAGTTTCATATTAACATTTTCAATTTAAAACTTAATTTTAAATTTTAATATTTTTTAAATTATTAATGGAAGAATCCACCTTTGTCTACAAGGAATTCATAAACTCTTTTTGGGATAGAATTGCATAGTTTTTTTTTATAAAATGTAATATAGTCGTTGATCAAGTGAGTCTTTTACCATCGATTAGTTAATGGAAATTGTAATTAAAATGCAAAATATTTAATTATTCATCGCCTTCAAAGTGATCCTCACCAGATGTAATACAACTTATACCAACGAATTTTCTAGTCCTTGAAATATTTTTCATAAGCACTTTTTGGGTTGGCCTTCAGCTTCTTCAGCGAATTTTGTTTTATTTCTTCGACCAACTCAAACCGGCTTGTACAAAGCGGCAATTTCAGTTTAGAGAACAAGAAAAAATCACACCAAATCATTTCGTTTTTAGCTTTGAATTCGGTCACAATCGTGGCTTGATGCGATGGTGCATAAATTGTTCTTTCACAATTCCGGCCGTTTTCGAAGGATGTTCCCACGCAAACGACTCACTACAGCCAAATAGAACTTCTTATTGGTCGACTGTTCCTCATTGGCGTAGTTTGTTTGGTGTCGGCTCGTTTTTTCCTTCCATTTCGATGATTATTAACTTGTTTGCATGTCAAACTTATAAAGCCATGGCTCATTTGCAGTTGTAATACTCTTCATTAATGTGAGATCGGAATTTGCATGATCAAGCCATTCGAAGGAACGCGCGATAGATGTCGAGCCATCTCTTTAACTCTTGCCTGACCATTGGTGGTGATTGAACCACATCCTTCACTTTTTTAGTATTTTCATCAGTTAAAGAAGGTGTGTCTTCAACGATCTTTGAAGGCTTTGTACCACTCGTATACTTGTTTTTTGTTTTTTATAAAAATGAATCACCGTAAGCATTTTTTTCCCAAAATTTGCAATGAAATATTAATTATAAGTTTCGGGTTCGGGGGGGGGGTTTTTTTGTCTTAATATAGTCTTCAACGATCTGAACGCCATAGACTAGTTTTGTTTGGTGGAATATATGCTTTACCTCAAAAATTTAATTTAATTTTTTCTTTTTTCTTTAAAAAATTTAGAAACGAGTTGAGTATGTTGGTGTTATCAGGAACTTCTTCTCCCCAAAACCCCAAAAAATTTTACTAATAAAACCCAAATTTAGAAAACAACTCAAGTGTGCACGGGCAAATTTAAGCCGCATTTTTTCGTAATACCTAAGATATAGTTTGGTGTTTTTGGTCCCATTTTCTGTCTCTCTAGATTCAGCTTTCTTAATTTATTTTTGGATACCTCTCGTTTCTATGATTTTGTCGAATAGTCGTGAGATTAAGGAGCTTCTTTGAGTACGCAATTCCGGCTTATTTCGGTAATCACAATTGTCGTCTTCGAAGCTTTTTTAGTTTTGGTTTATTAGAAGAATAATGGCAATGGTTTTTCAATGCCTTCCAGTGTTTTACTTTGTGCAAAGGAGTCTTCACCCAAGAACTACTTTGATTTTGGAATATTTTTCTACAAATAAAACATTGTACAATAATCTGAAGAAATATGTATATGTAATTAGCCATAAATAATCAATGACATATGTATTATACAAATAAAATTTAACCTGGGCGCAAAACACCCGGTTTTTACATCGAAAATTAAATAAACCAAAAATAATTATAAAACCAAAAAAAAAAACACGGTTCGTTCCATGCGCTTTAGTTTACTATTAGAGATAGAGAGTCTGATAAGTTAAAAGCAATAATAATAATTATGAATTGTGTGCAATTGCAAAATAGTTAAGAGTGCTTTAAACTGAACGTTAATGAGCAAAGTCCTATCTCGACGAACAAAGTCAAAATTATATAAGCCACTCTTCATCCCCGTCCTGCTATATGGTGCAGAGGCATGGACGAGTACAACACCTGATGAGTCGTCGTATCGAGCTTTCGAAAGGTTCCGTGGAAGATTTATTCTCTGCGCATTGGCCACGGCGAATACCGCAGCAATGGACCGATGTGGTTTTACGAAATAAAGGACGATATTGACACACAGTCTGACAGGTAAGAGTGTGATCGTGTTTATTTATAAAAAAATATTTTATGAAACTTTCATATTTATACACACATTGTACACATAACAAACAATGATGCAATTTGGTAAATAAAATGTCCAGTCACCACCGGCGTCGATAATTGCCTGGCATCTCCGAGGCATACATTCTACTAATTTGACGGCGTATTCTAGTGGCAAGGGTCTCCAGATACGACGAATTTCGTAAGAAAACTGCTTCAAAGTGTATGTGCGTCTTCCACGAATCTTTTGTTTAATATATGCCCACATATTTTCAATAGGGTTTGCATCGGACGACTGTGACGGCCAATCCAATGTAACGATGCCAGATTGAGTATTCCACTGAGTACAGAGCTTGCTGCGGTGTTTCGGATCGTTGTCCTCCTGCAGAATCCAATCTTCATTTTTTCTGACGAATCATCGTTTGGCAGATAACAGTAAGGCCTTTTTGTAGATTTTTATCATTTTCTCGGCGTTTAGGTTGTCAGCAAAGAGGTTCAAATTGCCGAATTTCTGCTTTGAGAAGCAGCCCCAAAGATTCTCCTTTAATCCATGTTTTACGGTCCGCTGAACTAGCCTATTGGTGAAAGTTGACCAGGTTCGCGTGAGGACGGAACGTGCCTATATAGACAAAGCTTCCTTCTATCAGCTCGCGAAGGAATTAGGGCGAAATCGCTCATTAACTGTCGATAAAGTCGACCACGCTCTTATTTGACAGACTTTAGTTCAGCAAATTAAGAGACAGCTAGAACAGGCCGTACGTATGAACGAAAACACTTCAACTCTGAAAATATTCGCCGCAGTACCTGCCAGGAAAGCAGAGAAAATGGAAGACCTCGAGTTCATTGGAAAGACCAGGTGGGGAAGGATCTGGCTACACTTATAATCTCCAATTGGCGCCAAAAAACAAAAAAGAACGTTTGGCGCGCTGTTGTAAACACGGCTATAACCGCATGGGCGGCGTCTCCGCCAATAAAAAAGAGGAATCTTATGCACCTGAGTGTATTTGTAGTTTGAATAATTTACCAAAGCAATACATTTAATATTACTTTCCATTTTCTAAACAACAGCACTTGCATATTAATACATTATTCATGCACTTATGTATATGAATCACCGACAAATACATACATACATACTTATCTAAGTGCATATGTGAAAAGCTTGCGGTTTTGATATCATTTACAATGTTAAGTGCTGTATTTCCGCATATTGATGGAAAATGCAACAGCAAATTTGAAGATTTCATCCGCTTAGCACCGAATACACTTTCAAGCAGTGGGATTATTAAATAAATGGAATGTACAAATGTACACAATGCGAATGGCAAGCGAGTTAAAGACATGAGCAGCGATGAAATTGTATATTTTATGCCAGCAAAGATGACAAAAAGTACGTGAAAAAGCAGAATAATATTTGAGGATTTTAAATTTGGTGCAAAATTTTATTTTTGTTTTTGTTTTTGCGCTTGCAAAAATGGCAATTGCGAGTACATTGATGTGGGTGCCAAAATGTTGCCAGCGCTGCGAAAAACAGGTGAAGTTAAAGGGGGGCACAGGGGTTATATAAAGGCCAAAGGCAGCGAGTAAAGAAAGCAGCTCAGAAAGTGGGGTAGAGGGAGCTGGTAAAGCTTGTTGCAAATGAAATGCAAGGAAATCCTAAAAATATAATGTATGCAGCAGAAATGCAGGAAAGCTGCAGACAGATGTCAAACAGACACAGCCAAGCGGAGAGGAGTGGACGGAATGGCAAAAGCGACAAGCGGTGGAAAGGAGTACAGAGAGCAAGTTAGATTGCAGAAAGTGCAGAGAAAGCTAAGCGCTATCACATGAAGACGCTAGTCATGCAGGGCATACACACACAAACATGGATTTATTCACACACACAAAATATATATGAACACACTCATACACGTATACAAATGTAAGCTGAGTAAAGCCACATTCTGCGTATGTGTCAATGTGTGTGTGTGTGCGCAAAATAAATGCTTACACTCATATTTGTCGGCATAAACGTGTAAACGTCTGCAACGACATTCACTCAAAAAGTCTGTAGCATTATAAAACCAGCAGCATAAAGAAAAAGAAGAAGAAGACGAAGAAGAAGAAGCAGCAGTAGAAATCTCGCCCACACCGCAACATTGCTGTGAGACAATCGTCCTTTGGTGTGCAATTGCAGCCAGCAGATTTTCAAAGATTTTCCCTTCACTGTCATGTTACTTACAAAGTTGTTTAGTTGCTTCGCATTGTTGTTGTTGTTGTAGTTAGTTGCAGTGTTTATGTCTTGTGCATTCTTCAGGTTTCTTTGCGTAACTAAATTGTGTGATGCTTTCAATTGCAACCGCAGGACATATTAAGCCAGCTTCTGTGTAGACGTTCCGCTTTGTGGTGGAGGAGTAAAGTGCATGCATTTCTCACTTTTGAGATATATTTTCATAAATTTCGAGACATTTTTAAATTTTAATAAAAGTTTTTTGTATTTTAAGCAGTACTGTTTCTTTTTCATATCAAAAATTTTCTTTCTCATATCAAAAAATATGCGTATCTTGTTTCTTTTCTGCTTGAACCTTCGAGTATATTAAATATAAAAGAAATAGCTGAATAATTCATGTAAGTTGTGTATATCTCTCAGATATTCCTACGGCTTTATAGTCAGCATCAAGCTATCTGACTCACCTTCTATTAACTTGAATTCTCTGGAGCGTATGTTTTTAGTATTTTTTGTTAACGTTGCTTCTTAGTCCAAGCTTGGTTTTTAATATTCTCCGTAGCTCTTCCATCGGCAGAACTTTAGAAATATATGGTTTTTCTTCCATAATCAGCGCTGTTTTCTCTCCTTTGCGACTAGATCTATTGGAACAAGCCACTTATCACAAGCACTGCAAATTCGGGTCCAGTACAGTATGCCCAGGCGACTTCTTGGGCTGTTGTTTTCTTCACTGTTTTAATGTCTTGTTTCATATTTCGCCATTACATCTCTGACTCTGCTGTCTCTATGAGCAGTTTTCTTCTACATACTTTCATTGTCATACGTCTTTATAGCCACACGGACGGCCTCGTTGACGTTTGCATGATCAACAAGATAGCAGTCGTCTGGCATTTCGAAGTTTAGAATTCCAACGTAGCTGGTATTTCATAGATCTGATCCATGGATGGATCTTTGAATTTCAACCCAAGTATCCTTTTATTGAGGGCTTTCTTTTGCAACTTCTAGTAGTTTCTCTCTTAAAGATAGTTTCGTTTTATTTTCATCAAGTAATTCAAGTTGAAATGACTTTTAGGTGCCTCAATCATATTGCTCCAATTTGCGGTATTTTTGCGCCATCTGCCGCAACTCTCATTTTTACATATTCGCTGCCATGCTGATGCTCAATTGCAATCTATCTTGTTGTTTTCAGATAGGTACTTACTTTAGACCTTCGGACAAAGCTCTTCCACTTTTCTTCGTATACGAGAAGGTCAACTGTTACATTTTGGCTCATAAGTAATATTGCATCACTTGACTCTGTTCGGCTGTGATGCGTTGCCCTTTGGCGAATCACTTTCGCCGGTAATCTCTTTTTAACATTTAGTACAACTGTTTTCTATTAGTAAGATGGCCCCGCACCACAGCTCTAGGGTAATTGTATATTCTAAAACTTTTTTTTAGTGCCGAACATATCTATTTTTTTTGACATTATTGAGCAAACTTTTCACAATATTTGGTAATGTTTTTTTAGTCCATAAATTTAGATGTGTTTTTCTAAAAACTACTTTTCAAAGTACGTTTTCACTGTCATTTCAAAACCAATTAATCTCAAACTTTGTACACACCGCCCCCCAAAGTTTTATTATTTTTTTTTACCAGAGAACTTTGGGGAAAGGTTTGATTATAATTTGACTAATTTTTCTTGGTTTTTTCATTTTCGGTCCGAGTAAAATTACTCTATCCATATTTAAGAAATGGTTTCGCAAAAAGTCTTTTTTAATCTTGAAACCCTAACCCCTTCCTTAACAGTTTTTGAATTGTCAAATGTGGCATTATCAAAATTGAAAAAAAGTTGAAAGACGACAACAACTTAAATTAAAACTTATTACTAATTTGTACTTGCTTTCGACAAACTGAACTGCAAAATTTCAGCTGAATTTTCATTAAGCCAATAATTGAGAAATTCTATGCTCGCCATGACAACATTGAATGTGCTTTGTTCAGCAACAAATTTTACAAAGAGAAGATTGCCGGGTGTGACAGAATTTTATCGTCGCGAACATCAATCGGCACTCCGCACCACCAATCAACGTTATGGTTGGATAAAATTCTTTGCATAATACGATAAAACATCCTCCAATAAAAAGTCTTTCAACTTTTTTGCTTCCTATTAAGAACGATCCTGTTAAAAGGCTGTTGTGACGGTCAGACGGATCATTACCATAACATAAAATGACTAAGGCGAAAAAAAATGTAAATCAAGGAGGTATTTTGTACTTGATTCGATCTGGAAGAAATGTGCTCTTGATTGGGTGGTAGTGAATAAATAAAACCTGATAAATTTTTACATATTTTTTACTTGTAAGGTTATGTAGAGATGAGCTTAATATTTTTTTATAATTGTACTATGACCGATTTGGGCTTATGGCTAACGCACGAAGAGTTTATTTGAATTAATAACAAAGTGATAGTCAACCAAATAAAAAAAATCTTAAAAATTCCATAATTTGCGCTAACGCTCAGTTCAAGCCAGATATATCAAACAAAGCTTTTGAAAACTTCAAATCTGTAGCAAAGGGAAGCACAGAACCTACTTGATGTTAAATAATATTTGGCGCTGAATTGTCTCACTTTAATTAATGTAAAGGGCCATTGATTTATAATAGTAAAGGTACCACCGCATGTACTCATAACTATAGATGCTGTTGTTAGAATTGTGGCTGAAAATTGTAGTTTTAGTGCTACATATATAGTGAAGGATCTCATTATCTCTTAAGGATATACTCAACTATTTTGAAAATGTTTTTGGTATGAACCATGTCATTGTTACAGAGCCTCGTAGCGAAAAGCTTGAATGCGCCGTCAAATTCTAAGCATGACTGTGACTGACTTTTCATCTCAAAACGAAACTAGAGACATCGCTCAGCTACCGTATACACCCGATTTGGGTCCCTGTGTTGTTTTTCCTAAGCCGAAAAAACACTTCGGGAACGACCAAATCGTCAGAAAAAAAGTTGTACTATCTTGGAAAACTTTTTAACAATGTGGTTTGTGCGCGATGTTTATCGCAAGTGAACCAGTTCGGATTATTTTTAATCTGTGAAAGTATATTACAAACTTTGGGATAATTAAACTGCAATCTAATGATAACGAAAATATTAGCTATTTTTCCATTGTCTGGACAAAATAATTAGAAATTTATATGCTTTTCTCCAAATGTTTTGAAACTTGCTGCTACTCCACGTTTTATTTCCGCACAAATGATAACCTCACATTTCGCTATAACTGCCAATGCAACGGAAAAGTTGAATACTCTTAGCACGCGCCACAACAAAAAGTGAAATGAGCAGCGCGTGTTCGTGAGATAATCAGTTCAACGCGGCATCCGAAGTGGGAACTTTATTCTGATTACACTTTGTTTGTTTGTGTGTGTTTGTGGCAAGCTCAGGTGTATAGCCGGTATAGCCGGTTTATTGTTTTTTGGTTATGAACATAAATGAGTGAATGTATGTATGTATGTAATAAAGAGAACTTAATTTTCGACTAGATGCGTTAGTTTCTATTAGACCACAGGATGCGTTTCGAAATCTAGCCCAAGATTTTACTCGGAGAAGGCTTCAATCAAAAATTTTATTGATTTTATATTATATCATACAGTTTTATAGTATGGTGTATATGTTACCAGATATATTTGAATGAATATTAACAACACTGTTCTTAGAATGAAAGAAATTTGTTGGCATTTATTGGCAACCGGAATCAATTGAGCCGAGTTGAGACAAACCAGAATAAAAGATTGATATAACTGTCCAATATCCATCAATAGATATTGCTGTGAAGGTTGCTCTAAAGGTCAGATGAACTGCGTGTATAAAACGGTTACGCTGAAATTCTATCCTCTTTTAATTGCAGTTGCAGAGGCAACAACTTATGACTGTTTTTCCGCGCAAATACCGATGAGAGATATGTGGAGCAGCAGAATTCACTGGAGAACAGGGGCAGTGAACTTTTTCATGCATGGGTCGAAGCTAGAAGGAAAGTTTGGAGGCGTAATCTTCTGTAAGGAGCTCTTATAGGGGACCATACTACTTTGGTGTTTTCCGAGCGAAGTAACTGCTAATAAGGTAGCAGTAGACTTACTGCTCCGAAGTGCTGAGTGTCAAGCGGCTAAACCTTCATTCCGACGCAAAGCGGCGATAGTGGTATTGAGAATTAAAGTGAGTCTGTCCGCCCTAGAAATAGCGTAAATGTAATTCATTATCAGACTCTTTGTGTGTCTGGTTAGAGCGGAATCGTTGAAAACTGCAAGGTCGATGAGCCAGCAAGAGGTTTCCGTTGTCATTTGCTTTCTAGCACTGGACATATGGACTTTGTTTCTGTGCGTTTGCGAGATTCTTCTGATTTAGGGTATTGTCAAAGACATATGAAGGAAGGTGAGGTGGGAATGGGTACTTTCTCTTCCATTGTTCAGCTTTTGCAAGATTGAGGTTGAAACATCTTGGCAGTCATTCCTTGGGCGAATCAGAAGACGGGTTAAAAGCGCTTTGTCGATTTATGAATATGAATCTTATGATCAATTTTATAGGAGTTCTAAGTACCAAAACCGTTGCCTGCTATATGTATACCTTTATGATAAAAAGTAAGTACGAACTCCTGTGTTCGAACCCAATTAAATTTCCATTTCCACCAGCTCGATGGGATGTATGAAGGTTTGCGTTCCTAAGTATTTAAGTCTTAACCTCCCAAACGCGGGACAGTTGAAAAAGAGGTGTTGAGTTAGTTCTACCTCGTCTTGTTCTATATAGCTTCTGCGAATAGCGTCTGATAAGATTCCCAGGCTTACACTGTTAAAAGCCCCCACAACTAGAAAGAGGGTGGCTTTACCGAGGGCAAAGAAATTGTAAATCTCTTGTATGGCCAAAAGAGATTTTGCAACAGCGCATTTACAGGTAGTTGCTCAGCGCTGGTTTATCTATCACGAAGTCCAGCTATCTAGTAAAAGAACACAAGAAGATACGGCCTGCCTCGATCTGCTTCCATTCTACTGATAGAGGTTCTTGGGTGGCTTTCCTTGATAGCACATCAGGCTTCCAATTTTCTGCGATTTCGCTGAGGTCTGACACCCATACCAGTCTTCTCACATATATACTCGATACTATTGATAGCGTGGTTAGACACTCTTTGACCCACCCACTCTTTGACCCACCCTGAAGCGCTGCAAGGGCTAGTATTGGTGCCCTGTTTTCTCGCCGGTATATGGGCAGGAAAAGATATAAGTGATCTTGTATGAAGTAAAATTGTGTGAAGATTTGCGAGTGTTCAGACACGTGTTCGTTTTGGTACCCAGATTCTCTGAGTCTGATAGCAACCTTCGCAGCCACATACCTTCCGACGATGTCTACGGACACTATGTGCAAGATGCTGTTAAGTGCCATGGTTGGAGTGAAACTTAGTGGAGTAGAACATAATGGGCTTGTCTATGGTGTCGTAGATTCTCAACGAAGTGGGAGAGACCCTACCTTTTGCCAATGGCCCCTCTACAGAACAATAAGGCTTATGATGCCTTTTATGCTCTCTCTTCTATATTCGGCTTCTATGAAAGCTTCCTGTCCACGATGAGCCCTAGATATTTCGCTGTATCCGTCAGTTGTAGACGGATGTCTATTATAATCAATAGAATTATCACACTTTTTGTAAATGACAACAGATATCAGTAAATGAATGAATTGTGAAAGTCTTTAGTTTAGGAGTTGGGAAGGGTCCAAATTGGTTTGAATTGGCAGTAAAAAACGTAGTAAAATTGAGCACAATACACCCTGAAGAGACAACATGGAATCAGAACATCAACAGCTGCACATTCACGACATAACTTTCATTCATAAAAGGCGTGAGGCTTTCCTTGAACTTGCGCTGCGGTGCAGTGTGCTTAAATTGTCCATATTTCAGCTTGAACAGCAGCGTCGATGCATCAAATAATGTTTCAATTCCAAAAGTGTAACACGTTTCAAAACCACACCGTTGCGCACTGAGTTGTATTGAAAAGCACTTGTGTGCCACTTACGTTCCACAAGAGCGCAACTGTTGCGAGAGCCCGAGCATAATTACAGCCAATTTATGCTCTCGGTTGAGCATAACTGCGAGCTGACGCATGCGCACGCAACACCTGAAGCGCACCTACACTCGCGCGCTCACGTACTTCGCTCTCACAGTGCGTATTGTCCTTTTAACCGTTAGAGACAAAGCAATTACTGTCACAATTTTGTCATTTCCACAGCCGTGCGCTTGATACGCAGGCAAATTGTGGCGGGTGGATTTCGCTACACGAACGCAGTAGGAGGTGTGTATGCCAGGCGAGCTGCTGGCCGTGCAACATTCGTTTTTGCCTTCGTTCCACAGTCGTGAATCGCTTATTCGGCGCTTCAGCGTAGACAAGTAGGAAAGTATTGGCCGAGTTTTTGTAAGGATGCTACTAATGCTATGCGCTCGGTTAGTTTCGTTAAGGATACCAACGGTAGTGGTAACGGTGAATTCGTACGTACGCGTTTTCAACGCAAAAATCGCTCGTTTTGCTAACAAGTGAACGATATCATTTTATAATCTGCGATTGTTTAAGGTAGTGACCGTTATGATAAATATGCTTTATAATGAAGGCAATAAATACGAATAAAAAGCAAGTCATTTTTGCTTGCCAAGTGTTTAAAAGTTTCCTTAAACAATTCAACCGTGGATAGTGCATTGCATAATCAGCATTTGCATATAATAAAAAACAACAATAAAAAATAAATTAAGTAAACCTACAAATCAAGTACAGCCTTAAAAGGTGTGTGCATTAGAAAATTAGAAAATCGGGCTGCCACTTGCTTGCTGCTTGTTGGCAGTTGGCTGGCATTTCCACCTCGCGAAACGAAAGCGTGTCGATTGAGTCGGTGAAAAGTCAAAGTCGCCGTTGTTATTATTGTTTTTGCTGTCGAAAAGTGCAGTGTGTCGGTGTGTCACAGTTCAGCGTTACGTCGGCGGCATCAGCATACATACTTATGTATACACGTTCGCACGAAGAGGCTTAATTTAAGACGAAAGTCGGTCAGTTGGAAGTCTCGGTCGCGGTGCTGAAGTCGCAAGCGTTCGCAAACGAAATTGTTACAGCCTCAGTCGTGTCGTGCTGCCACTTTAGCAAGCTGGCAGCGAACGCACTAAACCAGTGCGTGTAAAGCATACCTGACCCCGGTTAATGTCAAACGGCTTATCGGTGTGTTTGTGCATGGACTTACGTTCGACAATAATTGCAGTAACAATTGGGCGAACGCATTGCCCAGCTGAGGGTTAAACTTGAGTGCTATGAGTATGTTCTAACAAAAAAAATTAAAATGTTGAAAATGCTGCAAATAACGGTGAAGGTTATGAATATAGCTGTTTAAGCATAGTTTCAATTTTATAAATTTAAAGCAAGCATAACTTTAGGCGTGCAGTGTTAATTACAGACGAAACGTTGATAAAGCTAATTACCAGGCATAATCTTAGATTCAGAGCTGAAACATTGATAAGGCCAGTTACCGAAAATAAAATTAAATTTAAATTCACTATAAGCCTAATTTGAGAATTGCTGAAAAGTTTCGCCAAAATATGTTGCGCCTAAAAGCTCACAATGAATGTAAGAAAATTTCCAAGCATAAAGTACAAACTTATTAAACACGAATAAACTGAAATATTATGAAAACCGAAATGAAATCCAACCATAACATAAATTTTTACTACATGCCAGCATACATTCAGGCGTAACAGGACAACTGTTGCTAGCAGCAAACAAGTTCAATTGATAAACAACAATTAAAATTCAGCAGCATATAAAATTTATGAGATTATCGAATAAATAAATTATTCTTTTCAAAAGCGTAACATGCGACACATGCGGTTGCTAGGCAAAGCATACATTTTAGCGCAAAGAGAAATGTTAAAGTAATTGCGGCTTAACATTTGTGTTAAAAAACAATTGTGTAAAGGTATTTCAATAACAAAATAAAAAAATAATACACGACAACAAAACCGCAACGACTTGCTTAATAAACCGCCTAAAGGTATGCTAAAGTTATGCGCCGCGTTAACCTAACAGCCTTGAGTTTTTGACATAAACGCACAATACACACGAATGAGCTAAGCGACAGCTACAAAACATTAAAGTCAAACTTTGCACATATATTGCTCATAAGTCTAGCCTACTTTTCGGCACTTTGGCACTTTGAAAACACCAAAAGCGTAAGCATTTGTCAAATGTCGGCACAACTACTGCGTAATTGAAGTATTTACTTTTTCATATCAAGTTAACAAGTTTGTGTCAAGTATTTGCGCCTTAAATTATGCTAGCCTTACTTTCACTTTGAGTGCTCTACAAACTTTGACGTAGGCAGCAAATCTGTGCTTGTACTAAATATAAAAAAGAAATAAATAAATAAATAAATCTGTAGCCGCAGCAACAAACCCGAAATATTTGTGTGTAATAACGAAAAAAAGCAACAGAAATTGAAAAGCACGAAAAACGTAACATACTTTCAGGCGCTGCGAGACATGCAAAATGCAAAGAAAAATTCTAAAGCTTGAGTGCTGGTTTTGAGTGGCAACAAATTACCATTTCACATCCGTATTAGATACCTTTTCCGTGTGCAGGCAGCGTATGGCAAAACTTTGCGTCTAAAAGTTAAGTTAAGTGAGTTGTGAATGTGTTAGAAAGTCGGTCAGAAGCAAACAAAAACCAAAAAAAAAAAAAAAATGCAAAAACAAAAATCAGAAAGTCAGTTTCGCATTTGGCGAGTGCGTTTGTCACGTCTGTAGACGTGGAAAAAGGTACTAAAGCACAAAAAAAAATACGAAAAAAAAAAGTGAAAATAAAATTGAAAGTTGCTGCGAGTAAAAGTGGTTTTGCGCATATTTCCGTTGCATACTTGTTGGCGCGTAACCTGAAACTTTCGTGCATAGCAAACCTTTTGCCAGCAGTTTGTAACTGATATGTCATGTCGGCTGTCGACTAACTAACAGCGGCGCACACTGTCTAGCTGACTTGCAGTCAAGCGAAAAGTCAACTTCTCACAACAGTGAGGTGCTGGGGCGTATACGTAACCCACCACACGTGTGCGCGTTTGCTAACGTGTTGGTACGTGTGTGTTATGCGTGTGTGGACGCATGAAGTAATTCATTTTACTTAAATGTAATCAAATTGAACATTGTAAAATTTGTAAAGTGTTCATAGGCACGCATGTAAATTTTTCAATTCGTGCGCGAAATTTTATTGTGGCAACAAATTGTGAGAAAATTGCAAAGTGCGAAGATTTTTATGACCCCTTAGATAGCACGTAAAAATAAAGTAAGTGTCGGTTGTGGGTATAAGACACCCTTAAAGTATACAATTTATATGCAAAAAGTAAAGCAGTCAAGCTTGCTCATGACTTTTGGACTTTTGCTTTACACCTAACACAGTGTGTGTGACTGATTATTGTCGCGTACATGCAGATCGCAAACACGGAGGACATCATCTGGCGACTGTAAATAAGGATTTCATATTCGTAGCTCGTAAAATTTGCAAGGTTACGCGAATTTATTTCCCCTTTGGATTTAGGGCCCCCAGCAGCAATGCGACAAAACTGCTTGCACATGACCGGCAATTGTGGCATTGAATTTGTGTGCGAATAAAATATACGACGAACAAATTTAGCAGGTAAGTTAGTGCTGTACTAACTTTATATGAAAAAAAATATTTATTTCAATACAAAAAAATTAGCTTCGTATGTCAAAAAACGTCGCAGTCATGTCCTTAAACGCATGAATTCCCACGAATTCCGCTCAAGTGTGTGTTTACTGCTGTCAAATAAGTCTCAACCCTATGTCAGCGCGGCAGCTGTAAATATTTTTTAGTTGCCGTGAAATTGAAAGAAAGCGGGTTCACACATCCTCACAGACACACACGCGGGCGTACTTTCGCTTGCACAAAAAAAAAAACAAATCGCTTGCATACTTTATGTGTCATAACCTTTTTGATGGTCATTCAAGTTTTACACCTTCAGTTCGTGTCGCTTTAGCGTGTATTTTATTGCCATCAAATTTCATGCTCATGCTGTACATCTGCACTCGAAGCCACTTATTTTTTGTTTTTGTTTACTAACTTGTATTCAGTTTTTGTTTTATTTTACTTATATTTTTACTCTGCCATTGTCGTTCGTTATCAATTTTGCAGTTATCTTTTACGCTCAACAAATATTTTTATTTGCTCATTTGTATGTTTCTTTGCTTCTTGAACTGACAATATTTATTTATGCATTTAGTGATGAAAGTTAGTTTTAGTTACGTAAAAATTTATTTTAAAACATTTTTGCTCATAAAACAATTGTTAGAGAAAAGTCTATAAGAAAATATCTCTACTAAAATTATTTGTTCACTTTGGAATTTTCGCAAAACTTCAAATTTTCTTTAAAATTTTGTTTAGGAATTCGTTGCCTGAGACTTACTTTTGAAAGTCATGCATTTCTGAAAAATCATTTCCGATAAAGTAATTCTAAAGAATAACTGTAGGCAAATATCTATACCAAAAATATTTGTCCACTTTGGCATTTTCGGAAAGCTTAAGACTTCTTTTATGCTTCGTTTAGAAACCTTCTCCCAAGGAAACTTTTTAAAATCATACTTTATAATGAATAATTTCCCATAAGGTAATTCAAAAGATTATCTATTATCTACTATAATTTTCTTTTCTGTGATAGAACAGGTTTAGATATCTACCTCAACAAAACTTGTATGGTATGGGTAGTTTCAGGTGTGCTTGAGGATAAGTTAGTTTAAATGAAGAGGCCGATTGTGCTACAAGCGCCGACACGATTCTCAATTGGACAGCTTAAAATGCTGGTCTGTTGTGATACCAAGAGCTTGATCATTAGCATCATAAACAAGTTAATAATTCGGTAAAGCTTCTTCAGTCTACCACAAATTAGTTGTGGCGGCATATATCAGTTTTGGTTATCCTTCCTTGTTCGCCGAAGATAAGACTGCTGTGATGTTTCAAACTCAGTCTTGCAAGAGCCGTACAATGTCCGTACAGTGTCTGGATATTGCTACATCACTTTCTTCAATACATCTTCTACAATTTGCGTTCATCAAAAATCTTTATCTTGTATGCATGTATGCCTGTTGGACAGTGTCCTGTAGAAACTCGTAAGACTGGGGCAAGATAAATATATCTAAGAGCATGTGCTTATGTTGATCTCTACCAAACTAAACCTGGACGATTTTGCAGTCAAACAAGATATGATCTTCAACTAACGCCTGCTAAGCTCATGCGTAGTTCATAGGTTATGTTCTGCATAAGAGGACATCATTACTGCACGTTTTTACTCCAGGTTAAGTGGAATAAAGAGGCTGCCTTATGTGAGCTCAGTAAACATTGGTACTCCAAGGCGTATGAGTAACTTATTGTAGATGGATAAGTTTTGAAAAAAATCTATAAATAAAGAAATCGAAAGCCAATGTAGCCTATAAGAAGAAATAAAACCCTGAGTATGCAATAAATATTAATATACATATATAAAAAGTCAATTATTTATGCATCAGATTAAAAAATAAAGGCTTGTTATTGTTCTTATTATGTTAACCTTTTCTTTTATGTGATCTTTTTCATAAGGTTGAAGGTCTTTTATTCCATTTTAATTTTTTTTGTTGTCTTGTCCATTGATTTCGTAAGTTTTTATATCTGACACATGGGGGTTAGGGGAAGTGTTGATCATTTTGTTTTGACTATTTTGAGCAAGAGTTTCCATTATAATTTTCTGAAAGAACGTGTTCTGGATGTCGCAAACATTGACCGATATTTTCGAAAAATCCCTGCCGCTGTGACCTTATATTCGCTATCTGGTTTTAGCCAATTACGATAAAAGATGCTATACAGTAAACTATTAAAAAATAATATATATAAATGGTCAGCGTGATAAGCTGAGTCAGTTAAACCAGTGTCCATGACCACTCTAGCAAATAGCTGCCATACAAACTGGTCGACATAAATCAAGTACTTGCAAACTAGCTTAAGTTGCTTTTTGTTGGACAGTTATTACGCTTCAAGTAGTTTAAAACATCAGCTTTGAATGGAACGTTGTGTATTGAGGTAATAGAGAAAAAACGTTGCAGCAAAGTTGGCTGATTTACTCTTTCTCTTGAAGATATGTTGCGAGAGTTTATAGATATGTTCTATTTTCGCTTGCACTGCTCTTAGCAAAAATTTCTACAAAAAGTCTTGAGCAGCTGGAGACTATTCTATTTCCATTAAGGTGCCAGATATTACTATTGAGTTCTTTGGCAATGATTCAAATGATAATTAGGTTTATAAGAACTAATTTGTAAAATTTTTTTCAGCGGCGTAATTTTTTGAGTGGTTTTCTTATTGCAATTTTTTGGTTTTTTATGTCAGTTGCAGAAAAAAATTGGTAACAATTTTGTCAAATTATAAACAATAAATTTTATTTAAAGGAGTTACATGGGTTTTATCGTGTATAAAACAGCCTTATCATCATATAAGAAGTGTTATATATCAATAGAATTTTTTATTGTTACAAACATACACTATTAAGAAAGAAATTCAGAAATTTTTGGAAAAAAGTATTTTTAATTCGGCCATTGTGACGCCATTACTGGTGACCACTCGGAAAAAAATGCGCCCATGTTGGCAGCATAACATCTTACAGGATCATCTAAAGTGAAAAAATAGTGTTTTAAGTAAAACCTTAACTTAGAACTTGGAAAAAAAAGCTGAAATTTTGATTTTTGGCAGACTTTTGTAGAAAAAAATTGAAGTTTCAGTTAAAAATTTCCGAAAATTTTTGTCATATAGTTTTAGTCAAAAAAATCCGTTCTTCAAGTCTTTAAGAATTGTATCTTAAGGACCTTTGTAAAATTTCATTAAGATCGGTTTAGTAGTTCTCGAGAAATCTCGCCAATGGACTTCAAAAAGATAGTTTGGAGAAAAAAGCGTTTAAAGACAAGGTGTTCCCTGAGGTAGGGACTATAACAGCATCCTTACTGATTAAGATTTTTTTTTGATTTTTTTTTTCGGACCACCAGGAGGGTCAGGATCAATGTCACCAGGATGCAGCATTTTTTTACACCTGTCTCTCTCCCCTCTAATTATTTTAATTTTTAATATTTTTTTGTAAAATTTTTTTTTTCTGTATTCTTAAGATATCAATAAAAACACTATAAAAAATGGATAATAAAAATATTTTTTGCTTTTTTTTTTAAATGAAATTCAAAAAACTGCCCAAAATTTAAATTCTAGACTAGAAAACCCCCTTAAGACAATATTCTAGAGGTGTTGTAGTATTTAATAAAATAATAAAAATATTCGAAGTTTTGAAACTCGTAAACTTATGTAACTCTTTAAGTCAGTATAAGAAAAAAGGAGGAACTTGACAAGCAAGTTGAAAAGCGATTGAAGAGTTTCAAGATTCGAAAAATATTAAAAGATATTTTTTAAGCAGAAAATTGCTGCTGTTTGGTACCATTGTTTTTCTTTGAATATACATATGTGTCAATTTATATATTTTTGATAAATGTAATACTCTATATTTCTATATATACTTTTAAATTTCACAGTTTAACTATTGCAACGTATTCAACTTCTAAAAACACTTCCATGAAAACTTTTTATTGTCTTAAAAGCATACTCGTTATAAATATTTCACAATGTGGCTTGTCGTTGATCGCAATTAAGAGCAAAAATGACAAAAATTAAATAAACAAAAAATTTAACAATGCCTTCCAATTAAAACGCTTGATTTCTGAAGAAAAAAGTTTCAAATCACTAGATGTTTGCTATTTATTTATTAGAAACACTAAACAAATAAAATATTTTAATTACAATCATCGACGCCTAAATGCATGCTATGAATTTTGTTGAGCTGCCACAATTATGTGTAATTTCTTTTACAAAAAATATCAATAACAACAACAAAATATGAAGAAACATGCTATTTGTAGTTGTTTTCACGAAGTGTCATTTAATAAATAACTCGATTTGACTTTTAAAGCGCTTATATCTTTATTTGCAGCAATAAATTCTTTATTTGCTATACATTTGTATATGTGATAGATTTAACTTTTAACGAAGCATATCTTATCTGTGTCAGTTTAACAATTATGGGTATTTGTATTTAGTATATGAACTGCTTGATTGCTATTTACCGTTATTTTCTGTAGATGACTTTTAAATCACGCCATTTTGTTGTTGAAAATAAGAAATGAAAACTTGCTGCCAGTCGCTTGATTGACAAACACAAAATTTTTATGCACAATATCACATATATATAGTATGCCAGCATTTATGTGTGTGTTTACATGGCTTTCTTGCAGACTTGCATAGAAGTGTATTTTCTGCTGGCAGCTCGACAGTTTCTCAAAATTTACATAAGTAAACAATGCTGTTTATTTACTTGCAGCAGCTGGAAAAGCATTTTTATTGCAGAGTTTGAAAGGATTTTCAAAATGTCAGACTTGGAAGGTATATTTGCTCGGAACTATACAAATAACTGTTTATTTGCAAAAAGTATTAAAATATTTGTTTGCATATTCAGTTGAATAGTGAACTATTAGAATATTTTGTGCTAAATCATAAGAAATAATTTCTCGTTTGTAGCTTGGTTTGATGTTTTCAATTTTTATTGTTGTTTTTGAAGGCAATAAAATGAAATACATGTTTTCCAATAAATTTCAAGTCAAGCTTTAGCTCTTTAAAATTTCTTTTTAAGTTTTTTGATTATATTTTCTAACATTATTGTGAACGATTTTGAAGTAAAACTACTTGTTTCTTTGACAATTTTAAAAATCTTCGAAACTCTTTCAAACACAAGGATTTTGCGAATGAAATTTTTTAATTCTGTATCTGAATCATAGTCATTATAGATATTTGTAAACAATATGAGGGAGGCATTATATAGAAATTTATCATATTTTATTTTTTAAATTTGCAATATTTTTGGTTACACTAAACAGTAAAATGATCAATATTATAGATTGAAAAGAAGTCATCTCTTTAATTTAGCAATTTCTTTCCTAATTATTCTTTTCTGGAGCATATAGCCATATGCCATGTGCCATCTTACCGTCGGGTAATCGCTCAGTATCGGCTTTTTCTATATTAATTTTGAACGGTCGCAACTTCCTGATTTCTGGCGATTTCTAGTGCGACGATATCTTTGCAATGTAGTTTTGGAGTCTTGCTCCAATATTTATCGCTATTTCCTGCACTTTAGTTTCTTTATTGTGGGTTCTTCTTACTTTTCTTTAAATTATATTAATATGTATTACTTTATTATATTTGTGTGTTAAAATATTCCACAGACGATTCAAAGGCACTTGAAGTCTCTGAGTAATCAAGTTTTGGATCAGCTACGTTTCGCTTCCAAGGAAAAGCTTTTAGTGCAGGCATGCTGAGAATATTCTTAGCCTAGGTTTCTGAGGATTTGCAAGCTTTTCGACATCGATTTCAGCCATTTAAACGCCGCTCTATTTTCTATCATCTTATTGTTGATATACGCTTCTTCCCTTAGTTTTTATAAAAGCGGTCGAAAACTCAGTTTCATTATTGTTAATTTTGAGCGATAGACGTTCAACATGTTTGATTTTGATTACCTCAACTTCAGCAGTGCGTGCCAGCTTGAAACGCTTATTGAAATTTTCTCGCATGTCGGAGAGTTTGTGTGATTGTAGGCAATTATCATATGTGAAGTCTAAGTCCCTGAGTTGTCATGTGAGATTCCATACGCTCCCTGTTTTCTTGTGTGGTGCGG
This sequence comes from Bactrocera correcta, assembly GCA_027475135.1. Lineage (NCBI taxonomy): Eukaryota > Metazoa > Arthropoda > Insecta > Diptera > Tephritidae > Bactrocera > Bactrocera correcta. The sequence goes on along the minus strand of CM050323.1, from coordinate 28,400,690 downwards.
TGATGCTCATGACATAATCTGTGTAGAACAATAGCGAAAAGAATATGATAGAAAGGGTAGCCATGCTGTGATGCTTCCGATATGGAACACTGTTTCGAGTTCTTGCGCATAACTTTTGTTATGAATATTACGCAATAAACAAAAAATGTTAAAACTGAATACTAGAGTGTGCTTTATGTAAAAATAGAAATAATGGTATCAGTCGAGAGAATCATGTCAAAATGTTCTCAAGGTTGCTGCCAAATTTGCCACTGAAATAGATAAAAATAGCCTAGGCTTGTTCCATCACAAAACATCTTCAATTAGTATTATTAGTTAGTAAAGAAAATATAATAGAATTTAAGAACAAGAAAGCTAATAGATGAAAAGAAGATTTACAAAAGAAATCTGAGATATTTTTTTTTTGTTTTTTACAGAATCACTCCTTTGCTAGGCAAAGCAAATTCGACGGTTTTTGACTACTCACTAGCCCATGTTATAAACAAGTTTTTTAAACGAGTCATTTTAAATACATATTTTAGTTAAAGAGTTTATTCAGTGGTTAATTTTTATTAAGCTTTTTTAAGTGGGATACTCATTCTTTCAAATTTATTGATAGATATGGTTTAAGCAGTGAATACGACAATTTTGGAGTCATATCTGCAAACATTAAAGAAAATCAAATTTGTTGTTGTTGTTTGTCATTTTTCAAGATATTGTGGAGACATGTACTAATGTCAATTTACCTTCATAATTTTTTAAATTTTAATAGACTCAGTTAAAATTCAGCGGATATATTAGTTATGCAATTAGTAAACTTTTTAAGCTCTTATTTTAAACTGGGAAATATTTGATCTGAACAATAATTACAAAGCTGTAAACTATTTTTGGCACACTTTTTATAGATGGTGTGGCTTCGACAGCTCATGCTTGTTTAGAGATTTGTGCAAAATTTTGTCAGTGTGTTCAGTAAGTATTACCATTTCATAATGGTCCATTTCTCTCTGGTACAACCTTTGAAAATTGTTCAAGTTTGATACACAAATTCACGTTCTCCGAAAAATTCATAAACTCACGCTTATCGAAAAAATATTTTATCACACATGCCATTTCTGTTTTAATGGCTACGTCAGCAAACAAAATTGTCGTTGTTGTGGCAAATCAAATACTCGCATCGCCAAATAGTGACTGTTTGCCGCAGCTTGGGGTATGGCGGTAACATTGGACCTTATTTTGTTTTTAAAAGCAGAATTTTTTTTTGGCAGAAATGTTTCATCGGGTCTTCGGAAATGAGTGTAATGGAAATATAAAAGCGGAGTCGTGGTGACCATTTGGCTGACAACTTGTTCAAATCAGAAATCACAAAAAAAAAAAAAAAATGAAGAAAACTATAATTAGTCTTGACCAGTTATTGTATCAATGGTTTCAAAATTTTGTGGGTATATTTAGGCTGCTATATATATTTCTGGCCTAATAATGAAAATAGGTATATTTATCAACGAAAATGGTTTTATTGTTTTTCAAAATATTCTCCATCAAGTTTTATACACTTTTGCAAACGCTCAAACCAATTTTCGAAGCACTTTTTCCACTCCGATTGAGACACCTCCAAAGCATGGTTTTTGAATGCTTCAACAGCATCTTCTGGCGACGAAAATCGTTAACCACGCATTATTTTCTTGATGTGTGGGAATAAAAAGAAGTCATTGGGTGCCAAGTCAGGGCTGTAGGGCGGATGACCCATCAATTCGACGTTTTGGCCGGTCAAAAAGACGATGGTTTGAGCCGATGTGTGTGAGCTCGCATTGTCATGGTGCATAATGATTCGTCTTCTTTTGTTCGTTTTTCGAATTTCTCCGAAGACGTCAGGTGGTAGTGGTGGTGGTGTACCACTCAGAATTGACCGTCCTACGTTGCTCAAGCGGAACAGTCACCACATGGCCAGTTTTGCCGAAGAAACAGGCGACCATTTGCTTCGAAGTGCTTCTTCCACGAACAACTTTCGTTGGATTTGGCTAGTCTTGGAAGACCCACACGGTCGATTGCTGTTTTGTTTCGGGCTCATACGCATAGATCCATGATTCGTCACCTGTGACGATCTTATAAACGTCTTTTGAAGCACCGCGATCGTATTTTTTCAGCATTTCTTTACACCAATCCACACGAGCCTTTTTTTGAGCGATTGTCAAATTGTGCGGGATCCAACGAGAACAAACCTTTTTTATGGCCAGGTGTTCATGAAATAACGAATGTATGCTGGTGGGAGAAATGCATAGGTATGCCTCTATCTGAAGGTATGTTACATAACGGTCTTGCATTATTAGTTCACGTATGGCATCGATGTTTTCTGGCACAACGGCTGTTTTTGGACGACCTTCACGGAATTCGTCTTTGAGCGAGCGTCGGCCACGATTGAATTCGTTGTACCAGTTTTTCACAGTGCTATAGGATGGTGCTTCATAGCGATAGAAAGATTTTAGTTCATCGATACACTCTTGTCGTGATAATCCACGTCGAAAGTTGTGAAAAATGATCGCACGAAAATGTTCACGAGTAAATTCCATTTTTTGGCCGAGATGAATTTTTTAATTCTCTGTAAATAAAACAATTCACGATTAAATGACAAAACGTTCGGAGTGATGTTATGCCAAAAATGTCAAACTTTCCAATGGAAATAATTTTCTAATTATGAGCCATCATTCATAATAATTAAAATTTTTCTTAAAAAAATAAAAACAAAAACCATAATAAATAAATCAAAACTTGCTTGTGACAAACTCTTGCATTTGCGATTTAGTGGCATTCAGTTCTCTAATTACTCACCAAACTTTTCAATTAATATGAGAAGTTTCATTTCTGTGGTACTTTTATGGCTTGCGGATTTCACTGTTGATTTCGTAAAGTTGCGCTGAGTTCTGATTTACTTTGTTGCGCATATCGGTGCGGCATACAATTCGCTTTCATTCCCAGTCATTCGTATGATTTATTCAAATATAAAAACAAAGCCAGTGACCAGTCAAAAAAAAAAAACGAAATGGGTTCTGAAAACGGAAATAAAGCAAGGAAGCTAAAAAAATATGCGTTGGCAATATTTTTGGCGTTTTTCTCAACATTTTCTGCCCAGCATATTTTTTCCGCTCCAACTTCACTTATGTAGTTGTAGCATGGCTGTGACCCGCTAGCAGTGGCTTTGCTTAAGTTGCGATGGAAATATTGTTACGTTTGTTTTTACGATTTTTTTTGTTTTTGTTATTCAACCAAATTTGAAATGGACTAACTCACTTAACTTTCTCTGCCGACAAATTGTAAACGCCTACATTTCATGCCCGCACCCACAAAATTTGCATGCCACTCCCCGCGTGCGTATTGAAACTGGAGCTACTTTGGCAAAGCACCGCTGTTGTGGTAAAAAAAAAACGGCATAAGTTGCCGCTAAGCTACGCACAATTGTTTTATTTTTCGCTTAAGCCCACTTCCTTCCGTCCGCTTGCCGACCCACCCACCCAATCAAGTATTCAACTGCTGCCACAGCCAGTCTGCCTCATTCGCAATTCATTTCCTGTATGAAAAGCCGCAATCAAGTGGTGGCTTAAGTGCCACTGCCGCCACAGCCGTCGCGGTATTTTATATAGCCATAGTTGCCGCTGTTGTTGCTTTTATTTTTGCTGCTCGTCAAACTCTGTGACAGCTTAACAAATGCTTAATAATTAATTAAGAAATGCGCTTGGTTGCGGCGAAGAAAAAAATAAAATTCAAAATAAACGAAATTTTTATTTTATTTTATATTGTGGAGCATTGTTGACCAGCTTTTAAAGCCCACAACTTACACCGCTCCGCGTTCGAAAAGCTTTTATGCTGCCAGTTCGACACGCAGCTGCCTTTATGCCGTTTCTTTGTCTTCGACTTTTGCACCGTTTATGTGTGAATTCGGTGGGATTTTAAGCAGATTTCTTTCAATAAAACTTTATGGCAGTTGCTAATTGTTCAATTTTATCAAATATTTGAAAAATTTTTAAGTTTTTTTACTCCATTTTTCGTTATTGCGTTAATACAGGGAGAAGACAAATAATTATAATTAAAATTTCCAGAAAAAAAAATGCTGGATATTAAAAAAATCGTTTGTTTGTTTGTTGTTGTTGTTTTAATGGCAAAATGGCTATAATTTTTGTATTTAATGTCGTCTATATTTCTAATTTACGGCCAAATGTCCAACAAAATGATAGGAAAAACATACCCAGATCAGTCGACTCCCCCCTGCGTGACGGTACATTTGACACAGTCATGATTGAAACGTTCAACAACTCTTCGAACGTACGAGGTTCCGTCTGAACCGAAGATGTTAATTTTAGGCTCATCTGAAAATATGAACTTTCTACAATTTTTTTGGTCCAGGTTTTTTGCAGTATCTCCCACTGAAGTCGTTTTTGTCGCATTTTTACCATCAATAGTGGGTTTTTGGCAGGTCGAAAGACAGTTAGTCCGGCATCTTAGAGGCGCCGTTTTACTATTTGCGTACTGATTTTGGTTCCATTTAATTCTTGAACTTCGCTTTTAATGTCTTCAACTTTTTCAAATCCGTTCTGAATATTAAGCCGCTTAATATGGTTTTCATCCTTGGTAGTAGTCATCTTCGAGCGTCCAGAACCAGTTTTGCGTTTTACAAACTTAGTCGCATATTTCTGAAGGAAAGCACAGACAGTAGTTTTGCGTAAATTTATTTGATCATTAATTTTGCGAATAATCAAGTTTTGCAATCACAAAGTCGTAATTGTTACTTCAGTAAATTTTAAACCTTTTCCACATTTTATTTTATTTGCAGCCACGTGTAGACTCAGGAATATAAATAAAAAATATACTTACTTCTATAGTAAAATTTTACATGTTAACACCACATCGATTTAAAGTCATTACAACTAAGTAATCCGTTTTTTCCGCTACTGTGTATTGACTCATTATATAACTTATTACCTCTTGTTTATGCAAATTCTAAAAGTATCGTTATCACGTGAGTGTTGGCGCATTTTTATTTGCTTCCCGGCGATAGGCTATATTCATTTTTCTTATAGTCGAAATACCAATTCTGTTATTGTAACTATTTTCGATCACTGATCTAATACACCTTATATAACCACGCTCCGTCAATTACTATATAATACTAGCTGACCCCGCAGCCGTTTTTCTGCGTGAAGTGTGGATGAAGAATGTTTTGAAATGAAAAGAAAGTTAAATGTACAGAGAATATGGGTTTCGAACTCTTGAATACGACAGGTACATGTGAAAAACGCATTTCCAGATTTATGCCACACTCTTCTAGCGACTATCCTTGTGACCTGTTGATTGTCATTTCAAATGCAATTTCCCTAGAAACGGAATAGGTTCACAATCAGTCGGATTCCATTGCACAATTTCGGCGCATGATTGCGAATCATAATAATGAATACTAAGCCTCTGAAAAGAATTTAGAAATTCCACAGGATAATTCACGACTTCGGCTCATTGTCAAGACGATCGTAATTAGCCCATTTGCAATTCTTAGCGAATACAATGTAAAATGTCTTCGGTAATGTCATCTTTTTCGTATCCCGTAATTGACGCGAATTTGTAGGCTCATATGTCGAAATGATCTTCGCAAAAAGCAAAAGTATGCGAAGTAGCTACAGCATTGACCATCGTTTGTTTCCAGTGATTATCATGTTCCAGTAATTGTAATTGTTGGCATGCTTCTGAAAAAGTTGCACACACTGTACCATTCACTATATGCAATGACTTAAATGAAGTTGAACCGCGAGACGCACATTAGTCGGAAAACTTCCATGATTTGCAAAAGTAAATATTCTACAAAGCGCTTTATTGCAGTTCACATATCAACCCATTTGATACTTGCTGATCTCATTTCGTCCAAGGCCAGTAATCGCCATGTTGCTTTCTTTGGTGGCGTATTTGCAAACGTATTTGATTGATTTCACCAAACTGCAACATTCAACATCGACATGAGTTTTGAATTTGAATTAGACAACCATATTCTCCATGGTACGACTCATGTATTGTCGACGATATTCACTCCTCTAACTTGAATAATAAATATTATTTTCGGCTGGTGAGCTACGACGATAGAGTGGATATTCACCTTTTTCAGTTTGCGTTCCCGAAGGTAAAGCACGTGTATAGTGTTTCGTGCATTTATTGTCAGACAAACAAACCGAAGTGGGATTATGATGTGTGTAAGGTGTTGTTTGAAAAGTTGTTGCTGTGACATCGTGACTATCGCTTGCTGATTGACCGCCATCCATAGTTCCACACGTATGTCATCGCTTTTTGGAAGTACTCGTTCATGTGCCTTGGTGTACCATACGTTGATGGCAAAAAGAACGCTGACCGATATTAGCGCGACCTCTTATTGGTTTCGTAACAAATTTTAATCTGTTATTGATCACTTCGTCTGAAACACATCTAAAGTTTTCACTGAATAATTTTCAGTAATTTTTCTTTTAAATAGTCGGAATAAAAAAGCAAGCGACCGAAATTGAACGACCCAAATAATTTACTAAACAAAATATTGGAAAACAAAAGAAAAAAAAATTATGAAAAAAAATGACTTTTACGTATGTACTTATGTATGTAAAACGTTTGTATGGGAAAAAGGAAAGGCCTGTTTTTAGGGGTTTTCCGGCAAATTTCGTAATTTTTTTTTACACAAGAACCTTCTCCCAATAATAACAAAAAAAAAAAAAAAATAATTTTTTTCGTTGTGTTCAGTAATGTATATATTTTCATCATTTAAAAATATTCGCAAGAATACCGTTTACAAATTATTCAAGCTTATTATCACAATAATCTTTCTACAATTGCAACTTTTTGTTCGCATTTGCCAATTCATGGTCTCAATAATTGTCCACCTACGTTCGCTATTCGTCAAATTTGTTAAAACTTGGAGCGTGAGTTTTTATTACATAATGCTCAAGTGTGAATAAGGCAAAGACCGGCTCGAAGTAATGAAAATATTGCTGTCGTTCAGGCAAGTGTTGCTGAAGACCGCAATTTGTCCATTGCAAGACATTTTCAACATTTGAGATTGTCCCAAACCATAACTTGGCGAATTTAGAGAAATTACTTAGTCTTGCATCCATATAAAATTGTTTTCATTCAAGAACGAGAGCCATTGGATCACCGTACATGTCGGTAATTTTCTGATTTTGCATTGGAGCTACTTGAAAACGGTAACGAGTTTTTGTAAGAAAATCATATTCTTCGATGAGGCTCACTGCAATTTGAGTGGTGCGGTAAATAAACAAAACTGTCACTTCTGGTGCGTAGAAAATCCACAAATGATTCGTAAATAACCATAGCATTCAGCAAAATTGAAAGTTTGGTGTGGTTTTTGTTTGCGTGGCTCTAGTTGTCAATATCAAATGTGTTGCTCATGACATACGACTTGATTTAGTGGAAAAACGAGTCGAAAATTGGGTTCGTCGAATTCATTTTTGCTTTAAAAGGTGTAAAGATCATTTGAATGACGTTATATTCGGAACTTAATTATATCTATTGTATTTCACACTAAATAAAAAAACATTTGAGTTTGCTTAAAAACTATTGTATTTTTTGTTTTAAGAGAATTCATATCACTCTTATTGGAAAGCCGTTTAAGAGCTTGATATTTAACGTATTTAACCTTTTTTTTAAATATTTTTTATTGTGTTATAATCATAATAATATTATATATAGTATGAGATCCCTTCAGGTAGGCCCAGAAAAATTTAATTTTGTAATTTCGTAAGGCGGTAGCCAGCTGTATTTCTTGGGCATTTTTTACCAGCTCAAAATATGGTGTCTTGGTGCTGGGTGCTGTGGCCAGCCAACGATATAACTGCTTATTGAAAATATGGTTTGTCTCATTATACAGTTGATTTTTGGTCCATGCAGGCTTATTGATTAACCAATGTGCGCAATATTTTAATTGCCATTTGTCTCCCCGAGGTGCTGGCTTTAAAATTTATTATTATTCCTCGTCAATATAATGATTAGTTACGTTGATTAATCTAGTTTTTGTATAAAATTACTTGAGAAATGCAAATTTGAAATTAGAAACTTCATAAATCTCTTAAAATATATAAATAAATGCAAATATAAACTTTTGCTTAGCGAGACTTTCTTCGCTGCTAATATGTTACTCCAGCAGCCATTTAGTTAGTTTGAGTGAATTACGTATACGCCTCGTACCACAAAAAAGCATACAGCAATATGTACAGTGATTCGCTTACGTTTGAATTTAATTCACATTTACATACATACACTCATATTTACATACATACAAAATTGCGCCCTTAACGTGGCTGCTGATAGCCGCCGTTTACTTTTAGACCACTAAATAGCCATGTTGGGCTTGTGGCAGCGGTGGCGGCACCTGTTGTTGCCTCAAAGCTATGTGTGGCAAGGCACACCTTTGAAGGCTCATAAGTGCGCGCTTAATTGTTTGTTAATGTGCCACATGCAACAAACCGCACACACACACACATTCAAAGGTCATTGTGTGTGCAATAAAGCCTATAAAAGCAAATATAATAATTCAATTGAAGCGCATTTCAATATACTCGCCGTATTTACCAATAATTTCGGGCTATAAAATATATATTTATGTGCTGACTTTGTGGCCAAAAGCCTATTTCGAAACCCCTAATTTCGAATTACAATTCCTTTGGTTGATACTCCCGCCAGGCTAGTAAAATTTAAGCGATTTTCTTATTGCCATTTAACGGTAATGATTATTACCTTTGAGCGTCTATGTGTATTATGCTAACAGCATTTGTTATGCTCTTAAGGAAAGCCTGTCAGCTCTGTAAGCAATTTGCTTAAGCGCTAAATTGTTATATAATTTGATTATAAGCCTTCCATATTTACATTATATCTGTGTATATACAAACATAAGTATATATGTAATGCAAATAACTGTATCGCATTTCATTCAACAAATTATTACATTTGTCAAGTAATATATGTACATTGCCACTTATTCGTAACAAATTACTTTGCATTAAGCAATGCGATACCCGCAGTTATTAGTCAGCAATCAAGTTGTCTGCTCAGTTATCCATATTAAAAGGTAATTAGCCATACATATGTCTAATATTTGAGCTTATAACAAATGCCAGACTTGTATAACAAAATCATTTATTTAACGAGAATTCACTGAATACTTTTGTTTAATGACACCTTGAAATTGACTTGGTTTATTGTGCAAATAAATGTCTGACTTTATATGTACTCAGTTGTATGGCAATAATTTGTAAATAAATTTGTGTGGTAAAGGGTATTCGAGTGGAAAATAAATTGCTTTTAATATCAGTCATTAAAATATCGTTTATTATAAGTAGCTTTGAAAAATATTTATGTTTAAATTAAAACAGCTTGACTGTATAGAAATACATTTTCTTAGAAATCATTGTATATCCTATTAATTAGCACCTAATGTGTTAATAAATCTTGTTGCTCTGATATATAATTTGTTATTATTTAAGCCAATATTAGTTTGAAATAAAGCAAAAGTGGCAATACATTGCAATCATTTCATTGTAATTCCTAATCAACTTAGATTATGAGTTCTGGTTGTATTAATACTAAAGAAATTTAACTCAAATTTAATAGGGAATTTTAATGGTTGATTTGCTGAGTCCAATTTTGGATGACCCATTTGAGCTTTTCGACTGGTAACTGGCATATGACACGCGTGATGTTTTGCTCCAAGGCCTGAATCGAAGCGGTATTGTCCGTATAGATTTAAGGCTTTACATATACCCACAGGAAAAAAGTTTTGCTCGAAAACGTCGGATCTTCTTGGAATTTTTCAAGAGCTCATTGAATGAAGCGATATCACTTGAGTAGGTCCAGCGGTTTCAGTTCTTGCACAAGCTCTATTTTGCACGCTTTCAATTTAATATATACAATTTTATGTTCAGTACATTAATTTGTCAGGAGATGACGAAAATAAAAGTTCAATTCCCACATTTAAAGAAGAATGTAGTGTCCCTTAGAAGTTGAAAAACATTCGAAATACACAGACACAAATATAGATTATTAAGTTAAGTAAAGCATATTACTTTTAAGCCATTTGGTGTCGTCAATGAAGTTATTAGTTTCCGTTATGCTTTCTATGCATTCAAGGTTAAGTATCTGCTGGAGACAGAGTTTGCTGTCTGGTTTGTGATGAAGCTGGACACTCACAGAGTAATAAGTTCCTTAGTTTCTGTTTTGTCATAAATTGGTCATGTTCGTTTCGCTATCTTGTACATGTTTGTAAATTAACATCTATTCTTAGCGATTTGTTCAAATTTCGTATTGAGTTTCCGCTTGGTCGTTCCTATCGAGCATTGTATTCATCTCGAAAGGTTCAGACTTAGCCAACCCGTCTGCTTTTTCGTTGTCGTAGATGGTCGTGTCATCGGGAACTCAAATTATGAACAAATAGAGTTAACCTGTCTTTAAGCTTAAAACTCACACAACTAAGAGCGTATATAATGAATGCATCTGGTGGAAATCGGCTTGCGTGATGGAATCGCTAGCTGAAAACTAGATGTGTTAAGAAAGGAATATATACCATACATAAATTTCAAAGAGTATTAAGTAAGGGTAGTGTAGAGCTATAATAAACCTAAGTGATCAATTTTCTTTCTTTTAGGCTTTATTAACATATTCCTATATGTGAGTTGGTAAAAAACATTTTTTTTTATTGAAAATGTGCTAGAAAATGGCAGCTTTGAGCCAATTTTAATGAACTACTTATTACCTTTTTACTTAGGAGAGGAATATCAGCAATTTTCATTCTAGGGGCTAGTAAAGCCATCTTAATAAGTAAAGGGTGGATCATCTAACGTTTAAAATTTGAATTATCTATATTTCGATATTGGAAACGTCAAATACCATTCGGAAAGTGACAGATATTCAGTAAAAAGTCTAAAATTTACGAAATGGGTCGCTATTCACTTGAAGAAAACTGAGAAATATTTAAAGCTTTTTTCCAAAGTTCGTTTGACCGAGGATGGTAAGTTTTACCGAAAAATCATCTTTTCGGACGAGGCTCATTTCCACCTCGATGGTTACGTTAACAAGCAGAATTGTCGCATTTGGGGCACAGAAAACCCGCACGTAATCGTCGAGAAGCCAATGCGCTCAGCACAAATCACTGTATGGTGCGGATTTCGTTCTGGTGGAATCATCGGCCCATTTTTCTTCGAAAATGAAGAAGGAACCGCCGTAACCATCAAGGAGCGATATCGCGCTATGTTAACCGAATTTTTCTTCAAGAAAATTGAAGAGGAAGACTTGGACAACATTTGGTTCCAGCAGGACGGCGCTACGTGCCATACAGCAAACGCTACACTCAATCTTTTACGCCCTTTCTTCGTATTTAAAATTTTATATAGTCCACCCTATATATAAATTGCACGTAGTTTATTGGATAATGTTATACCTCAGCTTCAGTTAATATGTATATGAAAGATGTTTTACATCATACCATTATAGCGGCTAAGACAGTTAAAAATTTTATTCACATATTTACCAATTGTGAATATTATTTTTTGTTTCCCAGAAAGTACTTTGAACATTAACCTTTAAAAAATTTTATATAAACAGAAATTTTCCAGACTCCTTAACTATGTATTTTTATAAAAGCAAATTTTATGGTTTGTATAGTGTGCTCACAACAGGAATATTTTTATATATGCAGATTGCTTTGAAATCACCAAAATCTTTTAAGGTTTCGTCAAAGTTGGTGAAAAATGCCTTGAACTCTTAGTGGATCTAACATCCTATTTCACAATAAACTTGCAATGAGTTCCAGCTCATAGAGGTATCATGATAACTGTGAGGAAGATGACAGAACAGGTACTGCCTTATAATTAGACTCCGGAAAAGAGGGACTTTCTACATAAGCAGGGACACGTGGCATGAATGGAATACGGACCGCTCATGCTAACAACAAAAATTCGAAAGGAATGACACTCCTTGTCTAATAGGCAAGCTAGGAATGCCATATAATGACTATTGTGGAAGGTGTCCGAAGTTAGAAAAAGTGGTAACTGTAAGAATCTCCTATGCCAATGCAAGGATTTTTATAAGAAAATAATAGCAACTATCAGTTGAGGGCTTTTTTTCACGACCCACAGATAAAAATTTAACTTTTAGTACTGTTGAACTTCATTACAATCACGGGAAGCTTTAGAAGACAGAGAATATAGTGAGTTTACATTAAAATTCGTGAATTAAAGCTTTTCTCATTCCCATAATGATAAACAATAAAATTTTCAACATAAATTATTGCCTGAGTAAAGAGTGAAAATATGAGAGAGTGAACTCTGATATAATAGTTTTTGGGTTTTAAATTCCCAAAATCACCTTTTTAGGGAGTCACACCAGGTGAATCCATGTTTTTATGAAGATAAGTGCATTCATTTATATGATTAAGATTTTTCGTTAACGAATTATTGTAAAATTAAATTTATATAAAAGAATTTTGTCTATTAATTTTTGTTTTATTTATTTATTTTATTGTTTTCTAATGACTTGCAATATCAAAATATAATTAATTAAAAATAAATGTGTAAATGCCAACTTTTTGATTGCTGTCACCCATCCACCCTCGCATTCCCAAAAAGAAAATAAAAATATTTTTTTTAGCAATTTTTTATAATATTAAGGCAAACGAAAAAAGGAAAGTGTAAAATCAAATTTAATTATTTAAGTCCTAACGAATACACACAGAGAATCTGGTATTTCTTAAAAAAAAATTGGCACAATGTGGTGCCAATGTTGGCAGTACCGAGCGAAACAGCCAAAGAACGCTGCCAAATGCTGGTAAACAACTGGTGTGAAATGTTTGGCTTAAAATCTTATGTAAGGTTCAATTTATTGTGTCCAGTTTCAGGTTTTACGATTTTTTTTGTTAAAGAAAAATATTTTTATAAATAATGTGATCGAGTTTTCGAAATTACAATTTTTCACATATTCGACAATGAGGATTGGAAGAAATCGAATTTAAAACCTTAAATGTTTAGAAAGAATTTAAGAACCTTATTTCTCCCTTAAGGGGAATTTGGTTGATTAAGGCGTTACAAGGGTTTCGTCGGGTAAAAAACAGCACTTTTTCAACAATTTTTTTCTCATGTAAAAACTAAATATTTCATTAGTATTTTATATTGTTGCAAATATACACTATTAACAAAAAAATTTTGTAATTTTTGGAAAAACTCGGCCAGAGAACAGATATGCCCGCGTTGGCAGGATATCTTCTAATGAACTTGAACGAAGGGAAAAAAACTGAAAATTGAATTTGTGACAGACATTTTTTCCAAAAAAATTAAATTTCAGTGAAAATTTCCAGCAAATTTTTTCAAAAGTTGTAATCGAAAAAAATTCTTTATCCAAGTCTGGAAAATTTAGGACAATATTATAGAGGTGTTGTAAAATTTAATAAGATAATAAAAAAATCGATTTCTTTTTAAACCCATGTGAAGAGAAAACCTTTAACGCAGTACAATATAAAATAAAACAGGAGAATTTCGCTGAATTTACCAATTAACTTTAATATTATTAAATTTACTTTAGCGTCATTTGTCCTATTTGACATATATATTTTTATTTACGAGTATATCGCTTTCATTTTGCATCCACCTCAAACCTGCTCGCCTAGCAGCTGTTGCCAGTCTCTAAAAAATAATTGTGCTTACCAAAGTGTGTACTAAACTTTTTATTTCATTAATTTGTCTGCGGATTTTATGTCAGCTTCTTGCTAATTAAATTACATGAGGACAGTGAATGTATGCATATGCGACAGTATGTACGAAAGTCAATAAAAGTGAAAGTCTGTGTTTGCATTTAGCCACGTCTGACCATGTGCCATTGAAGGCATATCTATTTTATATCTGCTCGTATATACACTTTATATTATATGCACGACAAAGTACATACATACATACATATGAGAGCAAATTAACATTACGATGCCTAGACAGATATTTGCGAGACAGTAAAGGCTATCAACCTTGAAGAGGAAATTTTATTTTGGAATTGTCTGCTTTCTTTAGTATTGTCTGCAAGCTAAAGCTAACATATGTAGAGATTTGGTTAGAAGAGGATTGAATGAGATGGTAGAAAGGAGAACAGATTAAAGGAAATGTAAAAAAAAAATGTATCGATACTTTGTATAACTGTATATTAGGGTGAATAGAGAATTAATATACCGATTTGAAGGGCTAAAAAACCAAGAAGAATATATCACTGAAACTCAGAATTGTTAACCCGATTTTAAAAGCTTTCGGTGAGCGCTAAAGTTTTGCATATAAATAACATGTCATTCTCTTTGCATCAAATTAAAATTTCAACCGTTTATGATACAATTTTTTATTTCGCGGATTCTTTGAGAAAATTAAACTTATGTACAAAACAAAAAAATTCTTCAGTATACAAAGCAAAAAACAATAAGACTTTTTAATTTAATTTATAATTAATTTTTTGACCATTAAAATATTCGTATATTTTAAACCTTTGAAAAGCTACTACTCTACATCAAAAATGCTTCAAACCTTGCCTTTGCTGCTTATTAATATATATCAACAATCTGAGCGACAGCCAGCAATGTCAGATTTTGTAAATCTATTAAAACTTTTGGCCACAAAAATCTGTTGTAACGGGTGATTTTTTTGAGGTTAGGATTTTCATGCAGTAGTATTTGACAGATCACGTGGGATGTCAGACATGGTGTCAAAGAGAAAGATGCTCAGTATGCTTTGACATTTCATCATGAATAGACTTACTAACGAGCAACGCTTGCAAATCATTGAATTTTATTACCAAAATCAGTGTTCGGTTCGAAATGTGTTTCGCGTCCGTGTCCGATGAGCGATGAGGCTCATTTCTGGTTGAATGGCTACGTAAATAAGCAAAATTGCCGCATTTGGGGTGAAGAGCAACCAGAAGCCGTTCAAGAACTGCCCATGCATCCCGAAAAATGCACTGTTTGGTGTGGTTTGTACGCTGGTGGAATCATTGGACCGTATTTTTTCAAAGATGCTGTTGGACGCAACGTTACGGTGAATGGCGATCGCTATCGTTCGATGCTAACAAACTTTTTGTTGCCAAAAATGGAAGAACTGAACTTGGTTGACATGTGGTTTCAACAAGATGGCGCTACATGCCACACAGCTCGCGATTCTATGGCCATTTTGAGGGAAAACTTCGGACAACAATTCATCTCAAGAAATGGACCCGTAAGTTGGCCACCAAGATCATGCGATTTAACGCCTTTAGACTATTTTTTGTGGGGCTACGTCAAGTCTAAAGTCTACAGAAATAAGCCAGCAACTATTCCAGCTTTGGAAGACAACATTTCCGAAGAAATTCGGGCTATTCCGGCCGAAATGCTCGAAAAAGTTGCCCAAAATTGGACTTTCCGAATGGACCACCTAAGACGCAGCCGCGGTCAACATTTAAATGAAATTATCTTCAAAAAGTAAATGTCATGAACCAATCTAACGTTTCAAATAAAGAACCGATGAGATTTTGCAAATTTTATGCGTTTTTTTTTTTTAAAAAGTTATCAAGCTCTTAAAAAATCACCCGTTATTTGGTCTCATCATGGCTGGTATTTTGTAGTACAACAACATAAGTGTAAGCTAGTAAGAGGAAATTATAGTAAACGGAGTAATTGAAATTGATTTGATGCAGAGGAAACAGGCTAGATGAAGTGCAGTTAGTCTGGTATTGCACATAGATTTTTACCTCTGCATATATGTAAGCAACTGTAATTTATCTACGTATATGGCGCTTGTGCACAAGCGGTATGTCATTACTAAGAATATGCTATACCCAACTAACCCACATGTCAATTTGACTGTGCAAGTATGTTGTTGGCTAATTTTCAACTGTCGTGCTAAATTATATGAATGGACAGCGGCTTTGTCAAAGTAGTTGCAGCAAGTATTTGTTCTGCGTTTACATTGCAATTGCATGCAGTCAGTTGGGTTACTCATACGACATGGCGCACAGTGTGAGGGCATTATTAATTTTAAGGAAACAATGTCTAACTTGGTATAACTGGACATTATTTCTATTTGTGTATATATTTTTTTATAATTTTTCAATAAAATAAAGCACATCTTTCATACGAAGCTAACCTCAAAATGACAAAAATTGATTATTTTTATTTGGTATAAAAAGAGAGGGAAAAATCTCTGAAAATCTTTCTTTATGAACATAAAGTTGCAATAGGTTCCAGAATACAAGTTTTATCCTCAATAGTCCTTACTTAGGCTTCTAAATGTTATAATGGGTTGTCAAAAAAGTCTTGCGGTATTTTTGCTAGGTTGCGCTGAGAGCTCGTAGTTCTAGTTTTATTCGTCGGGTCGGGCTATACCTTTTTGAAAGGCTCATTCCACGCGCTAACACGTGTTTGATTGATTGTCGTTTCTTTTAAGTCGTTTTGCCTTATAAATTCTATCATTTCATAGAAACGGTAGATTCCAGAACAGTTTATAACTAAAATAAATTTCTGCTGACTTTTGCTATGGAACGTGTCCAAAATATTACACTTTTGAAGGATTTTCCTTAAAAAATTAATTTTTTCTACACTTAAACTCGAAAAATATAAGAATTTGTTATTAAAAAAAATTTCGCTAAAATTCCATTATATATCGTCAGATAGACATTTATATGTATGTATGTATCTGTAACTGTTCTACCATTTCCATGTCAAAATCTGAGGCAACACATTTGCGTTTAAATATTTGCAGTTTGAGCTTGAAAACTTTTACAAATAACCTACAGTATTGGCCTGAAAAAATCTTTTCATACAAAACTTTGTTAAACCGAATTCTGTTTTTTTTTTGCTGTCGTGTCCTTGCTGTTATATTGAACTCTATGTTCATTTAACGAGCATACAAATAGTAAATACATGCCAACCAACAAAATCGGTTGTGATCGTCATGTAACTGCAGCACTACTTGTCTGTCCGTTACAATTGGTTTGTAGTTTTTGCAACCACTTCTAATGCCTTTGGGGCGCAAAAGTTAAGAACAGTTGTCATGCTACATGCTCAAGTGCATGGCAGTCGCATGCAGACAAATATAAGTAAAGCAAATAGCAAGTGGCAATCAGAAATTTATTTTCCTAAAGAGTTTTATGAGTAAAATGAAAGTTGATTTGAATATATACATATAAAAAAGGAGGAAGTAAAAATATTTTATAAATTTAACTGAATTTTTTGGATTTTTTTTTTTCGGAAATGGAAGATAATGTAACTTTTTATAAGTTTGCAGGTGAAGGAAAAAGGTATCATAAAAATCTGTCATATTGAAAAAAAAAAATTTGAGTTTTGGTTATAAAGTGGTTATACGTTGGTTATATACTGGTTATATATTGGTTATATCTGACAGCGAAAGATGAAAGTTTTATGTTAAATATATGTAATGTGTTGTATTGAATCGTAAGCAATAAAAAACTCTATTTCGACTTTTTTGATGAAACATTGTTTTGTATTTTAAGTGAAGCTGAAGCACTTGCCGCTGTCATACGGAAAAAATACAATGTCTTATTTTTATTGTTTTTATTTCAAAGGGCAATTATTATTTGTCTGTATTATGATTTTAAAATGCAGTCTTCTATTTGCTAAGATACACATCTGACATACAAATACGGGTGCGACAGGTATCAAAATATCTTCCATGCCGCCTTAAGGCAACGCAAGCACAAGAAAGAAGTAAAATGCAAATACAAAATAAGAAAATACATATTTACATAACAAAACATACAACAAATGTCGGTCATGTGTTTCTGTTGATGTGCACATATCGTTTTATGTACTTTTCATTCATTTATGAAGCAACATTTGGCGCTTATATTTGTCTGTAGGCATGTGTAAATGTGTTGCCAAAACAAATAACGGCAACAGGCAAACACTTATTTCGGCACATAAACATACACACAACTGCATATAAATGTACACATGTTAATATGTGACGCCCCATATACATATGTATTGCATGTCAAGCTATGCTCACACGGCACTTTATTGGCATGTTGCTCATACGGCGTGGTGTCCATATCAGTTTGTCATGGCATTGCTTGTTTATATTGCTTGTTGCACCGCTACTTCACTTGTTTATGCGTGCTACACAATTATATGGCGAAAAAGCAGTTAAATGAAAAGTCGTGAAAATATACAACAGTAAAGGCGCGCATATACTAACATATCATGTTTGTTTGGAGTAGATTTTTTTTTTTTTTTTTTGAAGCAAACCTTTTGTTGTCATTTTATGTCAATTTGATTGCTCGCCTCCTTTTTCGATTGTTCGTTTGTCTTGTCTAAGATTCCAAATGTTGGAAAATTAATGTTTTTATGCATAAAAATATTGAAAGGAGAGTGTCGTTATTTTTAATCAATGGACTGGTTGTGAAATCTTTCCCATTTGTCACATGCTTTATTATTTATTATCTTTTGCTTGAATGAGCAGTATAAAAGTTCGTTTTTATTGTTGTTTTTACTTAAATTTCATTATGAAGTTTTTTTGTTTCGATTTTTTGCATCATATGTGATAAAGTAAAGGTTATAAAAAAAACTACTATAAAACATATTGTGAACAAGTTTTCTGTAGTATTTGAATTAACTTTTTCGCTTTTAGCTGTGGGACAAAATAATTTTAAATTGAACACCACATTTTAAAAATATTTTTATTACTATATGCCAAATTTAAAGGAAAATCTAATTAAAAATGAACTGTTTTCTGCTAATGATGATGAAGATTCCAATTTTTAGATATTCTACAATAATATTTGGGCTTCTAGCCAAAATATGACCTTCTTTTCTTTCTTTCTTTTTAATATATTGACTGAATATCTGCAAATGAATGTATCAAAACTAATACTATTTCAGGTTTATTGGCAATTAGAATTTAATTGGACAATCTGGCATTTAAGAAATGGAAACTATGATATTTTATCGAGTGAGAATTAATGTAATTTCTAACGAAATTATCCGTAGAAATATCTACAGGTCTACAGAAAGAATTCTAACGAAATTATCCGTAGAAATATCTACAGGTCTATAGAAAGAATTCAAAATAATTGCGAAATGCTATATAAGGTGTAGTACCTACCCAATTTTATCTATACAAAATAAAAAAATATCACATATCGTTAACAAAGACGTTAGCTCTCCGCACATGGTCAATATATACGGTATATAATCAACCGGATGCTTTAAATTCAGTTGTATATGTATATGTATGTCACCCGTTTTTTTTTTAATTTTGAGCTCAAAAATAGACTGCTAATAGAAAAATACGTTCCTTCAATTTCATTAAGTGGTAATACCAGTGCGACACTTGCAAACAAAAAAAAAATGTTTGCTTTTTCGATAGCTTATATTTCCATAAATATTCTGTGAAATAGGAAAGATCGTATCTTGAAAAGTTTTTTGAGGCCAGCGTTCTAAAGAGCGACTGCTCGGCAGTGCAAGCATATAAAAGTGAAACTTTAAACGCATTTTTCTCGAAACGACATTTTTCTAAATTGCCAACATCATAACTAAACGATGAATTGACTGATCGACTCAAATTAAAATTGAGTATTTAATATATTTGCCATACAATTTACAACGATCTTTTTGATTGGTTGAAAATTGCCAATTTGGCATTAAAAAACGACAATTCTTTACCTAAAAAGACGATTTTTTTCCAAATTACATTTTGTTAATTTTTGATATTTTTCCAAGATCGTAGTTCATTGTATAGGAAATATCTTTAAGTTTAATAAACTTATACAATTTTTTTGTTTCAGCAGTTGAGGCACTTTTTTTTGGCACCTCCGAAGACAGCCCACAACTCCGTTATTTTTCAACATTTTTGAAAAAAAAAACTTAAAATATAGCTGAAAATATACCTTTCAATGTTCAAAGAAGTTCAAAATATACAATCGCGTATTTTCTCTTAGACAAATTCACGAAAATCGCCTAATTTTTCTTGCGTCACACTGGTCAAGATAACTCACATATTTACGGATATTAGCGGTATAAAGTCATTATTAGGTATACACTGCTAGTCATTAGGGCAAGGAAATCTTGCTTCAAGCACGTTTAATAGTTGTAGTTAAAGTTTCCTTATCCACTCCTCCTTTACCATTTTGACTCGAAATAAAATACTTTACTACTCGAGCGTTATGAATAACAGTATTTTCTTGTTATTCCATAAAACGTGATGGAACCCCACACCATGACTCCATCTTCGACGACTTAAATATAATTCAACTTTACGGAAATTGTGATAATAATGTTGAAAGCTATCAGGGCCATCTAAATTAGAACGTTTTTCATCGATACAAATAATTGATCGCCCAAAAGTCTAAAGTCTAGTGTCAGATTGAAAAGTCCATGTCATGTACTTTTTCGCGAACAGAAGCCGTTTTTCTGTGCGTAGTGGATTTAGAGAGCTTTTTTTAGACGACTTTTCTGGAATCTTCGAATGTACAGTTATTTTTTCGAAAATCAACCAACTATGTTTTTCGAACAAGATTCAAACTTTGATAAAAGAAGCATTTTGGACAATAAGAACAAGCATGATTATAAATATAACAATTTATTAAAAAAAATAGTTGGTGCGTTTAACCTATGACTGACAGTGTATGCCAACTAAGAGAATTATTTATCCGCTTTAATCCATTTTTTAGGCACGAACATATGTACTATTATCAGAAAAGAGTTCTCTCTGAGTTTCTGTATACTCGTATATCCCACTGATTGAGTTGTATTTGCGATGGAGAGTTCGCAGTGGGAACTGGGGTCCATATATTAGGTACCTGGGGACTTGAACAGTTCTGGCGGATGGGTTTATCATCCGATTTCACAAAATGGTACACAGTCGTAAGAGAAAGTTTCATCTAGTTATCTCAATTTTTCCTCAAGTAACAGCGTGTATAGAGGAACAGATGAACGGATGCACTCGTCTTTCCATCCTGATTTTTATATGCATATATAGGTGAACAATCCTACTAAGCTATGGTACATGTTGCAAGAGTATAAAAATATTGAATGAGTATCAGGTGATGATAACAATGGATGAGTTTGACTTCTCTGCATTTGAAAAATTAAATACTTTTCATATATACTACACTTGACTTTTCTTGTTATAACTTCATTTAACTTGATTAATGAAAGAACTATATGCGAAAAATTCAAATGTTTGCTAAACTTTTTCTATTTATGGTGATAAAAGGAACTTCAGTTGCAGCTTCCTTTTATTGTGGTCCCTCAGAATTTATGAACATCGATGTATCACTTTAAAAACAATAAAATCGGCCGCTTTTGTATAAGCACAGAAAAGATAATTTGAGTGTTTTTACTCATTAAACGTAATAAATTCAAAACTTTAATTATTGTAAGATAATAAAACATACAAAAAAAAAAAAAAAATAATAATAATAAATAAAACAAAATTGAAGAAAATCCCAAACAAACGAAAAAGTCCGAAAAAAATTTATGAAAGTATAGTGGTAAGGTTTGCGTGGCCACGAGTGTAAGTAACTAAGATCCAGTAGTCATTAATAATATGTGTATATATGTCTTACCAGTTGAATCAGAGCTAGTCAAAATCTATCTTTAGAAATATCGTTTTTCTGTTACATAATATACCACTTTTATGCATAATATAAACATCCACATATACATATATAAAGGTATGTACATACACATAGCAGCAATATTAATTCAATGCTAAAATGTATATTGATGATTGAATGCTTTGTCAATTTAAGATAGAAAAAATGTTTGTGCACATAAATCTCGCTGCTTTTTCAATGTAATACATATACTTATACGTTTTTATTTTTATAGCCAGAGCATAAAGAAATTTCTTTTTGTAGCAATAATTTCATTTCGTTTAATGCATATAACAAAAAAATTAAAAAACAGAAATCTGCACGATATTCGGAAGCCATCAATCAAACGCCTGTAAATACCGAAAATACACGCAAACATGCAACCACACCCCACAACAATAACAACAACTACCGTTGTAATAAAATAAATATACAGTAAATAAATAATACGTTGAATAAAAACAAAGAGGGAAAAGAGGAAAAAGTGGCAAAGAACAGAGTTGGCAAAATATTTACTTTTTATATGGTGATGATAAAAAGCGTAGCATAAACATACACAGTTATATTTCTTATATATGCATAAGCTGGTGAATGCACAAAAAGTGCGCATGGCAATGGCTGTTATGTAAAAGTGCAACAAATTTATTGAAAAAGTTTGAATGATATCATAAAATATGGCAATTGATGAAATCAACGAAAATTATAGTCGCAAATTATACCAAAATCTACGCGCATATGTGTGTGTGTCTATGGCATAGGGTCGAAAAACTCAAATGACTTTGTCCGCTCGAGCATAGATTGCACAGTTCTTGTTATTTGAGTTAACGCCTATAACTTTGTCATATTTATTGCGGCTTTTTCAGCGCTTAAGTTTTTACCTATAACACATGCATACACACACATACATACATAGTAAATAGGTATTATTTTATAGCATGAAATAGGATTTATGAAAAGCATACATCATAAAGCGCTAGCATGCTAACTGCGCACTTTAATGCGGGTAATAAAAATTCATTAGTTGCGTGCAAAGGGTAAATATGTACTTACCTTCCCAGTACAAAAAAGCTCGTAAAGTAACCTGATTGCGATTAAAAGCGAACTTCATAAGTGAACACATTTGTATTCATATGCAAATCGGAAATTTTGTTTTTATTGTTAGTCTTGCATATTTCTGTTTACACTTGCTCTGAGCTGCGAATCCGATAAGTGTTTGCAGGCTTATCAGCTTGTCGGATTTTATTTGTGGTTTTTGGCAAATGTATTTTTTTTATTATTAAGGCTTAATGACTATTTTAAACGAATTAAAAAACTAAAATGTATGCTTGGCTGTATTGGGAACTTTTATTGCTATACTGATGAATATAATCACAATTATAGTGTATAAAACTATTTTTTTTATTGAAATGGTAAAGAGCTTGCCGTTTGCTTTTGCGGAATAATCTTTAGGTATATTAAAGTTGAAGTCACGGACTCCAAATTTCAGTAATAAATTTTAATAATTCTGATTCGTTGTTGGATCGTATACCTTTTCATGTTGAAATGAGAAACCTTACTGAAGAGAAATGTCAAAAGGGTGGAAAAAATATGATAGCGTTTCTTGCCCCTATCAGTCTACTTTTGTAGATTGTTGAAAAACCTTATATAAATTTTTGGAAAATATTTTATGGTAGATTTGATAAACGCAGTCCAACGGTATATTTAAAGTCGATTGAACATATAATATGTGTTTGATTGAAAAAGTACAATAACTCAATATTTTTCTAATCAATCTATAACTATTTTATGTGTTTTGAAACTACAAGGCCCATTTATCAATAATCATAATACCAAGAATGTTAAATCCTAGCGAACTTTTTTTCAACGCCGTATGATATTTTTTCACAAGGGAAGATTTTTAAGCTAAACAAAAAACTAAGCTTTTTCTGTAACTTGATACAAACTTTCATTCGTTGGCTCATTTTTCAAACTCGAAATTTAAATTTTAGCGACAGTGACATTTTGACTGTTGTTGTTTTCTTTAAGTCTACAAAGTTTAAAAAGATAATATTTAGTATAATATATAATAATAATATATTATTAAAAAAATATCTTTTTTTCAGTGCATCTTCACGTTATTTCAAGTTCTGATCAGTCGGTTTATTGGAGATTTCTCTAGTTCATTGGTTAGTTCGTTAAATGTCTTTCTATCTTGTGAACTGACAAAAACTGAAAAATTCCTGTTTCTTATACATAAAAACAAAAAAATTTAGAAAAAATCAATTTTATTTTTGAATAGCAGCAATTTTATAAAAAAAACTCAGTTTGTGATATCTGCACTTTCCAAGAAAACACTTGCTTTATTTTTAAAATGGCGACTAAGGAAGAAACAGTGACGAGAAAAAATTTGCCTTTTTCCCCTCCACTTCAAGAACACATAACTTTATGCAACTTATTTATCTGGTACATTCTTGGAATATGAGCACAAACGTGTTAAAAAATGGATAGTGCAATATATAAAGCTGCTGACAGATAATTAGAAACGCTCCCTCTGTTGTAGGTGGCTGATGAGTATAATGATACAAATTTTTGGTAAACCGTTGGTTTATATTCCTAAAAGTCTTGCATTGCACATGTTACTCTATTTACATAATTACTTTTTATATACTAAATTCAATCTGTTTTGTGGTTGTGAAGTTAAAGTTTTTTTTTTAACTTTTTCCCAAATAGTAAATGCGTTACGGTGTAAAAAGTGCGACAGCTAATTAGAAACGGTTGTTTCAAAAATTAAAATTCCTTAAGATGTTAATTTTTATTAATAATATTCTTGATTTATAGTAAGCCTGCGTTTCAAAGTTTTGGTTTAAAATATATCGAAATGTATTATTCCAGTTTTTTAATGAGAAAAAGATGCAGATGTACATCTGCCCTACGTATTTACATTTTGGACCTTCCTCAGTCTGGAAATACGTACAAATAAATTGTGAATCAGATCAAATGCTCAACAAAAATTGTTTTCAATGCCTTTAAACATATACAGAATTTTAAAACCATTTCCAATGTTGGACTCAAAAAAAAAAAAATAAAAAAATACCCGAAAACTGCATCAGAAATAGACCACAAAATTAATACTATCTTGCGAATAGACCCAAAAAAGAGTTCCAACGACTTTCTAGATGAAATTCAAGGCGAATACAATATCCAAACAACCAAGAGAACAACGGCAGGGCGGCACGCAGGAACCCACTTGTGACTAAAATTCGTAGAAACGACGCGTAGGCTTTGCCAACTCTTATTGGTCTAAGACAACAGATCAACGGAGGTATGTCGTTTGGAACGATGTAACAAAAATTAAATGCTTAGGTCCTGGTGGTCGAAGGTATATTCGTCGTCCAATAATTCAAGAATTTGATTCTCGCTGAGTTCCACGTATATTCGTAGTTGATTACAGTGGATGATCAATCATAGTGTGGGGATGCTTTATATGGAATGGTGTTAGTTCACTCCATAAGATTGATGGAATCTTAGAAAAGGCGAAATATGTCGACATCTTAAAAAATGTCATGTTGCCCTGGGCTGAGGAAAATTTGCCTGTTACAAGGAAGATAACAATTCAAAGCATACGTCTAATTTGACACAATAGTTTTTTAATGAAAATTCTATAAATGTTTTGGAGTGGGAATCATCTAGCCCAGACTTAAACCTCATAGAACATCTCTGGGTGAAGCTAAAAGAGCCATATGCACCAAATATATCCCATTATGGATGTTCTTCGTGATGAAATCAGAATGGCATGGCAAGCTACACCATTGCTATGCTGTCAGAGTCTTATAACGTAAATTAGGAGTAGATGTAGAGCAAAATTGAAGTAAAAGAGATAATCAACAAAATACTAACTGAAAGTAAGTAAATTTTTATATTATCCTTAGTTTTTGTTAATAAAATATTTTCGTTTCTAATTAGTTGTCGCACTCAAATCTTTGATTCCACATGTTTTTGTTAAAATCTTCAAAACAAAAATGAATTTTAAACTAAATTTTTACTATTAGAGTTTAAGTTTAACATAGGTTTCAATAGAATAAAATAGGTGTCTTTTCTAATTTGCTGTCAACAGCTGTACATGCAATATAAAATTAACCACATATTTGATAAATGTTCATCGGTAAAAGGGGCACTACGACTAGTATTATAGACACAAGTACATAATGTTATTAAAGAGAGATACTCTCTCAATTTTCTTAAGATATCTCACAAGCTGGTCCGTATCTACATATGAGAGGAAGCAAACCGGATGTTCAAATCTTAATAATGTTACATGGAGAATAATGTAGGAATTGAACCAGTTTTGGTTTAAAGGCATATTATTATAAGGAAAAGACTGTTCCAAGACTTCAAAATTTCAAGATTATATATCAGAGTTTTGTTGACGGTTTCTGTAACAAATTAGATGTAGATGAGAGTCCACCAGTTCGGTATTTATGGATTGGAAAAGTTACGGCCTCCAAGGCCGCCTTTTGATAACCCAATATTCGTTGAAATTGGTTAAGAAGTTCGTGAAGTCTAGGCTTTTCCGTGCCTATTTGTGTGTAAAATTAAATATTTCTTAGTCTAAGAAACCAGTATAGCTGCACCAATTTTTATCTTAGCTGAGTTTTCTTTATCTTTACATGATCTTTCAAATGCGCTCTTATCAATTGTAATCCACTAGTATTTTTCACACCAGTTTTTTGGTAACAACTGACCAAATAAAGCCACTTAAGCGCAATTTTTGTGCTTGTTGGTATATACTACCCGTGCAGACTTTTATGTATAGATACCAATGTTACCTTTGGAGAGTCACTGTTCTGGAGCATTTAGTTGTATCTGCAGTTTTTTGGAAGCAGTATTAAGGTTGCCACCTGGTGCTAGCAGTCCAGCATCATCAGCAAAGGTTGCCGTCATTGTGGAGTCAGAGTTGACCACTGGAAAATCTGGTGTATAAAGAATGTTCAGCACAGGAGCGAGTACACTGCCTTGGGGCTTAAGAATTAAAATAACCTCAGCACATTTCCAGTGCAATGGAAATGACAAAGTCTGAGCATTTCGCTAAAAAGCTTGAAAATCAACCTGATTATGATTTCCGGTAAGGCTTTAAGTGCAAACTCAATAATTTTGTCGTAACCTCGTGATCTTTTGTTTATCAATGTTTTGATCCTCTTGCATTCTTGCTGCAGAAGTGCAGGAGGAGACTGCGATAATTTATTGTATACCAAATAACGATTTATATCTTAGTTTAGAGTCTTTTATATTTTTTTGCTTAATGGCATTTTGTGCGCGTGGCAATAAATCGATTTCGCCCATTAGCAATACCAGCCACACCAACTCTGGAAGATAACTTTCGAAAGGAAACCCATAAAGTAAATTAAAACTTGAATTCAAGCCAAAAGTATGTCGTTATACGAAAAGATGATCTTATTCGTTTAGGTTCCTTTGACTAAACAGCTTTATACTGACTTGTACACGGTATAAAACATTTCATCCAGAGAATTAACGGGGCATTATATTTCTGCCATCTATTTTATATCTATATCTTATGGCAGAGGTGAGCACTTTTTTGTTAACATCTCTGCTTTCTAACAAACAGTTTAATTCGGAATTAGATAAACTTAAATGTGTACTATTACTTGCCGAGGGGCTGCGTTTTCAACTCTTCAATTCTATACGTTAGTTAGTTTTCTGATAATACAAAAGAATTCGTCTTATAATTATTTTTTCTTAAAGTTTAATTCAAGTTCCGAGAGCACGAAAAAGTTTCAGAAACTGTAATTCTTGAATAACTAAAAAGTTATCTATAATTTTTTTAAAATCATTGTGAAAATGTTTTTTTATGAAGTTTAAAGAATATTGTCTTAAGGCTTAATCCGCCGTGCATTTAATGTATTTTTCTAATATTTTTGCGCTTTAACGTTCTTTTATATTTCCCAAATTCAAAGTACTCAAGTTACTGTCAATTATAAATATAATCTTAGTGGTAATGGACCTTTGGCTCATACCGCCGAAGTCCACCCAAACCATAAATTGTCATTGAAATATGCTCAGTGGTATTGGCATCCACAGTGAACAGCTCCAGTTTGTGTATCACATTATTTGCATAGGCATTTAAATTTCAGCAGAAAGCAACATGAATAATAGCGTCGAGTGTCTCGCAAGCATTTAGCAACTCAAACAAAGCATAAATAAACAAAAAAAAAAAAAAAAAAAAAAAAAAAGCGAGCAGCAGCAACTTTTAAGAGATATAAATGATTTAAATTTCAGCGCCATTATTGTGGGTCCCGTTGCTTTGATTTTGCTGCCGCTGCTGCCGTATATCACATAAAGCCATTGCACCTCGGCGCACAAAAGTAGGCAACGCGGCAGCGCGTGTTAATGAACATAAATTATCTCACAAACGCCATGGAGCTCAAAGTATGAATGGGAAAAGAGAAAAAACAACAACAACAAGAACAAAACTGAAAAAATTCGTTTATGATTTTGTGTTTGTGTGTTTGCATTTTGTTGCTTATTTGTGTTAGTGTGTGTTTGTTCGCGTGTTTGAAGAGTGCGTGCCACCGCCGCGAATTATGCATGTTAATAGTCTGCTTACTGCCGCAAAACGCGAACGAATTTCTCACACACCTCCGCTCTGTTTTGGCTCTAATGCTCTAAACCCGCGGCAACGCACTTAACGGGTCGCTGCGGCCTGCTTCGTTTGGTCGCTTCACGGCTTTTTGGTTTGCTTTGTTAATGTTATTATTAATATTATGTATTATTATTATTATTTTAAATGTGCGCTATGAAACGTTACGAACATCGTTAGGAGATGTGCATAAATATTTCGTTGATAACGACGCAACAGTGAAAATCACAAGCAAAGGCAACATACAAAACAAAGGCCACAACAACAACAGCTACAACAACTGTCATAATGTTATAAACAAAGAGACAAAAGCTGTTGCTCTGACTTGGCGTTTTTCATATTGGCAGCTAGACGCTGCTTTGCATGACTTGGCTTGGTTGCTTTCACCGTTTCTCTTCCGCATACACTTCGATAGTCATTTCTACTGTTGTTGTTGTTGTTGGTGCTGTTGGCATTTCCGCATTTGCGGGATACTTTGCTGGCTTAGCAACAACTTTGCTCACTTGTTATTCACTCAGTTCAGTGCCGTGATTGCGTTTTGCCCCATCCGCCTTACTACTTAGCCGCGTGATTCGCTCTCTCTTTGTGTTGGTGGTTTGCGTCTTATGTTGATGTGTTTGTGTATGTGCACGCGCCCGTTTGAGACTGCATAATGCTACTGTTTGTATGCGGTTTATGTCGGCTTGGGCTTGGTCTTATCTGCTTCGCTGTGTGAACTCCTTTGCGTTTGAATCACTTCCGTTGTTGCGCAACACCAACACCTGCACAGTCACTCATTATACATATGTACTTGTATATAACAAGTGTAGTGGAAGCGTTCACATTAACGCTTTAACTGCTTCTTTGGATACAGCGTGTTGGGTGAAATTAATCGTTTTCTGAAGTTTAGTTTTTGTGGCAAATTATTGTTGATTTGAACAGTGAAATAGTAGTATTCTGCTTCGTATTATACTAATTTAATTTTTCTTTATCGGCTTACTAGTAAGAAGATTCTTATAAGGAGCAAATACAATTAATTAATTTGGAGCATTCTATAGTAGTTATCCACTTAGTATTCAGAGAATGTGCACTTATTTGTAAAGTGGGTGGGAAAGTAATTGATCTTCATATTACAAAATTATTTCAAAAAATATTTTTATGAATGTATATGGTGCAGAGACATGGACGATGACAACATCTGATGAGTCGGCGTTACGAGAGAAAGGTTCTGCGGCAGATTTATGGTCCTTTGCAAATTGGCAACAGCGAATACCACAGTCGATGGAACGAGGAGCCGTATGAGATATACGACGACATTGACATAATTCAGCGAATTAAGACACAGCGGCCACGATGGCTGGGTCACGTTGTCTGATTGCCCTGAGAGTACGCGACGCGGTATCCGCCGCGGGAGGCAGGAGAAGAGAAAGACGTCCACTCCGTTTAAATTACCAGGTTGTAAAGAACCTGGCTACTTTAGGACCCTCCAATTGACGCCAAACAGCTAAAAGAAAGAACGACTCGCGTGCGTTGTAAACTCGGCTATAACCGTGCAAATGTTGTATCCAACACAGAAGTCGCACGCTTCTTTTCTTAAATTGCGGTTGGTATCGAACGGCTCGGAGAAGTCCTTCCCGTTCCTAATGGAGTTTTTGGTGTTGCTCAACGTCAGCTTACATAACCGTGTTAGCTTTGCGAGAATACCATGTTCAGATATAGCGGCTTAGAGACAGTTCCTTTTAATGCGGTCCAAGGCGGCTTTAAAATCGAGGTGGTGTGTGCAGATCTTCCTTTCATGTGTCTTTTCCAAGATTTGGCGCATAGATTGTAGATTTTCCAAGTCTAAAGCCACAATGAAAAGTTAAGTTAAAGTTGGGGAATCGGGTTCACCATCTCCTGATGTTATGCTTTCACAGGCATTCAGCAGGCTGGAGAAGTGTTCGCTCCATAATTTCAGCATGCTCGGGGTATCAGTCACTAGATCAACTTTAGGGGCTCTACAAGAGTATGCTCCGGTCTTGAAATATCTGTTAGTCGACGCATCTTTTCGTAGAATTTTTGAACATTACCTCTGTCCGCCAGCTTGTCAAGCTCTTCATACTCACGCATTTCGGCCTCTCTCTGTTTCTGTCTGCAAATGCGTTTCGCTTTCCTCTTCAACTCTCGGTATCTATTCCATCCCGCACGTGATCGATCGTAACTTTGCGAGGTAGGCACTCTGTTTTTTCTCCGCTGCTACGCAGCACTCCACGTCGTACCAGCTGTTGTTTTGCATTTTCCGAAAACCAATGGTTTTGGTTGCAGCTGTACGTAAGAAGAGGACGAAATGCATGCCGTCCCACAGTTCCTTTATACCGCGTTGTTGACGAGTTATGCTGCCATTTCTCTTTACCGGGTTTCAATACTGTGGAGGAAATAATAAGCTTACCTTCAGACAGACAGATATTGATCATGAACGTTATGACATACTCCTATGACAGGTAAGCCAGAAAGTTATATAAGCTCTCTGTGATTATATGTCTAAGAAGAATGTAATAAAACCAGCATAACTGTATTTTATTATAGACTTAAATTTTGTTGATTAAATTGTGGCTCATTAAAAGTACATTATCTTCGTCGTCGCCCTTAAAGTAGTTCCTCTTGACCGCAATGCACTTGTGGTAACGTTCCTCGAAACAGTTGTTAAAATCAATTTCTTCGATCAGTAGCTTTAAATGCGTTGTGCGATTCATGTTAAATGTCCTTTCTTACGAATATCTTCGCGTAAACGACGCATAACACTAAAATGGTGTTCCTTCCTGACAATTTGGCCGATCGACGGGAACTCGGAGTGCACCACACTTCGATAATCGAAGAAAAATGTTAACATGAGCATGATTTTAGAACTGCTTTGACATAGTTTATTCGGCTTCGGCTCATCTTTGTCACAATATTTGGCCGACTGATCGTCTTTTTCCTGGTCGTAAGCATAGATCCTAGACTTAGCGTCAGTAATAATACGTTTCATGACATCCTAGTTGTCGGAAAGCATTGTATCACACACGTTAACGCGATGCTGTTCTTTGAAAAAATTGAGTGATTTTGGAAACAATCGTGCTTTCACTTTTTTTAGGACCAAATGCTCTTTCGACATGGTTTTCACTGATCCTTTCGATATTCCAACGATTCTGTAAGATCTTTGGCTAGTCGATTCTTAAGCACCAATTCCTTTGCTGTATTGACTTGTTGATAATCAGTTGATGTTGCTGGCCGTCCTGGACGTGGTTCATCGTCAACATGGTCTCGACCAAAACACTTATTCGCGACAAAGAATAATTAACGAATGGCTTTTCCAACATTTTGAAGCCTTCTGCACCTGAAATTTGATTTCGTACACAAAATTTAATGGAATTTCTTTGTCGAAAGCACTTTATATGCTTCAGAAAGACAAGTGTATACTAAACATTAGTTATCATTTTAACGTGACCTTTGGCACAGACAGTCATTACCAACCTAGGATATTTCGACGGATGGCGTTTCGCGCGAAATTTAAATTAAAAAGTCTTTCTATTTTTACACAATTTTCGGCTAAACTCCATGGTCATAAAATTGTGTACCAGCGATTGACATAGGATAAAGAAAACAATATCTCAGTCGATGTAATGTAAATGAGGTTTAAATTAGCATTAGAAATATATTTCTGCTTGATTTGATTTTTTAATAACTTCTTTTGCGGCAGGCAATATTCTTTTCAGTCATTTATTATTCCCTACAGACTACTTAAAAATGATAAAAAAAAACATTATTTTCGTTGCCAAAATCAACGCTGGAATGCAACATTGTGCTGTCAGATATGCGAGCATGGCATTAAATTTATTTTCAATTTATTTCACAATTTATAACGTAAAATTTGTTAATGAATGTCAAACCTTCATGGCCCTTACTTCATTATTTTTGCAATATTTTTCGCACAACTCGTTAGGGGTTGGGTGCGCGTGTGCAGCAACAACAAGCAAAGCGAAATACATTTGCCGCTTGTTGATTGCGCGCTATTGTCAGCTGACATTTCACATGAAAATAATGCGTGCACGAAGAAAAGCGGAGGGTGCGAGTGCTGCCAGGCTGTTTCAATGTAAATGAATGCCTGCTTTTTGCGAAGAAGATTTCGTGATTGCAGAGTGAGTGGTTTTTTTTTTCTTATATAT
Organism: Bactrocera correcta; assembly: GCA_027475135.1. Taxonomy (NCBI): domain Eukaryota; kingdom Metazoa; phylum Arthropoda; class Insecta; order Diptera; family Tephritidae; genus Bactrocera; species Bactrocera correcta. The sequence continues at coordinate 28,368,281 of CM050323.1, read as the reverse complement.
TTTGCTAAAGCAATCAGCAGCGGCATTATTAACATAATAATGCTGATGATGGCTCAACACGAAATGTAAATAAAAGTGCCAACAACAAACGGAGCTGTGTCGCAAAATTGCAGCCACAAAAAATTCACGCTTTTTCACAGCAAACGTAGCTATGAATTACTAAATTTATGTGCAAATATACCCACACATATTAATGTGTGTGTAATGTGTATTGTATGGAGACCGGCGGCGGCTTTAATGATTGCGTTTATTGGGAAACGTGGCATATATGCTATCACTTTTTCACAAACGCCACTTTATTGCGATTTTTAATAATACAAATGCGCATAGAACTCTACGGATGTTGTTGTTATTGTTATTGCTGCTGTTTTGCTGCTCATTACGTACGTATCGTTACGGCGTCCCGAGCATACACACAATTTGGCATAACCATAATCGAATTTGTGCGCTCTTGCGCCTATGTGTATACAACATAGAATTAAATTACTAACACACATGAACACACACACTTAGATAAGTCATACATATGCTTTTGTGCATATCTACGATGTCTACACATATTTATTTAGTGAAATTTGCATGTGTAATCTAATCAAATTACACTTTGTAATAAAGGCACACAAACACATACACTTGCATGTGCAAATTTTCGTACTCCAGAGACACACCCACACCATTAACACAGTTCATTTGATTTTAATAAAACATACTATAGTTATCTAGGCTGTTTTTTGCATAATTTTCTTTTTCTGCTGCTTGGGTACTCCACCGGCTGTTGCTTTTGTCAGTTGGCGCGTAATCACTGTCACATTGTTGTTGTAATTCTTTTTGTAATTGTAGATAAGGTAGCATGCCAGCTTATCGCCTCGCTGACAGCCCATTTGTGCGTCTAGCAAGCATATAGTCCTTTTGTTGTCACTTTTACTACAATTTTTTTGTTGCTCTTGTTTGCCTATTGTTGCCTTGATTACTTACAATTTTTTGACGTTTGACTCTTTTGTTGTTAGAGTATTGCGTGCAGCTCATAATCAATTGCATTTGCATTCTATTGTTTGTGCGTTGACTGGAGGTATACATAGTAGTAGTTTTGTGCAACTAAATATGTCTATCAAAAAAACTTTGATATAATTTTTGACGAACCAAGTAAAGGTACTTTTTTTAATATCAATTTTTTGACTGAATACACATGAGTCTGAGACTTATGGCTGAATAGTGTTTACAAAACAATCAACTTTATTTCGAAAATTTACGTTTTGTTTAGAATGTGTTTCGCTCACTTCGCTCAACTTATGGTAAATATAATCAGCCTGATAAGAAAAACACAAATTTATGATTCAAAACACACTTTATTATTCGGTATAATTTCCCTAAACATTAATACACCTGCTCCAACGATCCTCCAATCTGTGTATCCCATCCCTGAAGTGAGAATCCGGAAGGTCTGCAAAATACACAGCCGTTATGACCTCCGCATTTGATGAAAAGGGCTTGCGTGCATACATTTTTTGAAATCTGGAAACAAATGAAAGTCGCTGGGGGCTAAATCTAGTGAATACGAGTACGTTGGATGCTCCAAAAATTCGAACTTTAATTCACGGTGCATTGTCCTGATGAAAAAGGATTTTTTTTCTGCAAAACAGGTTTTTTTCACGAATTTTTCCAACAACTGGTCCAAAAGGCTACAATAATGTTCAGAATTAATTGTGTTTCCAGTTTGTAAGTAATCCACAAACAAAATTCCTCTCGCATCTCAAAAAACGGATGCCATAACCAGCTTGGCCGATTTTCGGACATGAACTCGTTTCGAAGCCGAACAACCAGGTACACACCACTAGTTTTGTTTTTATTTTTGTTTTTTGATTCAGGGTCATTCTGATTGACCCATTCTCATCCATAAAGATGAGTAGTTGAAAAAAAATCCACTTTATCCTTTTTAAAACGCTGCAAATATTGCTGAGAAAGTCGGATTCGAATGTGTTTTTGTTCCATTGTTAGCGAATGCGGCACCCATTGTGCACACAGCTTTCTAGAACACAAAATTTCATTTAAAATATGACTCACACTGCCTTATGGGGGTATTCTAGTCTAGAAATGCTATTTAACGGCATTTTTTAAAGTCCAATACTATACAATTTTTTATCAGATATTAATTGATATTTTAAGAATACAAAAAAAAAAAATATAAAAAAAAAATTTTGTGATAATTTGATTAATTGCGGCGTGGTGGTGTGGTGGGGGTTGACAATAAGAGAGCGCCCTTCCTGACACGATTCCAAAACTTTGGGTGATCTGAAAAAAAAAAAACAAAATTTTTTTTTAATCAGTACAAATGCCGCTATCGTCTGAACTAGGATAAATAAAAAAAAAATTTTCAGTAAATGGCGAATGTTTGAATTTTTTGCCCGTTTTTTGGCAAAGATCAAAATTTTTTAAAAATAATAAAAATCAAAATTTTTTAATAATCCTAGTTTTAACCATAGTGAGATATACAAAGAAGGTTCACACTAAATTTCAAGTTAATTGGTGCATTAGAACTTGAGAAATCATGCTTTACGTTATACGATATTCGCTCAACCGGTCTAGTTGCCACGTCACTAAAAAGCCTATAACTTTGAAAACATTTTGAGTTTTGAAAAATCCTTTTAGGGAGATATTTTTGAATATCAAAACTATCGAAATATGAAAAAAAATCGATTTTTTCAAATTTCTAGACTAGAATACCCCCTTATGAGATGTGTAGGGCCTCTACTAAATCTCTCTCATTCGATCGATGATCTTCGCAAACCATATATTTTGTTTTGGCTATGATTCTGGTGTTTTCTATGTCCTTCACGTGGATCGTCTTCAAGGCTTGTACGATCACGTTTAAATTCAGCAAGCCTTCTTTCTACTGTTATAATTGCAGGTGAACAATCATTAATACACTTTCAACATTCGTTCGTGAATTTCTTTTGGTGATGATGGAATCATCGGCCCATATTTCTTTAAAAATGATGCCGGCGAGAATGTAACCGTCAATGGCAACCGTTATCGTGTAATGATAACCTACTATTTGTTGCCTGAAATTGAAGCTAGTGATCTCGGCGACATTTGGTTTCAATAAGGCCGCACCACTTTTCACACATTGCACCAATCAATGGATTTATTTAGAGAATACTTCGGTGAGCAGATAATTTCACGTTTTGAGCCGGTCGATTGGCCACCAAGATCGTGTGATATCACACTGTTAGACTTTTTCCTGTGTGGATGTGAAAAGTCTAAAGTATATGTAGACAATCACGCTTCGATTCAGGCCATGGAGCAAAACATCACGCGTGCCATACGCCAGTTACCAGTCAAAATGCTCGAACGAGTCATCGAAAATTGAATTCGACTGATGGACGATCTGAGACGTAGCCGTGATCAGCAATTGAAAGAGATAATCTTCAAAAATTTAAAGCTAAACAATGTCCTTTTGAATGACAATAAACACTCGTCATTAAATTATAAGTTCCCGTGTTTGTCCTTGAAGAAATTAGGAACCTCGAAATGGATCACCCTTTATCAATATCATTAATTAGGGAACTAACCGGTTTTCATGCGGAATTTAAATTTCTGTCTGCATCTGCTTAGAACTAGCTGTTGCACTAGTCATCATACCTAATAGGGGACTAAGATTTTCCATTGCCTTTGGATTTCCAAAGGTGACTTCTGTATCAAAGAAGCAGTAATGAGAGCTGGTTCTAGACTTTCCGTAGTGAATATCTGCATTTGGTTACATTCTTACTAAAATTCGGGATATTTCTTAAATTTATCCGCGTTGAGCAAAGGGTTGAGTGTTCTCACTACATTTCCTGGTTGACCTCAGCTTTTGCGTTTGTTATTACGAAGTCAAATTTCAGTGATAAGGACTTGAGTTAGTTGTTTTGAAAAGTTATATGAGTAATACAAATGGTTTGTCAAAAAAGTCTTGCGGTATTTTTATTGAATTAATTCGTGTGGCACCCATACGTCGAGCTTCTTAGTTACCCCAAGCTTCTTCAAATGGTTTATAATGGTTTGATGACTACTATGCCGGTCTCTTTCGACCAATTCAGCGATTTTATCGCAATTTTCGACGACAGGCCTTCCGGAGCGTGGCGCATCTTTGACCACCTCTACACCAGAACGAAAACGTTGAAACCATCGTTGTGCGGTGGAAATGGAAACTCTATCGGGTCCATAAACTGAACAAATTTTATTGGCAGCTTGAGATGCATTTTTGTCTTCATAGTAGTAGTACTGTAAAATATGCCGTATTTTCTCTTTATTTTGCTCCATGTTTGCGACGCTATAACTCACGAACGACTTAAAAGAAACGACGATCAATCAAACACGTGTTAGCGCGTGAAATGAGCTTTCCAAGAAGGTATAGCATGACCCGATGCGACGAATAAAACTAGAACTACGAGCTTTCAGCGCAAACTAGTGACAATACCGCAAGCAGATCCTTCATTTATTTATAAATCATTCGCAAAGCTATGTACCAAAGTTGATCATCAAGTTAAAAAGGCTGAAAGAGAAACAGTTAGAGCAAGAAAAGGGAAATTAATCCTGAGTATTTATAATATATAGAACCCACTTGATATTAAATTAACCTCCGCAATCAAACTAGTGAATCAAATTTTATTTATGTTGGTATAAAAAACCAACTTTAATTTGATTTTGAATGCATTAAATTGACTTTTTCCGATATTCCAGTTCAAACGCAATGGCAAATAACAATTTATTTAATTTCATATGAGTGTATGCACAAGAAAATGCCCTAGATTCAAATTGAATTTGCCTGCCATTACAATGTACGCTGTGAAATTTATCAAATCATCTTAAATATTTAATAAAATATGCCTTTGTAGTCAATCGATTGAAAATATGATGTCGGTATGTCCATCCATTGTTGCCTAGAAATACATAGCTGAGCGTTGAAATGCTTTCCGGAATGTTTAACCTGTTATTGATTGTGACAAAAGCAATCAAGTTATTTTTAAAATACAATGCAGGAATATGGTATTATCGAATAACTGTGAATATAGTGGCGCCTATACTAGTTTCGATAAATATGTGCATACTTATATGTGAGTAATATAATAGGTTATACTACAGTATATATGCATGTATGTATATAAATGCAGGTATAAAATATAATTACCAGTATAACTGTATATTTTTGCTACTACTTGCTTGCCTTTGTGTAAGTTAGTTCATGATTTTTCATGTATCGTTTGTGGTATTCCGATAACGTTTCAAGTGCGTGTGTATTGAACGGCTTTTGTTTTTTCGAGATATTAAAAATTCAAGAGAATTGCTGTGGTTGTGGCGCTGGCATGGCATTTACGCACGCAAACTAAATGAACAACAACACACTGCGCTACTCTGCTGCCCTTATTAAAGTTGTCGTGCAAAACAATGCTCACGGCGAAATATTCATGAAGCAAGCAGTTTCTTATTTATGTATGTACATACGTTTATGTATTGTGTACTATAAGAAAGGAGCTGACATATACATATGTAAAAGCACCAATAAATATATGAATAAATACGGATTGAATTATGCCAAACTTTGCATTAAATTCTTGAGCGATGGGAATATTCAAAGCGTTTATAAATGTATTTGTATGTATAAGGGTGATTCTTAAAGGGTTATATCTATTTGTCATTTAATGAAAATAACGAATTTCAAATGAACATACTATATTTGAAAATATTTTCATAAAATTCGAAGTTGGTCGGTTACTCGTTTTTGTCAGAATTTTTATACTCTTGCCACTTGTTGTATAAATTATAAAAAAAATTGAAGAATTCGCTTTTGGAGCCTCACAAAACGACGTGTTTCTCAAAATATAATGAATATTTTGAAAATTAAATATTTTGATTTTAAATTAAAAATTCACCTTTCAATTAATTACATTAGTATATATGTATATGCAAATGATCAGGATGACGAGAAAGTTGACATCCGGGTGACTGTTGGTGTGAGTACTTGAGTAAAAGTAGATATATCTTGATGGAGCTTGGTATGCAGGTTTCTAAGTACAAAAAAATTACGAGTTCGTAGAAGGGCGTAATCGGACCACTGCCACGCCCACAAATTGCTATTAACCGAAAACCTATAAAGTGCGAAGAGTAACAATTTTTTGGAAAAGTGGGCGTAACCCTGCCCTCTAATAAGTTTAACGCACATATTTCCCAAACTACTAAACCTACAACAACCAAACTGCTCAGCGAAATATTATAAGAACTCCTACCAACAGTGCGAAAATGAAGAAAATCTGATGATAACCCCGATAACTCGCCATATAACGGTACTGACAAAAACTACTAAAAAACAATAAATAAGTAACTGAATACGCCAGAGACATTAAATTTTACCACCAATATGCTATGAGAGGGCTTTATGGCAGTCGGTGTGAAAATCGGACGGTAGTCGTGCTACCGCCCACTTTTTGGTGAAATCACATATTATATCTCTGTGCCCGACCAAACGATTTCGACGAAATTTAGTACGTAGCGTTCTTCTTATATTGCTATGTCACAGTGCGATTTTACCTACTTTTATTCCACATTTTCAAATTTATATAACGGGGGTTGTAAGGCTTCTGCAGCTTCGTCGGTTGAGGTTGATGGTCGCCCTGGAAGCTCTTCGTCTTCGACACGTTCACGGCCGGCGTAGAACTCACTATACCAGTTGTAAACATTTTCTTTAGACATAGCCTCATCACCAAAGGCTTTCTGCACCATCCTCAACGTATCCGCAGCAGAAAATTGATTCCTCAACAAATTTCGACATCGCAAGAAACGAAAAACTCACTTTTAGCAGCTCACAAAACGACAAGTATCTCAAACACTAATGAATATTTTGACATGAAATTTGACATAAATGCAACTGACAGTACTACCAACCTAAAAAAAATAATTCTCAAAATCCTTCGACGCGCGCAGCTTAAATTCAAATGTCACCTTTTTTGGGCGCAGTAAACATAATTGAACTTCCGAGTGGCTTTGTGCCGCAAATATCGGCCAATATCAATGAAAATTGGTGTGTTTTACTCATAATAGTGTATCTTTAAGCCTTAAATACATTTGAGCGAAAAATTGACTTACTCCCCATGTAACTAATATCAGAATTTCGAACATCTCGCTGACTTTACTCTATATGATTGGTTTCTTAGTATGTGACATTTTAATAGTATGTGGTATTGGCAAAAATAGATAAAATCTGGTCGATACTACCCCAATTTCCATATATTACATATAATGGTTTTCGTTTTTCTAAGAAACCTTGTATGTCTGACGGTGTATGAGCTATATGTATATACATATGCATATAAAATTGCTTTGATCTCGATCCATAAAGCATTTCCCTTGCATTGATTCTTGTAAGTTGCAAAAGTATAAAATGTTCGGTAGCCCCCGGATGTAGCCCTTTCTTTCTTGTATATTTATTGTTTAAATTATTGAGGAAAGTATTTAATTTTTCGATTCTATCTAATATTTTAAGGCTACCAGAAACTTAACGTTAGATCAGCAAGGCTGCTTGGCATTGTAGAAACTTTTTAATAACAGAAATATGATGCCAGATATATGTGTAACATAAATATATATTTATCCACGGAACGGTAACTCTTTATGTATGTGAAAAAATACTTTCAAGAGTTTTCAAACAGCCTTGCATGGGATTTTAGCCCATAACTAACTAAGTGTTAGTGATGAACCAAATAAAGAGTTCCACCATTGAGATTTTTTGGAGACATAGTAACTAAAGAGTGAGATAATTCGGTTTTATACAATACATTTAGTTCTCACTAAATGTCTAAAAAATGCCTCCTGATTAGTAGTTATGTATGCCTTTAAAATAGAATTTTGTACAAAATATGTACATATCAATCACTGTAGTCAAATTAAAAATATATTTTTAATTTTTAACACATTCCATAATTAAATTTTGTTATATTTTCTTGTGAAATGCACATTCATAAGTATGTTCTAATGAAAACAATGTAATTTAATTGAAATTGTTATTTTAGGATAACTCAGTATATTATCATTTTGCTTCCTTAATGTGTAAGCAATAATCCCTTTTATGTTTTATTAAATTTAATGCAACATGTACATTGATGAATAATAATTTTAATACATATGTACGTATATGCATATGTATAATAACTATAAAAGCTTTTCACATATCACAACTATATGACGAAACCAAATTTCAATTATTTTGGCAACTATAAAATACAAATTTACTAACGGAAGGTACACAGTCTTCTTTTAAATATAATGTTAAATTGATAACGATCGCTGTAATAAAATATGTTAGCTTGCTCTTTAAGCTCTCTCTTTTTAAATAACAAAGTCAAGTAATTTATATGGCAGCATTCTCCTTTGGCACAAGCATGAAAAAAAAAAACAAAAGTCACATTTGTTTAAAATCAAAGGCAATGAAAACATGAGAGCGGGTGAGTGATTCTCAGCGCAACCATATGCAATACATGCAAATGCACTGAGTGCGTGCCGTTACTTGTGCTGTGCAGTTATCAACAGCTTCATTAAGACAAAAGTGCGTTTGAGAGTGGACATAATAAATTTATTTATAACATAAATACATTAATAAATTAAAAAAATAACAAATGTTAGTTTAGTTAAAAAGTGAAAATTTGTGTAATGAAGTGGTGTTAGTGTATGTAAATATTTGAATACTCAAAAACAAAGTGTAAAGTGTGTAAAAGTGGTTGGAAAAGTATTAAATTGTGGAACAATTTTGAAAGTTGTATGAGCATTTTGATTGCATAAAATGTGTTGTGATGCGAAAGTGATAATAGTGCAAGGAATTCATACCAGAAAGGTTTACTGAGAAAATGCTGTTGTCTATAAGGAACAACAAATGTAGAGGTGAGCCATTTGCATGTTTAGTTCTTGATTAACATTGGTAAATTTGAAATTTAAGGGAATCCAGGAGCATTGAACAGACATCAGCAGCAGCAAATAAGGACCTTAAAATATATGTCTGCTATTGGTCCCTGTAGTGCAAAAATGGCACAATGAACACAATATGTTCACTATTAAGAATTTGAAAAAAAAATCAATTTTATAACTTTGAATGCTCCGAATAAGTATTCAAGTTTTTATTCAACAGGATTATTATCCACAAAATTTTTATGTTGGTTGAAATTTTGTTAACGAGGACGAATAACGATAGATAAATTGTATATGAAATAAAAATAAACAAGAAAAAACGTTAACTTCGGTTGCACCGAAGCTAAATACCCTTCACAGGTGCATTTCTGTTAGTAACTATGTGTCCAGTTTGTATGGAAGCTATATGCTATAGTTAACCGATCTGAACAATTTCCTCGGAGATTACATTGCTGCTTTAGAAAATAATATATACCAGATTTCGTGAATATATCTTGTCAAATGTTAAAGTTGTCCATACAAGAACTTGATTCCGATCGTTCAGTTTGTATGGCAGCTATATGTTATAGTTAACCGATCTGAACAATTCCTTAGGAGATTACATTGCTGCTTTAGGAAATAATATATACCAAATTTCGTGAATATATCTTGTCAAATGTGAAAGTTGTCCATACAAGAACTTGATTCCGATCGCTCAGTTTGTATGGTAGCTATATGCTATAGTTAACCGATCTGAACAATTTTCTCGGATATTTCATTTTTGCCTTAGAAAGTAATCTATACCAAATTTGGTGAAGATACATTGTCAAATGCTAAAGTTTTCCATATGAGAACTTGATTCCGATCGTTCTGGGTATAAATATAAATATTTTATGGTAGTACCTCTCTGGTGACTGCACTAACTGATCGCTTAGAAACACCGACAGCGAATAGCCCTAATGCTGATAGACACTTACGTAAAAATACAAATTAAAATTCTAACGAGTTTGGACAAAATTATTTCAGTATCAAACTGTCTTCATGCTTGTAAATCCTTCCTTGTATTTAATTACATATTAGAGGCATTTCTTGAAATACATGAAACATCACGCACATGAATTGTGAAGGCGGAGAGACCATGCAAGATTATAGTAAGCAATTGTATGGCATGACTGCTGTCATATCAACGGACACAAGCGCACATCAAAGTCATATGACATATACATATGTATATAGCTCAATATACTCGTACATTGGAATATTATTTACATTTAAATTATATGTATTGTATTTATGTAAATTTATATGTATTGTATGACTTGCGGCAAGAAATGTAATTTAAGGTGTTCGTGCGCATAGCAGTCAGACTTTGAGACGATTCAGCATTAAGTCAAATTATTAATAGATACCAAGCCTGACAAATGTAAGTCAACCTAAATATGTCAGACTACATTTAACTGTGTATTTGTACTGATGGGCGTATTTATGTGATTGTGTGTCAGCATATTGTTGAATATCCCTTGGACAGTTTATACTTAGCTTGTCGTTGATATTTTAGGCTAACACAAATGTGGCTATGTTTAAGATATCTCTATACGAGGATATGAATCCACATTTGCATAATTGCTGCTACATATTTGCAAACCTAAGCATAGCATCGATGTTCGTAGAATTTACCTATTTAGGTATCGAACAGACACTGTTCGTTGTGAAATAGTTTGTTCTCTTGAATCTTGATGGAATAAAGCTCAAAGTATGCTGTAGGGTTGCACATACTATAAATATTTACAAGTATTTGTATTGGAGACCAAGAATTTAAATATAGTAATTTGTAAGGGTTTAAGGGTTCAAGGTTTTTGGCTTTTAATCTAAACACTTTATGGTCTCAAAAGCATTATTCAGTTGCTTAAACTCAGTAAAAACAAGAAAAAACGTTAATTTCCGTTGCACCGAAGCTAAATACCCTTCACAGGTGTATTTCTGTTAGTAACTATGTGTCCAGTTTGTATGGAAGCTATATGCTATAGTTAACCGATCTGTACAATTTCTTCGGAGATTACATTGTTGCCTTAGAAAATAATATATACCAAATTTCGTGAATATATCTTGTCAAATGTGAAAATTTTCCATACAAGTTCTTGATTCCGATCGCTCAGTTTGTATGGTAGTTATATGCTATAGTTAACCGATCTGAATAATTTTCTCGGAGATTACGTTTCTGCTCTAGAAAATAACCTGTACCAAATTTGGTGAAGATAAATTGTCAAATGTGAAAGTTTCCCCTATGAGAACTTGATTCCGATCGTTAAGTTTATATGGCAGCTATATGTTATAGTGGTCCGATATCAGTCGTTCCAACAAATGAGCAGCTTCTTGAAGAGAAAATGACGTTTGCAAAATTTCAAAAGAATATCTTAAAAACTGAGGGACTAGTTCTTATATATGTATACAGTCAGACGGACGGACAGAGAGACAGACGGACATGGTTAATCGACTCAGCTCAACATACTGATCATTTATATATATACTTTATAGTGCCTCCGACGCTTTCTTCTGGGTGTTACAAACATCGTGACAAACTTAATATACCCTGTTCAGGGTATAAAAATGTTCGGCCTGTTGCGACGCTCTTGAGATATGTAATACGGATGCTTGTGCCAGTAGTTTTTCTTTTAGTATAGCACTGAAAATTTGGTCTGAAAGTATCAGCGAAATAAAATGCAAACTAAAAAATGTTGAACTCATTGAACAGTTTTTTATATTCTTTCTTTGATTTGAAAATATAGATGGATTGGACTCACGACTTCTTGTCCATTTTTTATGTTTTTTTGTTTGGAAAAATTATTTAATCACATTCCGAATAACATTTTTTATCTAAACATTAAATTTTAATGAATAACTTTTGACTTTTCATCTAAACTGGCTTGGATCAAGGCACTCAACCCGCTATTATTAAAACTATTCGAAATATAGGATTTACCATACCGTCACCTGAAATTCAAAATAACTTTTCATAAGTTTACAGGCGTAGGAAAAACGATGTAATACTAACCACTCCAATTGAAACAAAATTTGAGTTTTGGTTAGAAAATGGTTATGATAAATGGTTATATATTGGTTATATCTGTTAGCGGAAACTTAAAATTTCATGCATACATATATGTAATGAATCGTAAACAATAAAAAACTAAATATCGTTTTTTCGGTGATAGGTTGTTCTGCATTTTAGGTGACGGTATATAATATTTTGACGAGTAAGAGAAGAAGAAAATTTAATACTATCTACTTTTACAGTTTTTAACTAAAATTAACACTTTAGGAACACTTCAATGGACTTAACCCCATTTTACGAGGGTCGTGAAAAACTTGTAATATGGATTTCATGTTGGTTCTTTTTGTTTACCTATAAATAATATTAATATAACAAATATATTACTCTTCTTGGGCTTTATTATGACGGCAATCAATGTAGTTTTCAATGTGTCCTATATTAAACAATATGGGGCTGCTTGGGTAGTACCATGATAGTTCGACTAAAAAAATATGACAACAGTGACACCAGATGAACTAACAGCGGTTAATTCTGAACAGTTAATTCTGAAAACTGTTTCTTTAATAGAATTCGTAACGCTAACAGAGGCAGACAAAGACAAGATAATATGATCTCTCACATTTTTTTAAAAGGGACTGGACGCGTAGTGCAGTTTTGATTTGAATAACTTAAAAATCATTGCCACAAATTTATATATTGCCACCATCGGACCTTTTTAACCTAATGCTAAGGTCCGTGAAAAGAAAAGTGACACGCTTCAGTGCTAAAATTATCAAAGTATTGAAAGTGAAACAAAGTCAAGAAAAACACTTTAACTTCAGTAGCACTGGAGCATAACAACGTCCACAAATACAACGGATCCTTTACAAGTGACTCGATCTGAACAATTTCTTGAGAAATTGCACGGTTACCCATGCATAAGTTGGTGAAAATTTCTCAGCAAATGAAAAAGTTTTCCATATGAGTACTTAATTCTCATCCTTCAGCTTGTATACCAGCCATATACTATAGCAATTCGACCTTAAAAATTACTTCAGATAACTTTTAATTTATGCTAAATTTTGTGTAGATCTTGCCAAATGAAATATCATACCAGCGCTCTATAACGATTGTTCAGTTTGTATGGTTGCTACTTGTTCAAGTTTTGTGATGTCGGTTGTTTCGATAAATGAGCAGCCGTTTGTGAGAAATGAATGGATGAATATTTCAGATCGATATCTCAAAAACTGAGGGACTAGATCGTATATATACAGGCAGGCGAACGAACAGATAGATGAACATGGATAAATCAACTCAGATCGTCACGCTTATCGTTAATATATACATATATTTCTTTATAGGGTCTTTAACATTTTTTCCGGGTACCCTGTTTAGGGTATAAGAACATTACTAAAGTCCTCTCTTCTTCTTATGTAACTCTTAACCACAATTCTCATTGTAGTTGCGCCCCTCCTAAATCGGAAACACACAAAGCTATGTTTGCTTTCTCTGTATAATAAGTAGTACACATTCGTTAATTTAGGACACCCACTGCGCCGGATTACGTGCACAGCTTATCCTGTTCACACAGAGGTTGAGTTCATAAGTTAACGGGTGACATTATCGGTTTGTACACGCCTAAAATTGCACGCAACTAATAATTTGTAATTTGTTTGCGTGTAATTCGGTGGGTATGCACACGCTTAGAAATATACGAGCAGCTATGAGGTAAACACATTATATTTAGAATTACATAACTCCCTACTTTAGTATTTATAATATTGTGGGCATATAATTTCACGCAAGTAATTGAACCAGCTGTTGCCTTTGCCAGATTTCCATAATATCCATGCGGTGATTAATTAAATGTTTGGCATTATGTTTAAATAAAGATCGATTATCAATTTCGTGGTATGAAAAATGTCTGAAAAATTCAAAAGTAAGCAAAATGTAGCCGAGAGGCGTGTTTTTGCTTTCTTTCTTCGAAAGAGATGCCATGCTTACTCACTTACTTTATTTCTAGTTAAATTGAAGTTCAAGTTAAAAATATGCCCTATGAGCATAATGAATTTTGAAGAAAATATGAAGAAATATCTGTAAGTAAAACTGTTGTGGATCATATGAATTTAATATGAATTGATGCAATTAGAGGTTTCCTGTTTTCTTAAAGTTACCAAATAGAAATTAATATACCCACAAATAAACGCGTACAAGAGTGTATTTCTCAAATTTTTTATTTCGACGAACTTCAGGAAAAACAACATTTTGAAAACAAAAATAATATTCAGACTAACACAGTTCAAACATGCAAGCTCATCATCTAGAACGCAAAACCCTGAAACCAATTGACTGTAAGCCGTCAAAATCTAAAAACAATTATTATTCGGATTTACGATCAATTGATCAGCATCTTCTTTCCTTCATTGGGGGTATTTTTTACGTGCCGGGTCCCAGCGCACAGTCCTCGGAAGGGATGTTTTGCCTTCTCACTTTACATATTTGGTCTAAGACCGGAATTCGTGAGCTACTTGAGCCATATGTAAAATAATCGTTCCTGGCCACTCCCAAGTGAGTACCGCTCAGAGAATTTTCCTCACTTAGATGAGCTTATATACATGACTCCATCCTCCTATGATATTATATGTTAAAAAAAAAAATAATCAAATAAAATATACAAATATGCGAAAAAAATCTTTGACCAAGATGCTGTAAAGAGGTTAGTTGGTACTAGGGTACTTGGATGTAAATACATTGCAATGTGCCAATGTTGAGAAGTGAAACATGAGGAAACTTGTTGGAAATAGAGGTCGACCACGTCGAATTAATCTAATTTCGGGGAAGAAAGTTAGTCAACATTAATAGTGACAGCATTTCCAGCTGCATTTCGAAAGAAATTTAGTAGCCCGTTGATGCCGCCACATCACCATCCGCACCAAACAATAGCGTCTCACTTTGTTTGCTGATGAAGCCATTAAGCCATAAAAGGGTCTCATCTGACTAGATGATTGTTCGAGCAAAGTAAGTTTGTGAAATTTTTGGAGAACGTCAATTTGCGTACTAATCTGTACCAAAGAGAAACGTGACATCATAAATTGGCAAACCCAACTGGACACACTGAAAAATTTTTAAGTCAAAATTTTATGACAAAAGTGGTCGCTGACCACTCTTTAAATACCCGATGTGTGAAAAATCGTAAGAATGGTACAACTATTGAAACCTGCGAAAGGAGAGTTCTATCCTTAGATAAACTCTCCTTTCCCCAGTAGTGAGGATACTTGAGGAACCGCTACTCCCGACCTTCACGGATCACCTGAGCCTAGCAAATCACCAGCGTGGCTTCACAGCACTTTAAACGCCCAGATAGCTCATGGCTTCAAGCCACCTGTGAGAGAACGATCCTTACAGCGTTGGACTTATCAAAAGCCTCTGACACAGTCAATCAAACAAAGCTACTTGAGAGCTACGAAAAATCTACGCTCCCTCCAGAACTGAAGAGGTGGATTATGAACTACCTGAGCGGTCGCCAATCATCCGTACTATTTCGAATTAAAAACTCTAAAAGATATGAACAGGGGATTCTGCAGGGTGGTGTCCCCTCATCCATCGCGAAATTCCCTCAACCACCAGGTCGCTGATGACTGCACCGTAATAATGTCGCCTTCTAGGAGCATGAAGAAGTCCTTCTTCAACTACCTCGTCGTCATAAAACAATACTTGGACCAGACTTCGGACGCAACTATCTTCAGACATGCACTGACCAACGTTCAATATGAAGCCATTAACACCTTCTGCGATTCCCTCTCAGTGAATTGCGCAGCTCAGTTTTGGGTATTTTAGCAGGTTAAACTTCTAACGAGTCCCCGCTTAACACTAACCATCTTTTTGCATATTCTGCTAATTTTACACGTTTGGTATCCCTATCCATATGGTTCGACCCCGTCGAAACAACACGTTTAATGATGCTTCTGAATTAGAGAAGAAATATGTAATCCACTATTGGTACCTGCTATACTCAAAATGCATATACATTTATAATAAAATAGTTGTTTTTTAACATTGGTAAGCGAAAAAGTCTTTCGATTAGAAATACGAAAAGACTTTTTCGATTACTCAATACTAAAAAAAAACTTATAGAAAATATACGTAAATATGTATGCATCAATAATAGTATATACTTCATTATTTGGGGTGTTTGTTTGAAAATTATTTTATAAATAAGAAATAAAAACGTATTTTAATAACATTTTCGTTTAATTTAAATTCACTCTCGAAAATGAAATTATTTTTCACTACGTAAATATCTGAATTGTTTTTGTTATGCTTTGCCAAATTTGTGCATTCTCAATTGCGCTCATATCTTACGGCTGCGTCATTTGTGCCATAATTGCAGAACTAATTCAAACATACTTTACATAACGTCAACATGCATACATAAC
>CM050323.1:28272782-28350904 GCA_027475135.1 Bactrocera correcta | reverse complement strand
GTCAACATGCATGCATAACATACATACATATGTATGTATTTCCCGGGCGCTGTTGCCAGTGAGCGAGTTATGTGCGTACTCGTTTGTTTGCTTGTTGACAGTCGACGCCATTATATAAATTTACATAATTGCAAATGCATAAATAACATTCCGCTCATACATAAATACATATATTTGTATGTGTGTTAAAATTCAATAAAAGTAAACACATGCACAACCATGTCGATGTGTGTGCGTGCTGTTCGCTTTGGTGCATATTAGATGCGCCACCGCTGCGCGCAATATGTCCCCAGCGTTATTTTCCAATAAATGCCGTTAAACTAATTTCAGCCAATGAAATTATCACTAATTTACATTTACATAATTGCAAATCGATTGCTTTGCTGCGCGCTCCTCCAGCTACCTGCTGCAATTCTGCATTTTTATCTGTCGCTATTTACGCTTTGATTTCGTAGTTATTAGCCACTGTTGTTTTTGCTCATGTTGTTGTAATTGTTGTTGACTTTATTGGCGCTAATGCGTTAATATCACGCTATGAAAACAGTTATAAAAAGCAAATAAATTGTATTTGCAATAATATTTAACCAGCACTTGGCGATTTATCTGGTTTATGGCGAATTTATTTAGTAAGCGCGCGCTTGTGGCGAAGTCATAGCGGTTTGCACTACGGTTAGCGGCTGCGGCAGAGTGCCATACGAATGTGTTGGTTGGCAGGAGTACGTAAACAAAAATTGTGAAAACCAAGTGAATATAGTTGTAGAATACAATTGAAGGAGTGGTTAACTGATTTTTGTCTGATGAGTTTTAAATTGTTTGGTTTTGATGATTATTATGATAATCTAACACTGAATGCTGCTTTCACTCGTCAGCACCCTAAATGTAGGCAAAAATTTGTTTTCGATATACATTTTTTTTATCAATGATAAAATAAACATGTACAAGAGCTATTTTGCTTTTAAAAGTACTTTATTTAATTAATTTACTTAATTTCATTGCCATTCTGTAATTATAGGTTTTAACAATTAATTGATGATTTTGCACCGTAAGTGTTAAGAGCATCTGTAAGCTTTGGTAAAATTCTTGCTTGGGTAATTTTGTCAGCTTTTAAATATTAAATCTGAAGTTTACTACTGTTTCTTGTAGCTGTCAAAATGTAAATTTTGCAGTAAAACATTTGAAAATCACAAAATTAATTTAATTTGTGTTTTCTCCTTTCTTTACAGGTAAGCTGACAGATTGTGGTTAAGATATTGGTTATATCTTTTTTCAGCTATGGTAAGGCATTTAAAGTAAAATAAAAAAATGTAATTGTATCAGGCTTATAATATGCACAAAATTTAGTTGAAATTAGTGAAATAGTCGAAAAAATTAGCGAAATAGTCGAAAAAGTCTTTTCGTTTTTCTAATCAAATTTTAACTTATTTTTGTTTATATTTATAATAAGAAATAAATAAACAAATATGTACCATTTTGGACACTTAGACACACTAGAGACATTACTTCATCTGAGTAAATCGAAATTTCGAAATTTCCAGAACAGAATTTATTGCTATGCCACTTCACAAATTCCATTGGTGGCTTGCGTGGCATTCTTCCCTAATACAAAAATTTCAAAATATAGCGAATTTTTTCATTTTTGGATTTTTTTTACTAATTTTTGGAAAGCTGTAACTTTTTTTTAACTTACCCGAATTTATTAAAAAAAACAAATTTATGGTTATATGAAGCTTAAAATCTCACTTTTCAAATGCTAAATAATATGGCATAATGTAGCATTGGAGATATACGACTGCAACGACATCTATTGACAAAATACGAAAAAACTTTTTTGATTATCCAATTTTATTTCCTTTGACAGTTTGGCTTACACTTACCACGATATTCGACCTATTGAACACCTGCTTTCGTGTCGTAATCATATATCCAAGACTTTTCGCTGGTTTCATGACATCCTGGTAGCCGGAAAGCATTGTTTTAGAGACGGAACCAATCATGCTATCACTTTGCTTAGGCCCAAATTATCTTTCAAAATGGCTTTCTCTCATACATCGATATTCTAATGATGCCAATAGGATCTCTGACGGTTAATCGTCGACTCTCAGGCACCAATTCCTTTATTTTATTTACTTGTTGGTCAGCAGTTGCTGGATGCGATGCGTCGTCAACGCACTCTCGACCCTCTTTGAATAATTTGTAGCAACAAATTCCAGACCTTGGTTTAAGGGTTTTTTACTCAATGCCGGCTTGGCAGCCATCTGTCAGTTAAGTATAAATGATTTTAATAATAGTGGTTTGGAATGTATGTTCATTAATCCTAGGGGTAGGTTCTACGCTCACTTTTTGAAAATTTCCAAACTTAAACATAATTAAATTCTGGAATATAAATTTAACGTTGAAATAGTACATCTCTTAATATTTTTATGAAAGCTGCATTTGCACTTTATATATTTTTCATACTTATAATTTACATGTATAACCTTTTAGTTAAATCATTCTTAAAAATAATGCAAAATGTACACGCAAACATAAACACCCCTCAAAGTACCATCACATTCAGTCACATTTGGCAAGTTCCAAATCCGCTTTTATTTGGCTCTAAAGCTGTCTGGACGTCTGATACTTTGTGTCAACTCACCCGTAAATTAGAATTTAATGAATTTAACACGACACTCTTTAAACACACACAAATTTTGCAAAATCGGAGTATTTAGTTAGGAATTGTAATTGCTGCGTGTTCGTTAAGGCATGGTGGTTCAGTGCTGCTGACCTGCGGCATTTGCACGCACATTTAAAAAATTTTTGAAGTTATTAACTTATACAAGTGCATATATTTTTTTGTGTCTGCTAGCTTAAAGTTTCTTCGCAGTGTTTTGATAGGGTCTTACCATTTCGGACATGTTCAGTTTTGGTTGTGAAATAATGAGCCAGTGAAATATCGTTAGAACATACTTAAATAGTTTTATTATGCATTTTTTTAGTTTTTATGCATTTGCATATTGTTGTTTTTGTTGGTTGTCTAAAAAGAAAAGAAAGTATTTCAATGAAATTTATTCCACATATGAAACAACGTACATACTATTTTGTTGATTTTATTGGATGTGAATATAGTTCTTAATCAGCTCGAAATTATTGCCATGGAGAGGACGACAACCATGTGCAAAATCTCTTGCTGTATTACTGTCTTCATCTCATTGCTTGCGATATTAAGGGGGTATTCTAGTCTAGAAATGAAATTTTGGACAATTTTTTGAATTTTATTTAAAAAAAAAAAAAATATATATATATTTTTACAATCCATTTTTTTCTATAGTGTTTTTATTGATATCTTAAAAATACAGAAACAAAATTTTACAAAAAAATATTAAAAATTAAAATAATTAGAGGGAGGAGAGACAGGTGTAAAAAAATGGTGACATTGATCCTGACTCTCCTGGTGGTCTGAAAAAAAAAAAATCAAAAAAAATTCTTAATCAGTAAGGATGCTGTTATAGTCCCTACCTCAGGGAACATAAAAAAAATGGCGACTGCCTGAAAATAAAAATGATTTTTTACGCTTTGTTTTGAAATTCCTGAATTTTTTTTTAAATATTAAAAAAAAAATTTTGCTACGATGCTGGTAGGCACGATAAAGGATTATATAAAGAAGGTTCACACAAAATTTCAAGTAAATCGGTTGTATAAAAGTTGAGATAATGCCTGTACCGTGTGGAAAAAAGTAGTTTAGAGAAAAACACGTTTAAAGTTTTACGTTATCCGATATTCGTTCAACCGATCTGGTTGCCACGTAACTAAAATGGCTATAACTTTGAAAATAATTTTAGTTTTGAAAAATCCTTTTAGAGAGATGTTTTTAAATATCAAGGCTATCAAAATATGAAAAAAAAATCGATTTTTTCAAATTTCTAGAGTAGAATACCGCCCTAAAGTACGAGTTCTTATCAGAAGAATAAAATATCCCATAGCTTAATAATTTGAGCAACAAACAGTAAGATTTTGCTCATAATTCTAAGCTAAATCAGGTTAATATACCGTATTGCGGCACGATATTGGTTGAAAATTTAGCGAAAAGCTCACGAAGTATGAATCAATGGAGTATGCGACGGTGCATTATCGTGGTGCAAAACCAAACAGTTGTCGGCCCATAATTCCGACCTCTTTTTATGAATAGCTTTGCACAAATGACGCTTGACACACAACTAGTATTCCTTGTTGACAGTTTGGCCGGTTGGAAGGAATTCGGAGTGCACCACACCTCGATAATCAAAAAAAAAAAAACTGCTAACATAACCTTATTTTTTGACATGCGTCAAATGTGGTTCTTTTTGCTTTGCCGCTGATTGTTCGTCTGTTTTTGGGTCGTAAGCATGTATCCAAGACACACCGGCAGTACTAATACGTTTCATGCCATCCAGGAAGTCAAAAAGCATTGTTTCACAGACTTTAACGCTACGCGGTTTTTCGAAAAAAAATTTTGTATTTTGTGCTTTAAATTTTTTTAGGTGCAAATTATCCTTAAAAAGGATTTTCACGGACCTTCACTGATATCTTCGATATTTCAACAATGCAAGAAAAATCTCTGAATGTTAGTCGTCGATTTTCAAGCACTAATTCCTTTTGTTTTATGGGCGTGGTGATCTTCAGTTAATGTTGGTGGCCGTCCTGAACGTGGTTCGTCGTCACCGCGTTCTCGACCCTCTTTGAATAATTTGTTCCCATTAAAAACCCTTTCTCGCGAAAAAAAAATTATGACCGAAGGCTTTTTCCAACACTCTCAACGTTTCGGTACCAGAAAAAGGTTTCACTGATTGTCGATTGCATTCAGCGGTGTAAAAGTGGAGAGGAGAAAAAAAACAAAAAAAAAAAAAACACCTTACGAATGTTTCTTACGCTTGGCGCAGAGATATGTTTTGGTATAAGTCGCTTTTTTCATCGAACAAATATAAAGTTTGCTATGAAGATTTAGAATACTCAAAAGGAAAAGAAAGGTGTACAGTTATGAAATGAACTTTTAAACACTAATTTCGATTGGGAAAGTAAGAAAAAAAAAAACTATTCAAAGTATTGATTAATCTTTTTAACTATCGGACAATTTGTGGCTATCATGGCCGTTAGAAAAGTTCGTCTTGTGAAGCCAATAATACACCTAATTTTCGACTTTAGTGTAGGAGAACTATTATTATTAAAACAAAATTACTTTGACGTGCCGTCTGGCCCATTCTGGTCGTTTTTCGATCAATGCAAGGTTCAAAGTGATCATTTGCTGTCGGTAGTGATTAGTATTAACAGTTTCACCATGTTTTAGAAGCTCATGAAATATCACACCTTCACCTGATCCCGACAAACACAGATAATTGTCATTTTACTGAATCGATTTGTTTTTTATTTGACGTTGATGGACGATTTTCTCCTTTTAGAACTCACTTTTAAATTTTTTTTGTAACATACAGAAACATTGTTTCCTTCACAAAAGGGATCATTTGTCGGATACGGCGCTATCGGACCACTATAACATACATATATTTAGCTGATACACAAACTATTCAAAATCAAGTGCTGGTATGAAAATCCTTTTTATTTGACAAGGAATCTTCTTCAAATTTTGTATGAGTTAGTCTCTAAGGCGGTTGTGTAATCTCCGAAGAAATTTTTTAGACCAGACCACTATAGCATATAGCTGCCATATAAACTGACTGATCAAAATCAAGTTCTTGTAGAGAAACTGTATTTTTGGAGGGCACTATTGTTCGGTGTATCCGAAGGTAAGGTTGTCTTTGTTTCTTTATTTTTTTGTTTCAAAATTCCAAACTGCATTTTCCTTAAAAGTCTATAAATCACGAAGCTATGCCCCCATAGCTTGTTAAAGTTAGGTCGAACTATAAAGCAATAGAACGTAGCTCTTATGACCTCCACTCACATAAGCAACATTAATTTTGATAAGCAACCAACAAAATATTGAAAGTTAGTGCGTATTTTAGTCAAAAGTCACTGAATTTAATATAATTAATATGTGAATTCAAGGGCTGTTATGCGAAGCTGCTCTCAAGCCAACTTTCTCCCAATCAAACATGTTTCAGAGCTGCAAGTTGGTAAATTTGAGCATTGTTATGTGCTTAATATTAATTTTTATGGTTTTCTTTTGCATATTATTTTTTTTAATTTTTTCATATCTTGCTGTCCTTTCTTGCGTTTGCTGCACACTCTTATGTGCTTTTTAATTTCTTAATGCATATTTTGTGACTACAGAATGTGACGCGGAGCGCGTTTTTAAAATTTTAATGCTCTTCAAGGGCAAATTTTAAATATCTTAATGTACGCGAGCTGAAATGCTTAACAAAACGGCGCACATTTCAAACCAAAGTAATAAGCATTGTTCTTTTTTTTATTCCTTCATGCACTTGACTGCAGTTGCTGTTCTTTCAGCGCGCTTGCAACGCTTTTTTGGTGTAAAAATAATTTGTTTTTCTTGGAAATGGCAGCAAAAGCGTGCAATGCTTTCATATTTATTAATTTAGCAGTTGTTTCTTGCTGCATATGAATGCTTATATGTATGTGTGTGTGCTATGTAAATACGAAATTGATTGAAGCATTTCAAGTGGACAGCGCAACGTACCATATATGTACAGGGTAGGCCATTTAAAGTTGACCCATTTGCCCATTTGCCAAAATTAAGGCGTCGCGGATAATCAGCTGGGTTTAGTTTTTGTGCCATTTGAATTTTATATGGAAACATCTTCAAATCTTTATGAATTATGCGTCGGAGAGTGGTGCGAGAGATGTCTAATTCCTGAGAGCGGCGATAACTCGATGTCGATGGAGTCTCCTCAATACTGGCTCGTACAGCTTCGATATTTTCATCAGAACGTCTTGTGCGTTGTCTGGATGCATGACTGGCATTACTGAGATTACCGGTGTTCACAAATTTTGCGTATAAAGACTTAATTGTGTTCTTAACTGGAGCACTTTTCACTTTATTTTTTTTGCGAAACGCACGTTGAGTTAACACAATTAAAAAGTTATTTTGAATATAAAGCTGAACAATTTCAGCGCGTTCTTTTGGAGTGTACTGTTCCATGGTATAAATTGTCTTCGAATGACGCTTCTAACGCGGTATGACATTAGCCGATTTGTCAGCGCTGTTAAAAGTTACAGCGTTGCCAGATGGGTCAACTTTAAATGGCCTACCCTGTATGTATGTACGTATGTTATATACTCACACACCTATATGTGCACGCGCACTGTATTTAAACATTTTGTAAGCCATAAAAACTTTTACGTGAAACTTTCAATGTTTATTTAATACTTATTTTATATGTGTGTATACATGCCTGCGCGTATGTGTGTTCGTAATAAAATAATGAAAACTGTGGTCGAGTGCGCAAAAAAGCTATTGAATAAAGCTGGCAAACTTTGCAATTGCTTGGTTGGCCATTTTGTTGATGTTTCACGCACATATGCAAATAGCATGTTAACACCACAGAGCAAGCTTACATATACCTCCACTTTACATATGTATATGCATAAGTGTTACATACATACATATGTACTTACCAGCGCGCGTTTGTTTGAGTATTTATCAAGGGTCATGCAAATCATGAGCGCATTCATACAGAAACAAATTCCCAGTAAAGCATGATTTTCTGCGTACATTTGTGTGTATTTAGTGCAGCTGTAAAAATACGCGCTCATAAAATTGCATTATTACTAAAAATGTGCGCATTTGAATATTTCTGCAAGTTTTTGAAGTTTTTCAGAATAACAATAAATATAGCTTTTCTTTACAATTTCTTTAAATTTTTTAACCATTTATACGTCAACATCCATTTTTTTCCAATATTTCATATTTAACATAGGTTAGGTTAGGTTAATCTGGTAGGCCAATAAGCCACGCATAGACAGGTTTAGTCCTTTGCGATACCAGATGGAATTTCGTTGCTAGGTCCAAGAAGAGTAGTCATCCTTTATGGTGCCTGCGCTTGACGTGAATTTTAACAGATTCTGCGGCCTCGTTATCTACACCTCCACCAGTGTTTCATGTCGTGAGAATGCCATATGCTAACAGCCTAGTCTTGCCAATGCGCGATAAGTGCACACGAAACGCTTCATTGCTGCCTTAGTGCACTGCTCTAGACATTTCCTGCATTCTTCTCAATCTGGCAGCTCCATCCTGCAAGCGTGTGTCGCTACCAGACAGTGGCCAGTTAGTACTCCCATGATGTTCCTACAGTCTCTTCTATAGAGAGCCAATAGGAATTTTCTGTTTCGATTTCCTTTATCATGTTTCTGTCCAGATCGTCGTATAGAGAACGCATGGGTTTCCCAATATTGATCACGTTTTTAGATGTTAGCCGTCCGCCTTTCTTGGCAATTTCGTCTACTATTTCATTGCCCTCGACGCTTTTGTGACCTGGCTCCTAGTAGAACTAGTACTTCTGGCAACACTTTTCATTGCCGCTTTGATTCCCAAGACTCTTCTGGCCGATATGCGATACGAGGTTACTGCCTAGATTGCTGTTGGCTGTCTACGTAGATGTTGACTCTGGAATTCCCTGCAGGTGAATTATAAGCTAGCTCTTCGGCTTTCGCAAGAGCAAAGACCTCAGACCAAATTCTCCTGCAACCAGTAGTCGTTCCGCCGATTATCCTGCGCAGTTTTTGCGAATAGGTCTATAGGTAGCAGGTTGAGTACCGGTTTAAGAGCCGCTGTTGGAGTTGTTCTTAAAGCTACTGTTATGCGCAGCTCCTCGAGCCTCTGAACTCTTTCCATTCTCCTCCGTTAGGTGGACTTTCGTACGCTTGCCCTCCATATTGCACCGTAGACCAGAATTGTTCGTACAATGGCTGCGTAGTGCCAGTGCATGAGAGAGGGAAAGAACACCCACGTTGTGTTGAGCATCTGCATCTACGCATATAAGGCATTGCTACCTTTTCTCACTCTTTCTTCCACGTTGTACTTCCACAGCAGATTGGTGTCCAAGCTTATAATCTATGCCAATTTTTTTGAAGATATCTTCCCAAAGAGTTCTTGAAATAACTGCTTCTGATTGATTAGTAATAACCTATGGTGTTCCGATCTGAACTATTTTTTGGAGAAAGTAGCAATAGTTTAGATAATAGTCTATGTCAAATTTCGTGAAAATACTTTGAAAAAAAAAAAACAAAAAAAGAGTTCTTGATATAACTACTTGAACTTGATCGGTTTGTGGAATGGCAGCTATATTCTATATATTGTTCAAAGATGCCATAAGGAGGTCCTACGTGATTAAAAAAAAATCTTATGATTGGCTATCGGTCAGGAATCCTGGAACATAAAAAATTGAAATTTTGAAACCTCCAGAACCGAAGCGAGCGAACTACTGTTGTGCTACACGAACTGATGCAGCATCGCCCCATAAACTTCACAAATTTCATTGGTGGCTTGCATGGCATTTTTCTCTTTTTTAAACAAAAATTTCAAAATATAGCGAAATTCTTCATTATTTTTACTCATTTTTGAACAGTCGTAACTTTTTTTTCAACTTCTCCAAATTTAATTTTTTTTTGGTTAAATTAAGCTTAAAATCTCACCTTTCCAACACTATACGAAAACAATAATGAAAAGACTTTTTCGACTACCCAATGTAAATAAACAGCCGTAAAATTGAAATTGAACGTCTACAGGGACGGAGTAAAAGTGATCCGAAATGATCTCTGAATGATTTCTTAATTACAATTACAATTGATGGAATTGTAAACTCGCAAAAGTATCAAAAAATTTTAGACCATGATCGTATACAATTTATTCGGGAACATTTTTCAAATTCTGAAATTAATATCTGAAGGGGGGGGGCTTTATAAATTATAAGTTGGCTTGTTAGAGATGAGCGCACCTTTTAAGAAAAACTGCTCCTTCAGTTAAAGGTTTCGCTGTTTAATTTTTAAACAAATTTAGTTTGAGAAGTATACAATTACCAGCGAGTATAATTTTGTGATCTGAGAGCGGATATTGTTCGCATGAGATCGCGCGACTCGGAGCTTTCGTATATCCAAAATTTTGTTATATCTCGAAAAACTTCACTTTACAAAATCATCTCAAAACTTTTTCAAAAAAACAAAAATCTAAACTTGGTTGATTTTCCTGTGGCTTTAACTGCATTTTCCCCTTCAAAATGTAATGTTTCATAAACAGAGTAATTTCTATTTTAGCCATTTTTACAATAACAAAAGTTGCTTCACTCAAAGTGATATAATTTGCAAACTAATGATTCTACAGTTGTCGCACGCTTCAGGGATAAGATCGGATTATTATTTACTAAAAAAGGCTCTATTCAATTTAAAGCTTTTCACCGTGAAGATTGGGAGGAAGACATGTGACGGTTCTCTTGATGGAATGACTTTTAATAATGCTTTAAGTAGGCATTAAGCAGTCATAAAACACCATAGAAACTAATTTCTTTAATATATGATGTTGTTGTTATGTAATTAGCTTGACTCGGGGGTGCACTTAATATAAAGTTTATTTTTTTTTCTGAATTATATATACTATAACAGTTCATCTACTTCAATTGACTCAAAACGGTGAAGTATGCGACGGTGCATTACGTGTTGCAAAAGCCAAAAGCTATAGGTCCATCATTGCGGCTTCTACTTACGAATTGTCGTGGTTTTTCGGTTTCGGTTAGCTTTTGCCAAAATCATATCATTTGTAATAAAACGTTTCGTGACGTCTTGGTAGTCGGAAAGCATTGTTTCACAAATGCCAAGAGGCAGTTTTTCAAAAAAATTGAGTGATTTTGGAACCATTTGTCCTGTTACTTAGCTTATGCTTAAATGATCTTTTAAAATTGTTTTTACTAATCCCAACGATATTTCAACGATGCCACTAAGTTCTTTGACTGTTAATCGTCGATTTTTAAGTATCAATTCCTTTATTTTTATTTTCTCGTGTTGATCATCAATTGATGTTGATAGCCGTTCTGGACGTAGTTCGTCGTAACACGTTCTCGACCCTCTTTGAAAAATTTGTACCAATCAAAAATTTTTGCTCACGGCAAATAGTTTTCACAGAAAGCCTTTTAAAATATTCTGAACTTTTTGGCACCAGAAATTTGATTCCGCACACAAAATTCATCGGAATTTCTTTGTTCACTCATTGCAAAAATCGAAGAATTCACTTTATGTATTTCAGAAAGACAAGCGTATACTAAACATGAATGATTATTTTGATGTGACATTCGGCACAGGTTGTCATTGACAGTCATACCACAAAAAAAATCGACGAATGGGTTTTCGCGCGAATTAAAAATTCTTGGTATTTTTTATTCACTGTAGTATTTCTTAGAATGCAAATAAAATTGTCAATTGCAAATTCTACAAAGTTCTGCTGACTATGAAGTGTTGACCTAACTGTTCACTGAAATATGTATTTGTAAGTTTTTAAATATTATTTGCTAGAATTGTTAGATTATACAATCTGAATACCCATAGAATTTTTTCTCTGATGTGTGCATGGCGATCGTTTTACATATGACAATCATAAATGAACTTCTCAATTTTCAATTTCATCAAAATTTCTTTTTACACTGTTTTTATGGTCATCGTATTTGCCGAAGCCTATTCATTTGCAGTTGCTAGCGTGGTTATGGTTGTATGTATTATTTTCGAATGAATAGCAAGTTTTTGGAATTAATATTTACTTAGGAAATCGTACGGTAATTGAATTGGCACTATGCAAGCAATTTACATGCACACATGCATGCATTTATACATATCTATTTTGACCTATGTTATAGCAGTTCAACTTTAAGCAAATACGGGGAATGAGTTTTCTATTTTGTGAATATAATTTGAGTCTACTTTTATTTATTTAATATTTTTGTATTTATGAATATGTGGTAGTTGCTTATGTATGTTATGTTTATATGCAAAGTTTTGATGAAACCAGGTTGATTGCTTTTGACTTTTAACTTACTACAAACATTGAATTGATATTTCTTAGTTCAAGTTAAGTCAGTCATGAAATTAATGCTAATGTACATATGTATGTATGTTTTTTATATACATACATATATGGTTTTATATTAATGAAATTCTATCGAACTAATTCATTTCTAACGAACAAAGTTCAGAGCTGCTTTTTTGTTTTGCTTTAGAAAGAAATGGTTTAGAATAACAAGTCATTTTAGTAGCTTAATTAAACTGTATGTATGTGTATGTGTCATAGAAGATATAAATACAATCAAGTACCATATGAAGCCATTTAGATTAGAAAAGTTTTGCAAGATTTATGAATAACCAACAAATTGGTTATGTATTTTCACAAATAAATTTAAAATAATAAAAATATGATTTATTTTGTCTATATAAAGCATCATCTAATCGGGGCACAAGAAAAAGTCTAACGGTGTGATGTGGCAAATCGAACGGCCCAAAACATGAAATTATCTGCTCATCGAAGTGTTCTCTCAATAAATCTATTGGTTGGTGCGATGTGTGGGAAGTGGCGCCGTCTGCTTGAAACCAAATGTCGCCGAGATTACAAATTTCAATTTCAGTCATCAAATAGTCGGATATCATGGTGTGATAACAATCGCCATTGACGACGGAGGACGTAGGGCTCATTTTTAAAGAAATACGGACCGATGATTCCACTTCGTCCCAAATTGTGCTTCAGCTGAACACAATTGGCTCTTCTTGCATGTTTTCAAAAGCGCATAGAGAGAAGCGATGTCGCTTG
This sequence comes from Bactrocera correcta, assembly GCA_027475135.1. Classification (NCBI taxonomy): domain Eukaryota; kingdom Metazoa; phylum Arthropoda; class Insecta; order Diptera; family Tephritidae; genus Bactrocera; species Bactrocera correcta. The sequence continues at coordinate 28,338,192 of CM050323.1, read as the reverse complement.
GAAAGGTCTAGTGACTTCATTTCTGGCATAAGCTGTATTTTCTTTCTACTCTTTCAATTTAAGATCTCGTAAAATGCTCCATGTCATTCCATATATCAGTCCGAGTTGCTGCCACCGACACCGAATAAACTCTCCACGGTCTTCCTGTACATTCTCAGCTACGGCTGCTATAGTTACTTCACTTCGTGCTGAACGTGGTCTATTCGTTCGAATATTATCCAATAAAGAATGCTGGTTCTCAAGATTTATTTTCTTACATACGATAATATCTTGAGTACAATTTGATTTTAAACAGTTTTCGAATATCGAAATAACTGTTGAATTAGTTGAATATTGGCAAAATGAAATCAGCAACAAGCGCAAGGGCTCTACTGAAATATTTTTAATTGTGTTAAAGCTCTGAAAGTTAGAAGTTATTAAGCATATTGTAATTCTTAAAGGGTAAACACGTATAGCAAACATCAGACTGCCTCTACTAGATAATTGGGACTACCTAAATTGTTGGCTATTTTATAGGATGATGAGGGTTTTCGGATTACAATGTGTATAGTATATACTTTAATACTAAAGTATTAAAGTAATAACTTTAAGGTATCCATTAGCTTTTTGCGAATTTATGCTTGTATAACCGGAAGGCAAAGGTGCTAGTTTCAAACTAACCCTTTAGGAACTTTCTTTCTTATATTCTTGCAATAAGTTGCTACAGAAGATAATAGTTTTGTTTACGTAACGTTTGTCTAGTATATATCACCTAAAACTGAGTTAGGTATGGTATTATATGCATAAATGATCAGGATGACGAGAAGAGTTGAAATTCGAAAACCTATAAACTGTCATAACTCAACACTAGAATAAAATATGAAATTGTTATTTGGTTCATATGATTGCAGTAGTACAACAGCGCGCCAGTTATTCTTCCTTTTTGCTGTTTGGCGTCAATTGAAGATTCCAAGTGTAGCCAGGTCCTTCTCCACCTGGTCTTTTCAACGAAGTGGAGGTCTTTCTTTTCCTCTACTTCCCTCGACTGGTACGATGTGGAATACTCTGAGAGCTGAAGTGTATTCTTTCATGCGGAGGACATGACTTAGGCAGCTTAGATGCTGTTTAAGGTTATATCCGAAATTCGCTGTACTATGTCAATATTATGTTATTGACCATAAATCTTCAGCATGATCTTTCTCTCGAAAACTCGTAACGCCTCTGCACCGTATAGCTGGACGAGAATAATGAGTTGCTTTGTGAAGCTGGTCTTTACTTCTCAATTTCCTACTTAGTTTGAAGTAGCACCTGTTGGCAAAAGTTATTCTGCGTTGGATTTCGAGGCTGAAATTATTGTTGGTGTTAATCTTGGTTCCAAGATCGACGAAATTATCTGCGACTTCCAAGTTAAGACTGTCAACAGGGATATGGCGTCGCTAGTGCGACGACTATTTGTTTGATGACAGGAGATATTTCGTTTAGCCCTCGTTCACAACCAGACCCGTACGCTTCGGTTCCTCATCCAGTTTGGAGAAAGAACAGCGAACGGCGCGCTTGCTGAAGCCAATGTTGAAAGTATAATCGGTGTATGCCAGCTGTACTCTTTTATAGAAGATTGTAACTGTTCGATTAAGCTCTTCAGTTTGAATTATTTTCTCCAATTGATTGAAGAAGTCGCCTTGTCTGAAACCATGCTTGGTATCTAACGGCTCGGATAGGTCCTTTCCGATCCTGACGGAGCTTTTTGAATTGCTCAATGTCAGTTTATACAGCCGGATTAGTTTTGTGGGAATATCGAATTCTAACATAGCGGCATGGAGATATTCATGCTGTCGAAGGCGGTTTTAAAATCCAAGAAAAGGTGTCGATATTGCTTTCATATCTCAGGACCTGCTCCAACGATTTAAACCAAATTCGATACGTAGCATTCTTCTAATATTCTTATGTTTCAGTGTGAAAATGAGCGAATTCGGACTACAGCTACGCCAACTTCCTACATAACACTATTTACATTCAGTTTGAAACATTTCCTTTTCAGTTTCGAGAATGAATTGGATTCGGGAGAAAACTTATGACAAAAGTTAGTTAAATCGAACCGGACTTGTTCCAGCGCCTTGGTACTGAATTTATGGACCTAATGCTTATACTTGATGTTTTACCGTAAATATTGATAAATGTGTAAGATATACAGGGTGGGCCATATAAAATTTTAAATTTAAAAAGTCAATAAAAAAAAACGGCTTGATATTTCTCAAAGGTCTAACATTTATTTAAAAGGCTGTTTTATGAAATTTATTTGTGGAAAACAATTTCGAACAAATGACCACCACGGCTGAGTTTACAGTAGCTTATCCGATCCACCCAATTTTTTAGTACTTTCTCGATGGTTTCAGGCCTTATGGCAGCTACAGCAGCTTGAATCTCGTACTTTAGATCTTGAATTATTTCTGGATGGTTGGCGTAACATTTATCTAATTGTTGCACAAATTGAACTGATGGCACTTTTTGTCTGTCCATTTTTTTGCCAAATTTCTCTTTTGGTTGAAGACTTTGGAAAAATGTATTCAATATTTCCCAGTTTTCTTCTAGTGAATAGTGATCCATTTCGTAAATTTTAGACTTTTTACTGAATATCTGTCACTTTCCGAATGATGTTTGACGTTTCCAATGTCGAAATATAGATAATTAAAATTTAAAAGTTAGATGACCCACCCGCTATAATTGAAATTCAGAGAGAATCCTTTCCTCGTAGTAGTTTGTCGGTGTGCTGCAAACGAGTGAAATCGGATAAATACTTCCCTGAGCCCCCATATATCTAATATCAAGATTTTCGAGTTACCGGCTGATCGGTAAAATCGGCCAACAGTGAGACAGTGAAATTAAGAAAGTGTGCTCTTCTCATAACGGTGCAGATCTGTGTTTAGAATGAATAAAATGGGGTGAAAACTTTCCAAGACCCTTACAAGCCTTATGTACTTTAAGGTACTACCCTGGCTTTAATCCTTGTAAGTTCTAAGGTTATACTCATACTTAGTTCTGCCATACTGTTACATTGGCTCTTTTCCTGCAGGGTATTTGAGTACATGCACAGGCACTTACACAAGTAAAGGTATTTGTATTCGTAAAATTCGGCTTGTTATTGCCTCGTGGGCGCACGCAAAGGTTGTTTGGTTTATTAGTAAATTTTAAGTGCGCTTATTGCTACACTTTGGCGCTTGTGCCTGTTCATGTGTGCGTGTATTTAGTGTGTTTCGTGTTTTTACTCATGAATGAAGAGGCATACTTTAGTATCTATCTAACGAGTATGTTGATGGAAAATGATACACGTTGTAGATGCCAAAGCTTTTGGAATAAAAGCCGCAAAGCGTTTTCACACCGCGCCCTCCTAGCGTTTATGCCACAAGCTGTTTCGTTTTGGTGGAAAATTTTCACTTGAAAATGTCAACGTAAAATTCAATAGCGACTTTGAAGGCGCACGCATATGTATGTGTGTGCGACACAGCGTGAGTTATAGCCAAAAATGTGTTGTGTTACGTGACAATGGACGGACGAAGGTGGAAGAATGCGCGCTGTCAACTGCAGATAGTTGTTGAGTGCCACGGCTATTGACTAGATTTTCAAAATAATCAAAGCTTTTGTGCTTGCAGAGTGGATTGCTGCGAAGTGCCTACACTATGCGTCCATGTGTACATACATACATAAACATATGTGTGTGTGTGTGTACATAAATATTCCCACGTGGATCAATGTCACAGAAAGCATATAGCTTGTTTATTTTTTGTTTACACACTTTTTGCCACTTCCATTGTCATATACTCGTATATGCCGCCTCTTGTCGTTGCAAATCGTTTCGCGTCGCGGCTATTGACACAAGGCAACGGTTAAATATTTACGCTTATTCACATATGTATGTATGTGTGCGTGTCATACACACCGATGTATGTGGCTTATACGCCTTCGTTAAGCGCGTTTATTTTAGTATGCGATCCTTTGTTTATTTGCGCACGAATTTCGAGTTCTCTTAAAAGCGCTGTTGCGCCCAAAAATATGCAACGTCGCAACACTTTAAAGCATTCCAGCCCTTTGAGCTGTCGAAATATATATGCACAATGCTAACTACTATTAAGAGCACTGCGTGTTCGCTAGTTTAAACCACGTGCTTTTGACAAATGATTGCCAGGATAACAGCGAGTTGCTTCCAGCTCATAACTGCCAACCTTGTTGGTATTGTCTTGTTAGGGCAATTACATGCATTTTCATACACACATATGTGCGGTATTTACATTGTACATATATATGGATATGTATTTAAGAATATAAACACACTTCACCTCAGTTTTGGCGTATTTTCATGACTATTAGCTTAACGTACTCGCTGCTGCTTGTTGTGTTTCGCATGTGTATCATGGCTTTGTTGTACATACATACATATAAATTTATTTGAGTTGTCATTGTTATTTCTGTCGTGTTGGTTGGTGCGCGTCTCCTCACTTTTGCGCTCTCGCTTCGCGTTATTTGATATCCTTAACGAAAGGCTTGTACACCGCTTCTAGTTATTCTGACGTCCTACTCTCCTCCTAACCGTTCTTTGAGTTTGTTATTTGCGTCGTCTTATAGGAAATATTGTACATTTCTGCAAAAGTACAACTATGTACAACTTCCGACACATACGTATGTTTGTAATTATATAAATATACATATTTTTCTTCAATTTGCGAAATTCAGCCATTTATATGTACTCAGCATAAAATATTCAAATATATATTACACAGTCTAGCAAATTAAGGTTCCATAACTGAAACGCAGACAGTTAGATTTAGACAAAAAAAATTTGATTTTAAATTGTTACCTTTTTTTTTCTTGCATTTTGCCTGACTGGCAACACAAAAAAAAAAACGGTCAAAAATTACTTAAATTTGGAAGCACGGAGCTATTTGAGAGTTGAGAAAATAAACGGAGGAGATTTTTCAATAATTAAATTACATAATATTGAACTGAAATTGGAAGAAAGTATTTTTTTTTTTAATATTTTAAAGTGGACACCTATCACGGAATCACGGCAGTCCTGCATGAAGATTTATTAGCGCCGCCTCCAATCGCGTGTATCTCGAAAAATAGTTTAGTTTTTCTGTACATTCCCAAAATATGTAGAGTAATTGCTTCTCAATCGCTAAAACTGATCTTTTGTTTCACTCTTCCCTTGCAGATACTATTTTTGTAAAATACAATATTTTACCATACAAGATGTGTTCCAAAATAAAGAGGACTTAAGGGGGTATTCTACTCTAGAATTTTGAAAAGTTCGATTTTTTTTCATATATTCAAAAATATGACCTTGGAAGGATTTTTCAAAATTCGACTTATTTTCGGAGATACAGCCGATTTTGTGAGGTGGCATCCGTTCACTAGAATTGTCTCCTAAACTTTAAGCGCGTTGTTCTCGAAACTACTTTTTTCCATACGGTACCGGCAATAACTCAAGTTCTATACAACCGATTTACTTGAAATTTAAGGCGAACCTTCTTTACATAATCCTTTATCGTTATTTTGAGCATCGTGTCAAAATTTTTGTTTTTAATATTTAAAAAAATTCAGGAATTTCAGGCAGTCGCCATTTTTCAAAAAAAATTTTTTTTTTCGTGTTCCCGGACAATCAAAAGAATTTCTTTTGATTTTTTTTTTCAGACCACCAGAAGAGTAAGGAACAATGTCACCAGGATGCGCAATTTTTTTGTACCTGTCTCTCCTCCCCTCTAATTATTTTAATTTTTAATATTTTTTTGTAAAATTGTTTTTCTGTACTCTTAAGATATCAATAAAAACACCATAAAAAAATGGAAGGTAAAAATATTTTTTTTTTTTTTTTTTTAAACAAAATTGACAAATAATGACGTTTATGCAATAATGCTTCGGTTATTGAACGACGTGCCGTCTTTCCGTACTTACTGTCCGTATGAAACAAATCTGCGAATGCTTTATTTAGCCCCCTAACCGTGGACCGAATCAGCTGAAACGCACTATCTAATGATTGTAAATGAACGTTTACTACTGCTTAAATCGTTCGCTTCTACCGTCTGTATACGCGTATATCCGCGAAAATTATGTATATTTCGTAGAAATTAGTCAGCTGGTCCCTCTCTTACAACACAGGGTTGCTTCAATGAACGTGAGAATGTTTAATAACTACATTAGATGGTTAAGGCAAAACTATTCCATGGTTTGAAAAAGTATACTGAGAGCTAAAATTGTGTTAATAGTCTCTACGCTAGTATGTCTTCTGATGCGTGCGCGATCGTGTTATAATTTTTTCTTAGTAGAGAAATAATTTTTTTCGTTTTTAAAAAGTTGCTATATTTTGTTTTTTTTTTTTATAAACTACTATAATTGATTTTATATCTTACGCTTCAAAAATGCAAAAGAAGTAAGAAATTTTTATTTTCATTTGATTTTTAAACCATGCACAAGAGTACAACTTATCTAAAATGTGGAAAACAAAAATTGGTAGCTTGAAAATAGTGGCAATACCACTAAAACGCATACTCTTTTTCTTGTGGTTTTTGCAGCATTACATGAAAGTAAAAGCCAGAAAAGAAATGGCGAATGGAGACCGCAATTGTGTGTCGACTCGTAATAAATTTGCTATGAGATCTATATATTTTATATACGCAAAAACTAATCCAAACCAAAAAAGATTAGAAACCAAAATAAAGTAATCGGTCAAATTGCAGTTGTTTCCACTCTCACTTTTTTTACAGACAAACATTGATGTATCTGTATACATATGAAGATAATTGTAAAAGATTAGACAAATTGCTGCAGAAAAACTCTTTGGTAGTTAAATTGTCAAGCGACAAAAGCTTCAAAGCAATCAGTCAAACAAGCGTATTGGAAAATTCAGACGAAAGTTATTGCACAGCCAAAACGCTACGCCACTGGCGTATAGGCATTCACTTGTGGAGACCTAAGCAACCAAGCGTAATGCCAACCCATAGCAATTGTCGGCAATTCAATCGAGTGTTGTCAACAGAAACACCGCCAAAACAGCACCGCAAGCCTTTTGCCATCAACGCCAACAACGACAACAATATCATCTCACTAGAAGTGCTATTTAGTGTCTACGCTCCGCACTCGCAAACATACATATAAATAATTTAAATATTAAAGCGCACGCACACTCACCAGTATATACTATGTGTGTGCACAATCTGTGTGTATGTATATGTATATATGGTAAATGAGCGCAGTATAATTTGTGCTACATTGAAAATGCCTTTGGAGACGACCCAAGCAACACTGCATGATTGTTGTCTCCGCCCATCAATCAATCAATCAAGTTGGTAAATATTGTTTGGGTCCCTTTGCTGCGTCATTTGCTTTAGTCCCACAATGGTTGCCTTGTTATTTGTGTACGCTCACAACCGCTATGTGTGGTGGGTGTGCGAGTGTGTGTGTCTCTCTGTGCCACTTATACACACATAAACACAGCTGTTTCCGTTTAACGAGTAAACTTTCGGTCTTCTTCCCTTATTTTGCATTCGACATATTCTCTAAAATGTTGTTGTTGTATTTTAAATGCTATGGGCTGCATTTAGATTAGCCCTTTCCACTGTTTCTCTCTTCCACATCCGTATTTTACTCCCTCAGCGCCATTAAGTTTGTCGTAGTCCTTGTGTATTTAAGCAATTTTCTCTTGTTTCTGTTTGATTTAACAAGATCAATTGAAATTTATTATCTCAGCGTTGTCGTACATCATTTTCGATGGGACAAAAAGGATTTTAGGGGTTGAAAATGAATTGCCGAAATTGCTTTGTGTATACAACAAAAAATAAAAAAAACAAAGGTGTATCCAAAAAATTGAATCAATATAATGTTAAAAGCATTTAAATAATTGGTTAGAAAAAGTGATACATCTTAAGAAAGGAAAATTGCATAATTTATAGTATAACGATTGTATTTACATATACATATATTATACATACATATGTATGTATATCGAAGGCAACCAAATTGCTGTAGATTAGTATAATAGCAAAACTCGTTTAGATGAGTAGGTAAGTAGTAGTGCTACCAACATGGGCTCAATTAGCGCTGTATGCATCATTTTGATGTACTGTTGCAGGACCTTATAGTCTTTGCATTCCATTTCATCGTTGTGGTCAAACTATTTGATTGATATTTGGTGCTCTCAATGAAACTATTTATGCTTTTTGTGGACAACAATTCAAGGTTTGATGCCTTATGGGCTCCAAGCGTTTTGTGTCGGATTTGTGATAAAGCTAGACATTCACAGGGAAAGTGATACCCGTTTCCGTATTCCCAATTTAGCCCATTTTTAGCGCGTTTAATATTTGTAAGTGCTATTTCTATATGCTATTTCTGGAAGGATATAGAAGGTTCTTTGATCTATTCCTGTTATATGTCGGCCTATCTGCTTTTTTGTGTTGTTGCGTGTTGATGCGTTCTATTTACTCTGCTTGATATGTTCAAAATGCTTATACATCTCTCTTCTAATCGTTCATAGCTGGCATAGTAGAGGCTCTTAGCTTTGTTATTTGTCAAATTATGGACAACGTCCGGGTTTTTTAGCGTGAATATCTGCTGACGACAGCCTTACGCTTAAAAGTACGGCGGATCAAATCAATGCATTGATCAGCGCAGCGCGATCAGTTCCAATTGGCGGTGTGGAATGAACACACTAACCACCTTGGTAGAGTTCAAGGCCCATATAAAACCTCTGACGTACTTTGGGTCCGGTAACCAGTTGCAATGCAAGTACACATTCAATTGACAAAGTGTCAGTTCTTCCAGCATTTGGGTTTTATTCACAACCACCACGATACTCTCCGAGAAGCCAGTCCGCATGAGCAGGTTGGTGTGAACTCCAAGTCCTGCTGCTGCCCGTGGTACCAGAATTAATTCTCTGGTCAGACCTCGTAGCCGAAACTACTATCGGTTTAGCTTCCTTACTTCTTTGAACTGGTGACCTGGGGTTGGACCCCTTACGCAAATTACACTTATACATCATTCACATAAGAAGATAATCTTACTTCTAAGTTGCCGCTTTTGTCGCCTAATTAATTCACGCGTAAACCACCACAACTATTTGGCATGGCCACTAGTGGAGATTACACCGCTCACACCGAGATCAGTTCAGCTTATCCCCATATCAGCCAAATCCCTAATATCCTAATATATCGGGCATTTTGCAGTTACATGCACCCAGCCCTCTACCCCCGCCCCATCTATCAGACAGGTGCCCCTGATGCAATAATACCTTCAGAGGCCATGCTCCGTAATCAGAAAACTCAGACTCAGATAAGGTCTGATCCTATCATCTAGAAGCTTCTTGCTCCCTAGATATCCCTTCCTCTCCACATCATCGTCGTAAATCCAGTCATTCCGAAGTAATCACAGACTCAAGCCCATTCTTAACTTGAATGCAACAACGCGCTGTATGAGAATCAGGTCAAGAGGGGGTGTATCTAACAAAACCTGTATAGCACCCATTGAGACTGTGCGAAATTCAGGCAAGCATGATACAACGCTGATTTTTAGCACCCCAAAACTGTCGTGGCTGCTTCCCACCACACAGTATCACATTCGCCAAGTGTGGGGTGAAACAAATTATGAACAAGTGGAGTTGAACTGCCAGAGATCTTAAAGCCTCCCTGCAGTTTTTAACTATGTTAGAATTAATCTGTGGCGTGGACAAGGCAAGGCAAGTGTACATGGTTACTTCCTCCCTCCGTAATACTTAATAGAACTTCACAGACCTTCTCTATTCCCAGTACTTCCGCTTGGAAGATTCTGGGTGAGTTTATTAGGCGGATAGAAAAATCATCGATCATCATTGATCGAGATCATTGGAGTATTTTGGATCCGTCGTTGTATTATACATCTCCTTAATTCTTCTTCTTCTTTACTGGCATAAACTCCACTTGCGCGATTATAGTCGAGTTAACAACAACGCGGCAGTTGTGTCTTCTTTTTGCAACGTAGCGCCAATTGGCAATTACAAGCGAAGCCAGGTCCTTCTCCACCTCGTCTTTCCAGGAGGTCTCTTCTTCCTCTGCTTCCCCCGGCGGGTACTACGTCGAATACTTTCAGAGCTGGAGTGTTTTCGTCCATACGTAGGACATGACTTAGCCACCGCAGTCGCTGTCTCTTAATTCGCTGAACTATGTTCATATCGTCTTTTATCTCATACAGCTCATCGTCCCATCGAATGCGATATTCGCGGTGGCCAACGCGCACAGGACCATAAATATTTCTCCTCAATTAACGTTTGTATTAAATCCTCATCTGAAAGTGACCATTGAACTTTCGAAGGATACGAGTATAGTCTGATTTACAAATATTTAAATGATTTAGGATTGCTCTATGTATATACTCTTTCCGGCTTCATCCTCCTAATTCCTTAACTGATGTAAAAATGAATATGCTACGAACTTCAAATACTGTCCAGTGTTACAAATATATTTCTTGTTATTAGGCGTATATCAGCCCATACTTTTGAATTTAAAATATTAAGTAATTGATTTTGTTTGGGAAAAAATATTTTAATTTATTCTAAGCTTAATAAAGGCGGCTTAGGTAGAAGAAAATCTGCTGAAAGCATTAAAATATTTTCCATTAGTTAAATTGACGCCACCATTCATTGTCTTGCTCATCAATCAGCAGCTAATTTGGCACATGTAAATTTTCTTAAATGATAATGACAAGCCTAAGCCCTCATAACAGATTTTCGAAATATACGCATTGTAATTTTTTACATATATTACATATGGATATGCTTATGTAAGTGTCTTGTTGGCATAAATTAATTGATGGATATAGCCAATTAGCTTAACAGATTTTCTTTCAATCTCTTAAGTATACATGCAAATATTTGCAGTTCAATCAGTAAATGGAGCGATACATTAATTTTTACAACATGCAGCTAAGCTAATATACATAACTTGCATCTCCATTATTACTCTCTCCTCCTTTCTCGTTTTGGCAAAGGCATATTGCATTTCAATTGTGAATATATACTAGTACTTATATACAAGTTGAAGTGTGAAGTTATTGTTAAGCAGTCCCCTTTCGGTATCAATTAATGAAAGAAAACTCAAAATTAACAATTTATTCCAATTATACAGGCATTTCGAATACTCGTAAAACCTGCTCTCTGCAGCTTAGGTTCTTAAAGAAGGCAATTCTAAACTATTTAAGAAATGAGTAGTGTGATTTCTCACTAAAAAAATATCAACAACCTTAAAATTCTCCACTCCAATTAAGAGAGATAGTTGATAATTGAGATTCGTTGATTGTTGATTTATTTTTTTTTTTAGTGCGACACAAAAGATTCTATCCTCGCATGGGATTGAAATTACCACAAAATATTATATGTTCGAACTACACAGTGTAGAGCAGTATAAAACAACCAATTTTCGGTAGATGAATAATAATAAATGAAAATAATATTAAAGTACATAAACTGAAGAATATGGAAACTATTGAATTAGAAATGGTAAAATAATCTGGCTATGTACGCATCTACAAGTGCAATAAGCCAGCATTGAATATAGTGTTCATTGAGCACTATCCGGTAAGTAGCCACAAAAAGGCTATATCTTTCAAACACTGAAAATATGGGTTAATTAAAACCCTTATTTTGCATGAGAATAATTTGAATTAGTTCATAAATTCTAAACATAAGCAAAGTTTAGTAGCCACTGTTGTAAAAATACAAAAAATTATTAAGGGAATTGCCACATATAGACCTGAAATCTTTAATAATAGACCATCGCTTAGATGTAACGAAGTTTAGTGGACTAAATGGGACATTTTTATTACAAGACAAATTCAAAATCACATTTTAACAATATTCACATTAATTGGGATAACAAAATAGCAGATTACGAGATGTTTTGACCACGAATTGCAAAGACTGGATATTGGAGAAGGAAGTACCTGGAAGTTTCCACTTCATCATCCTCCTTACAAATTTGACAACTAACGTCCGAAAGAACTTTTGGCCTTACCGTATGAAAACCTGGAAGACACGTTCAGTAAGAACTTTTACGATTGTGACAAAATGAACTTTACTAAAAGCAAATAGTTCATTAGATCCCCTGCATCCTACTTTAAATCAAAGGATCGTGCTGCCAAGCCAGCTCCTGCTAAACGCACGCGATATTCGTTAGTCTAGCGCTAAAACGTAAGACCCCAATGAAGACTATCGACGGTATATGAGCATTCATCGAACCTTTGACGCCTTAAGACAGATTAATATTTATTAATACGAGATAAAAACTGGACAAGCGTATGTTTTGATATCATTTACAAAAGTGCATCAAAAGATTCGGTACTATATTATAACCTTAACTCAATCAAATATGAAAACAACAAAACTTCGGACTTCGGATAAATTTGTGTCCACTGTTCATTAAACCATTTATGATTTTGAAAGATTTGTTTTCGTTTATTTTACATGTCTATTTTCATTTTACATGACAACAATAAGAAATCATAATAAAGTTCCAAAAGCAGTATTTGAGAAATAGGGATGTATGAATGTCGAAACCATACATATGTTTTAAGAGCCTTTTATGAGCTTTTTCACTATATTTTCCAATTGACAATGTATTTTGAAGGGTTAGCAATAATTTGCCATAATAGATCACTTCATACTCATATTTGTTCTTAGAATCTCAAATTTTTCAATTTTGTAGAATATCTTTATAATTGTTGCTGTATAGTCACCTAAAAATATTTCCAACAGAAACCCTAACAAGCCTCAATTTCCAGTTTATTCACAATCTTTCTTAAACTATATTCAATACCCGACTTCTTCTGATGAGTTATTTTCTATGGAAGCCATATGCTATGGTTTGTAGCTTACAATTTCTTTGTATGATAATCCATGCCAAAATTATGAAGATACGTTTTTCCAGATTGATCTTGATTTATAGCTCTGATGTTCATAGCATACAATTTATCGCATTTAGCCACGATATAGACATAAAAATTAAATAAAAATTAAAAATTTTGCTTATTAATCAATCATTCACTTGTTTTCTTGAGCTTTCTAATACTTCTTGGCTGAAAAATAGCTAACCTCTAATATGTTTTAAAATGTAATCAACTCACTAACTTTACATATGCACTTTTAATTAATTTTATTAAAAACTCTTTTGTAGACGAGTAAAACGTATGCACACCACTACGAACGCCCGATTGTACTCATGCGATCCATCCAATCTGTCATTGCTCCGTTTCTTTCGGCGACTTGTCAACACCAATTCCAGTCTCGATTAATACGCTTAATTCACTATCATTTCGCCGCCATCAAAGGCTAGTCCCACAAGAGACACTGCATATTAATACAGCGTATACTCAAAGGACTGGGGGTTAACCGACACGCAAGCCACATTCCAGCGTCATATAACCTAATCACATGCCATCATCAAAGCTCTTGCTAATATTTTATGGTTATACAGTTAATTGCATGAAATTTGGTCACATCATTTATTGTTGTTATTGCTGTTATTCTTGTGGCTCATCGCACTCCTTCGCGGATTGACTGCATGTGGTCGTGGCGTGCGTGTGTGGCGATTGGAAAGCGAGATATAGGGACAAAGAGATTGATGAGTAAGGCGATGATGACAGTGTATATTAAGAGGGCGGCGTAGCGTCGAGGAGTTTCTATCTTGCCTTGCATGCCATACCTTAAATAACTATGTAAAGTGTGCATATTTATGGGACTTTTATTTTTTCATTTAGTTTTAGAAGTTATTACAAAGAATTTTCTGCTTTGCCTGCACGCGATTGACTCCCACAAACTTTGTGTGATTAAATGGTTTTTTATTGTTGTTTTAACCGTAAAATATGAATTTGAATAGCGCAGGCATATTTCATTTAAGATTAAATTGTTGGTTTTCTGTTTAATTACTTAAATGGTTTAGAAAACTAATTTTGAAAGAAATGAACAGGAGGAGTTTTTCGTCATAGGTATTGAGGGTTTCAATAAATAATTGATTCATAATTTCATTTTAATACATGAAATTAAATTTGAGCTATTTTTATTTGAGATTAAACGTAAATTCTTCTGCTTAGAAAATAGTATGTATACCAATATTACTCGTAGAGTGGGTAATTTTTTTTTACTATGAAATCGTGTATGTTTGAAATATTCTACGGATTTTCTTAACAAGAAATTTTATGTCTAAAACCCGTTTCCGGCCAGTGGTTTTTAAGGCGAAGTTTAAAAAATCTTAATAATTGGTTTTTACAAGCCTTCTAGCTTTCATGACAACAAATCGTCTGCTGCAATAATATTTGTATGTCCTACATGGCGTATACGTAAAATGGCAACTGTTGAAAATCCCTGTCCATTCTACCTTTGCCAGAATTGAATGCACTGGTATAATTTTTGCTGAGATTCTCTTAAAATACCGTTACCTATGCTGCTGACATTTTTGCTAATGCCTTTGTCGCCCAATCGTTCGCTGCTATTGGTTAGCAATATTACGTTTTTGCTGCTGCTTTGCTGCTTGTTTGTGCTTGTGAGCGTGTAAAAAACTAGCTTTCTGTGTGTTGCTTGTGGCGTCTGTGCTTTCAAGCTCATCGAATTTATTTTGATTGCATTGTGTTGATTGCAAAAATGAACGTGACTTGTGTTGCTGGCCAAAACCGGCGTCAAAAAGTCGAAAGTTATTATTATCCTTTTTCATGCTTCTCTCTTTTCTACTGACATGCAATGCTCATTTTGATTTCGAATTTTACTGTTTTTGTGTTTCTACTCACTGTAGTCAGGCTGCTGGCTGCATTTTGTTTGCACTCCTTCCCTTTTTTTTAATTTTTTTAGAGCGAATATTGCAGATAAGCAAATTTGTTGATTGGCCGGCCAGTTGGTCAAGTCAGCTCGAATAAATTCACAAATACAAATACAAAAAAAAAAAAAAATTGAAAACAAAAAAACCTGTTTGAGTTGTGATTGCGCACTTGTGGCTACTTTGCCATCATGTTTTGCTGCGTTTCAGCTCGTTTCTCGATTGCTATTCCAGAAATGACCAAATAATAGGCTGAATTCCATTTGGCCGTGCACTCATCTGTATGGCTTTACATGTGTCACATGCACAAATCCGAGTTAAACCACATCCATCCGGTTTATCAGCCAAATATCCCGGCACACACGGTCACAAATCCATACTATATGTGTGTGTTTGTGCCTGTGTGTGTGTGGTTGGATTTTATTAATATGTATTTTGAAAGAGAATATCCTTGTCAAGCTGATATTTTAGTTATTTGAGCCATGATAATAAATGGTAATCTCTTTGCTTTCTACGGATGTACGGACGTTATGGACGTGCTTTGGTTGGTTATTATTTAAGAGCGCCACTTTTATGTGCGCGTGTGTGCGTGTACGTATGTTAGTTATGCAATTTGATGCTGGTTTTTGTCGGTATTGCAAAGCTAACAGATTAGATGGCATTTTTTAATAAAAAACTATCAAGCAGAAAATTTAAATGGCTTAATTTACTAAGAGAACGCACACATATAACATTTCATTTTTGAGAGATTTTTAATTGAATTACTTTAAATGTGAACTTTGCCGCTTTAATATTGTCAGTTCATTTGTTTAGCTTATTTTTAGTTTTTCATATGAAAGTATTGTCCTTTTTAGGGAATCAGGCTAGTAGTATGATATTAGAGAATGAAGCCGTAAATAAATTAGGTTTTATATTAGACTTTATGAATTCTTACATTTATATGATCTACTTACTTATGACAAGAATTTATGTAAGGATAAACACTTATATGAATACCTTGTTGTTGTTGAGCAAAGTTGTGTTAAGATGTCATTCAAATAGAGATTTGGATATCTTAGAGTCCGGATTCGTTGTGTTACCTTAGACTCCCAGATAATATATCATGTGATCCTCTTAAATCGACAAAGCGCTTAGAGCCTATCACAAACTTGTTGAGACGTACGAGGTTTGATAATTAAGTAATGAGACTGATTTTATTGCCGCGCTTGTGGTTAACCTGTGACCTTGAAATCCCCTTTCTCTTTTTCGGCATCTCTCCCCTCTCCATTGATAAACGTACCATTGCTCTAGCTTATTTAGTTCGCCTGCTGCGTCAAGTTGAGTAGACGTGTGTTTGTAGTGCTCGTCACGAAGTTGGAAAAACGAAATTAAGAGCAAAGCGTCGCGATAAAATTTTGTGCCAGATTGGACGAAACAGCTTCGGAAACGTACGTTAAAGTTGTAGGAGTGTATGGTGATAGTACTCTTAGTCGTGCACAGGTGTTTCGATGGCACAAAGAGTTTAAGGAGGGGCGTGAAAGCGTGGAAGACGAAGCGTGGAGTGGGAGATCAGTCGAGGTGCGGACTGACGCGAATGCGCAGCGTGATTGAAAAAAAGAAACTGTAAATCAAGTCTACTATTTCCAAGTACTCGAAAAATTACGAAAATGAGTCAGCCCAGCCCAGACATCGATCGTAACTGGATCCTTCATCACGACAACGTGCTGTGCCACACCGCCCTCAGCGTGTCCCAGTATTTGGCCTCTAAAGGGATCGCCGTGTTGCAACAGCCACGTTATTCGCCCGACATGTCATCCTGTGACTTCCTAAAACAAAATCGGTGATCAAGGAACCTATTTTGAGTCGATTACGGACATTCAGGCGACCGTGACGAGGGTACTCGCGGACATCCCAGTCGAAGCGTTCCAGAAATGTTACGAAACATGGAAAACGCTCTGGAATCGTTGTATAGCTGCAGAAGGGGACTACTTTGAAAGGGATGGCAGAGTGGTAGAATAATTTTAAAATATACGGTTTTTATAGAATCAGTCTCATTACTTAATTGTCATTCCCCGTATACTGGCAACTATGGCTCCTATCTCGCCAAAGGTGAGATTACCGAGATGTTTTAATCTCAGTCTTCCTAAGTCTTTTTAATGGAGGAGATTTTTAATCACTTGCGTTCGTCAAAATTTTGAGCCTTAGCACATAAATACTTATTGGATTCATTTCTGTAAGACCTCCAACTATTGTGCAAAGCTGAAGTTTGCTAAGGAATTCAGAAGATCTCCTGCGTTTTACTCTATTCCAAAAGCATATTTCGGTTAGCAAAGGAACGGGTCGTCGACTAGCGCCTGCTAAGCGCAAGCATGTTTCATTGCTCGAGTACTAGAATGCAAGATGCCAATAAAGATCCAACTCGATTCCATTCCGATGTGAGTGGAGTAATTATAACTATGCTTGCTTGACTATCTTTGAGCGCAGTTAGCAAGCTCAGTGCTGGTATTTCCACTCTGCTGTCGGAAATAATACTCACCTCCCTGATAGGGACTGCTTTTCTTAGTAGTACATCTGCCACATCTATCACGTTAATATCAGCCATTTCTACCTGTAAAATACCTTAGTGGCAAGGTGGACTAAAGATAAGATTGAGAAGAACTCTTTACAGAAATTCTCCTCTCCCATCTTCCCCCATAGTTTCGACCCATCCGTGAAAGAGGTCTTTGCGTCACTTTTCCACTGATTCGTCGCCATCGACGTAATCCCCGTCAGTATAACATCACAGAAAAGGCCGGCACGAGTAGTTTCTGCGATGCCGTGATCCAAGTTTTCCGGAATGCAGTTTAGGAACGAGTAAATTTCGGCGTATCCTTTTAAGAACTCCCTCATATGCCTAGATTCCCTGAGCTTAAGCCCGTACATTGCAGGAAGTAGCCTGCGCCTCTCCGTCTATAAAGATGAAGAAGAACCTTCCGGCAAAATCGAGGAAACCTATGTGTAAATGGCGTATTGTTGATGTACTTGCATAGCCTTTTCGAGCGGTCTTTACCTAACGAATATACCACATAACATTATTGACTGGACTACGGTTTTTCAGAGCCAAAACAAAACCTTCGGTGAGAGTTCCAGCCTTTTCCTTATAGCTCTTCTTTAGCAATATAGGGCAGTCGATACTTTGCTTACTCTCTCCTCAATATTTGGCTTACACGAAAGCTTTCTGTCAAGGATAAATCTTGGAGAAATGTATTAAGAAAAAAAAAACGAAAAATTTGAACTTTGAGTGCACCTAAACCATCTGATACTAAAAATCTGTTCAGGGAATGCACTGTTGCTTTTGACAATAATCCATGCCAAATTGAAGATATCTCGTCAAATAGGAAAGTTCTTCATAGAAGAATTTGAACTTCATCGTTCTGCTTGTATGGCAGATATTTAGATTCTATAGAGATACCACTGCGCAGATGTGAAGAATTTCGGCTTGATATCATTGAACCCAGAAGACTAGTTTATATACATATATAGAATATACAGACAGGTAGACAGGCAAATAGACAGTCGAACATGTTTAAATCGACTCAGCTTGTCACATTGATCATTAATATGTATCTTTTATAGCCTCTCCGACACTTCCTTCAGGGTATTACACGCTTTGTGATAAACTTGACATACCATCTTTAGAGAATAAAAATAATAATTTCAACAAGCAGCAGTTGAAGTTTTTGCTGTCATACCATTATTCTTATTTGCACTAGCTGTAGTAAGTTTTTGACAGTTCTTACAGCAAATTTTCAGTTTTAATCAATTTTCGAAAGTTTTTCTGAAACAGTATGAACATTACTGTGACAAACTCCTTGCTTTCTCATTTTATCTAATTAACACGAAACTATTTCAACCGACCGCATGACAAGACAATTAAAAAATGTTGAATGCTTGTCACCTGTGTTGAAAAAGTAAAACGAGGTTAGAAGAGTCTAACAAAATTATCAGTGTTTCTGAGACGCATAGACGCTTTAGAGTATCGATAATTGTGCAGACCAGTGTGCAAATAAACGATATGTTGGTTTAAGGCTACCCATAAGGACATGCCTAGCTTCATATGCATGCGAAGGGTATACGAGTCGATGCGGTCGATGAAGTTATGCTGCTGGCATACTTCAGTGCTTGGCAAAACCTGACCACACCCATTGATGAAAACAACCCTTTAAGTAAATACGTTCAACTGTTGACTGCGGATGTACATACTATATACAAACATACATACATACATACTGGCATACATATGTACATATATGTATATAGCACTCGTGCAGTTACGTGCTCGAGTTCGTTCCGCCTCACCTTCTGATTGTTTCCATTCGCTCGCTTCGTTGTTTGTTGATAATGGTTCAATTATTTTTCCGCCCTATTAAGCTGCAACTAAATGGAGCGGGTTGCTGCAGCAGCGGGTGATTGCTGCGGCTTTGGCCTTTGTTGTTTTAATAAGTGCTTTTTTGCAGTTGTTATTGTTGTGTTTTCGTGTGTGTGTTGCCGGAAATGTTGGACAATTTCTTAGCCTCAAATGCAGCGCGCTCGAGTGGTTGGACTGTGAGTGAGTTAGATAGTTTGCCGGCAGAGTGTGTCAGCGCAGGTAAGGCAGCTGTCGGTGGTGTAGCAGCAGTTTTGTCGAACATATTTTCATACCGCCTCCCCCCTCTCCGCACCAATGAGCCATTGTTGTGGTTATGTTGGTAAATTTCGTTACAATATTTTGTTTGCTTGCCATGAGAATTGCTGTGCAACATTTTATTTTATCAACTCAGTGTTGTATGGGTGCTTGTTTGTATGAATATGTGTATGCGTGTGTGTGATGATTTTTCTACATTTTCGCTATTAGTTTGCAAGAGAAAAGCTGGCAAACAAGCTTTACAATAGCTACAACATAAACAAGTTTTACTCAAGCCCTGAAAAAACACTGCCTGCAACCGCTTGAACGGTTCTTGCGGCTACCCTAGTGTACCCGCCGCTGTTGCCAATGTTGTTCTTGTTGCGTTGACTGCCTTAGTTGGTATTCAACACTCGCTTCATTGTTGGTCATAATTTGTTGGCTTTGCCATCGTTTATAGTGCGTTGACCCACTCGTAATAGCAGCGAGTATAGTTTCTATGCAGAAAAAACTCGGAGTGGCAACAATAGCCATGCTCAACAACGGCACAACTGCAGCGCCGGCAACAACAAGTGGCCATTAAAGTTGTGCTAGTATGGGTGCATAATTTTCTATTTGTGCTGCCAACTGCATACATTCTTGTTATGTTGCCAGTCTTTTTCATTTTCTTTCGCCTTTTTATTTCTTTGTTTTTTCTAATTTGTTGATCATCATCATAAATTTCTGTGCAGGAAAATGAAATTTTGTTGCTTTAATAGTTAGTGTACAGAGTGTTTGGGTGCATGTGTGTTTGGAGGAAAACATTATGTTTACATATATGTATGTTGTAGTGTTATAACTTAAAATATAAGAAAAAAAATTAAATTAAGTGGGAGAATACATTGTTTTGGCAGTTAACTCAGAGAAGGTGTCGTAAAGGTGTGAGTGACTATCAACTGTTTAGTGTCGTAGTATTCAATTAACCTTAAAGCAACATTAAATATATTTATTGGAAAACATTTCTTTCCCAGTCAATGATATCCGTTTGCCATCTAAATATATTTACTGTCGTCTACTAAAAATTGACTTTTTTGTACTCGCGGTAGCAATCGCTAACTCTAAGCCTTCGCTGATTGTGCGCTAAACATTTTAATTGTTGTATATCATATATATATATATTTAGGTTAAATCAATAAGCCATGCATAGACCAGTTTTCGTCCTTTGCAATATCAGATGATGTTCAGTTCTTAGGTCCAAGAGAGGTGGTAAATCCTTTGGGATACCCCAGATGCTTAAAGCGTAGTCTTGCCACGGTGCCAAAGTGCACAAGAGATTATCCACTATTTCCCTGGTGCCCTGCTCTAAACATTTCCTGGGGATTTTTCGATCTGTCAGAACCATTTTGTGGGCGTGTGCCGCCACCAGACAGTGACCAGTTAGTATTCCGATCATGTCCCTACAGTCTCTTCTATCGAGTGTTAAAAGGAATTTTGTGTACTTCCGATCTAATATTTTGCACACAACTTTTGTAGTTTTGGCAATATAGTCCACTTCATTGTCCCCGACGCCTTTGTGGCCTGGCACTCAGTAGAAGTAAAGTTGCTTGCTTCTGGCAACACTTTCCAGTGATGCCCTGCTTTCCAAGACACTTTCGCCCGATATGCGATACGACGTTACTGCCTTGATTGATGCTTGACTGTCTACGTAGATCATGACTCTGGATTTGACTGCAGGTGCATTAGAGGCCAACTACGCTGCTTTCGCAATAGCAAAGACCTCAGCTTTAAGTACACTGCAGTGTTCCGGCAACTTATAAAATTGTCTTATGCCTAACTCTGGTGATCAAATTGAAAGGTGAATTTTTATTTTATAATAATTTATACTTCGCGTGTTTTTCTGTAATTTGGTAGTACTGTTAGTAAAATTTCACGTCAAAATATTGATTAGTATTTGAGATACGCGTCGTTTTGTGAGGCTCCTAAAGTGAATTCTTCGATTTTTGCTAACAAAGAAGTGCGATAGTGCACCATCTCATACTGCATTGGTTATTCATAATAACTTCGCCACATTTTCAACTAATATCGTTCCGCAACCACCACATTCGTCTAATTTACCTTTTTGTAACTTCTGACTATTCAGCAAACACACATGACCACTCCGAGGACACCGTTTTGACTCAAAAGAGGATATGAAAGCTGCATCGAAGAAGTCTCTGATGGCCATCGCGGCGGACGATTTTTCCAAGTGCTATGATGACTGGCAAATTCGGTGGGGTAAGTATTTTGCAGCGGCAGGGGATTACTTTGAAGAAGATGAAATTGACGAAATTCAACATTCAATTTGATCACAGTGGTATTCACGCACCAACTCCATTGCCCATTTTCGGGCCGTCGGCATAGATGCTTAGAGTGTTGCGCTTAGCTAACATACCTAACATACCTTTACGCCAGCCATCTTTTTACTTTGACCATTCTTTCCCAGTTGAAAAGTGGGGCTATGTTGTCGGTGTTTGATGATATTTCGAAACGTAACTTTTATTCTTCTGATTGGTCAATTGGAGTATTATTTATTATTGGAGGGAAAATCTCATCTCGAGAGTGAGGCGCTGTTATTGACAGATTTTCTGTGGATGCGTGGTTTAGTGAACCCAGTAAAGTATTCGGCATGCATTAGGCATGGTGGATGAAGTGACAATACTGGCCGCCCAAAAAAATTTTGGCTTGGTGCAGCTCTATCCATGTCTGTTTTCGGTAAGGTTAGTAGTATAAAAGTGTATTGCTACTACTAGATATCAGCGGAAAGCTCTGGTTTATCTGCAATACTCATTTAAATGTAAACGTTTCCGCCACGACATTAAAACAATGAAACACTGGTACCTAAACGGATGAGATGATCATGTGATGTGTGTTTTTTGAATTTTCTTGCACAATCGTTCCCATGCGTAACTACACAGAACAATCTCACCACAGTACAGGTATAAGCTAGTGTAATGACAATTGTCAACAGAGTGAGTGTCATTTACATATTTCAACAATTAGTAATAAGTGATGTTTAAGCGTAGATCCGCTTGTTTGTGATGCTGACTTTCTAAAAGAACTTGGGTAGCAAAGATTAATTTATCATACTTCACTATGAGAGCCTTCGAAAATACAAAGTTTTACGCGATGTCAACAAATATTTAACAATTTGAATTTTTGGAAATTAAATATAGTGAACAGAACACTTGCCGGTGCGATTCTGGTGATTTTTGATATTTGATATTTGAGTTATCGTATTTTGAGTATTTTCGAACATAGGCATTATTTGAGGACGGTTATTCGATTGCACCGATAAGAACGTGCAAAAAGTTTGCCAAAAGACTTTTTAATATCCCCACAGGAAAAAGTCTAACGGTGTGATATCACATGATCTTGGTGGCCAATCGACCGGCCTAAAATGCGAAATTATCTGCGCACCGAAGTGTTTTATCCCTAAATTCATTGACTTGCCAAGATCACGAGCTTCAATTTTAGCCATCAAATAGTCGGTTATCCTGACGCATTACGTTCTCACCGGCATCATTTTTGAATAAATATGGACCGATGATTCCATTCAGAAAAAACAACGGTTTAGTATGGTTTATCGACAGGTGAAATGATAGCTCTTGAATCTCTCCAGGTTGGTCTTTGTCCTAAATGCGGCAATTTTGCTTGTGTGTTGAGCCAGAAATAGGCCTCATTGCTGAATAAAATTTGACTCAAAAACGTCGGATCGTCAGCCCATACAGCGAAGCGATGTCGCTTGGAACAGTACTTGCACAAGCTGTCTTTTGTACGTTTTCAATTTAATATCTCTTTAAGAAAATATATCCAGATTATAATAAAAGGCAAATCATGTAGAATTAAAGCTTCCTTTTGAAACTTGTTAAGGGATTTCGACAAATGCTTAGAATGCTGTTTTAGGAAGCCGCCGCATGTTTTTATTATTCTGTGAAAGAACTAGTATACTATTATTTTTCGGCCTACTATGTCACTTATTATTTCCGGACTAAGTAATGTATTTATGCTATTTTTATATGAAAGCTATATCATCTAGTCTTCGCCACAACAATTTTGGAATAGCGTCTCACGCTCAACTCAACCCGAACATATAAGCCTGCACCTGTTGGCGCACATCCAAACGCGACTACGCGCTGCTATTCACCATCATGTAATAATGTGCCTTACATTGTTAACAGCATTCTTTGCCACCAACTATTTCTTGTATACACCGCATTGTGGTCGTGAATTTTTTTCAGACAGCTCTAATGAGTAAAATAGTTTAGTGTCAGTTTATGTTGAAAGAGTTTCCCGCAACAGCTGTGCAACGACACATATTTCTTTTATTTTCCCCTTTTCTACTTTCAACGCTTTCTTTGTGTTCCTTTGTTTAGCTGATTGCTGCTGCTCCTGCTGCGTCTGGCTTTATAAGTTCTACCGCCTGCAGGTATGCTATGCTTGTGTATATAGCTGTGTTTTGCAGCGTGTGCGACACGCCATTTTTATTGCATATTTTAGCACATTAAATTCATGTTGCCGTTATTTGAACATATTCATTATGAGTTTTTGGTCCCTTCAAAGTTTTTGTTCATTTATGTTTTTAATTTTACTGCTTACTGCTTAAGTACTCACGCTGTAATTACAACATGAAATACAACCACAAATTCAAGAATAAGAAGAAGCAGCAAGTCAACAAACCAGCTAACTAACTAATATTTCGCTGAAGCTCCCACTCATAAAACTTGACTTCACTTTGATGGCTTTGTTCCGAGGCGTCATAAATTTCGTGCAATTCGCTTTGCCGCGAAGCACTTGGGATGTGGATGAGAGTTCGCGCTTATATATGTGTGTGCATATATATAAATTTGTATGTATATTTGTAATATATATATATGTGTGTGTGCGTTTCATTGCAAATAAGTAGTATAATAAAATTTATACGCCTATAAAATGTTTAACTTGCATTTCATATGCGCTTTATTCTGCTCGCTTGCTCCTTTGTTGCGGCACTCGCCTTTGTTGTGTTTGTTTTTGTAGTTTTTATTGCGAATTTGTGGAAATTCCTTTGTGTTATAGTGTCGACTACACTTTTGCCTTACTTACACATTGTTGTTGTAGTTTTTGCTGTTGTTGTTTTCATATCTGCTGCCAGCAAGTGGCACTGGGTAGTGTTACTAAACAAAACAATAACCAAAGCAAAAACATGGGCGGCAGTGGCCACTCCATAAATTCAACGGTCTCGTGACTTGATCTTACGATATCTGGCCTTAGTGGTGCGCCCTTGTGGCTACAGATACCATATACATATATATGTATGGGCTTATGTTTATGTGCATGTGGTGGGTCCGCATTTGCGCTTGCCCATTCTATTAGTTAAAAATTTATGTTCGGAAAATTATGCGGATATTTTATGTTGCGGTGAAATTATTTTCATTTAGTTAATTTTCATGAAAGAGCCGTGGGATTAATTTTATTACTTTATTATTTAATTGTGCGCAACTCAATTGATGTATTCGTGCATTGTTTCAATTTGCCTTTTAGGTATATTCGTAGCAACTTTTGTATAGCATTTATTTAATTTTTAATTCAGTTTCAGCTGTTAGTAAGCCCATATTTTTATAGCAGCTTTATTTCAATATTAAACAATAGGCCTTTTATTAAGCTTGCATTGAAAGTTTTATTAAGCTTATGGTGGTTAGAATGATTTGATTTAAGTTGCATTTTAGTTCGTTTACATGTTGGCATTTTCAGGGAAATTTTATAATCGAGTTTTTATACAAATTAAATCTTGTTGACAAATTCGATTTTCAGAGCTTTTCCTGAATGAACCTTACTCGCAAAACCATACACTGTGAATAGGAACAGATAGAACCCGAATGGTGTCGAATTCGAATTGCAAGGTAGAGGTATATTAACCTTCCTACCGAGCTTCTAGAACTTCTCGCGAGTCACTAACGGTGTGCAAGTGGACTTCTTATTGTCTTGATGATGCACAATTCCTCCTGCATTGGCCAAACTTGGCCGGCTCTGAGCGATTACATCTTTGATGTGATCTAATTGTTGAAAGTATAAGTCCAAAATAAGTTATTGGCTATAAGCGCAGATTCATGGTATATAATTCTTTACCAGTCCCAATCTTTCTGACTGTCAACCGTTTTCACTTTACGTTGTCGTAAATGATACACCAATTCAAAGCCAGTAACCACCCGCCTCAGAGGTGGCTCGATTTTGTTGCGATGTAATAGTAATTCGCTGGCCGATATTCTTTCTAATGGGGTTTTTTGCGTCAACTCATGTGGCACTCATACATCGATCCTCTTTTTGTATCCAGTTTTTTTTTAATAGTTCTAAAGGGTTTTTTTTTTGAAATATTAACTCTTGTGCAATTGTCCGCGGAGCCTATTGAAATCACAGATATTCTGGTTCTTTAGTACAAACAGTTATGTTCATAGGATACGTTAAACTGGCATGCCAATAAGACACGCTAAAACCAGTTTTTGTCCTTAATGGTATCAGTTTGAGTTCAGTTTCTAAGGTGCATATTGGTGGTATGCATTGGCTTGGTTACCTTCGCTTTGGGCACCGATGAAATACTGCTGCGGTCCACTAACTCCATTTTCACTCTTTTCCACAGGTTTTGAAGCGTCCTGATCGCTTCCTTTACCCATGTTAGCGTCGGGTCGTCTTTACAATTCAATAATTTGACTACTTTAAGCCATCCTGTTCCATCGACAATAACGACATGGGCGCGCTTAGTTCGATGTCCATTCTCGAAAAGAGGGCTCTCCGCCGCTGCCTTCGATGTTGTTGATTTGTCGTCCGCGTGCTCGATGCCTAGCTTCCCAACTACTTCTCTGCATTTCTTCTTTTTTGAATGCGCCTTCGATTCGCTCTCCGTCGAACGCTGCCTCTCTTCAGTGATATGCTGCCTCTCTCCTGCGATATGCTCCTCAACACGATTAGCATATAATGGATCCGTGGCATTACACCAATTACGAGTGGCGAACTTTGCCCGGCCGTTCATAATATCCTCTCTAGTCCAAGCCAGCCGTTTCATCGTTTTTTTTTTTTCAGGCTGGACTTGTCTTCGAGACCGCCGCCTTGTAACTCGTTTTTGCCTTAAATCCCTCGGTGCCTTCTCTTGTTGCCAAAGTTAGAACTCACGGTCGTTTCCTCACGAGAGCAAAGAAGTTCTTCTTCCTTTCTGCATTTATGTTTTCAGCGCTTTCTTGCTTCGAGTCTTTATGAACTGTGGCACCTATGTGCTATAAAGTAGGTTTGGCAGCAGTACTACAACCACCGCGAATGTTGCCGTTTCATGAGAGGTGTGACCGTTGGCGACACAGCTCAAAAGATCGCTGTCCTCGCCGGTGGTAGCAGCCTTGTCTCCCACCGTTGTTTGGACTAATATCCCAGTCCACTTCTTTCCTTAGTTGATCTTCATGTTAAGTTTTATGATTCGGACGTCTCTACCCCTAGCGTTTTATACCTACTATGTTATAATACCATTAACCAATACAAAATATTCCATATAAAAACTTGATTTTGATCGTTCAGCTCGTATGCCAACTTAATGCTATAGAGGTCCGATCAATTCATTTATAAACTTCTTGCCAAACTTTATATACTCTGGGCAGGGTGTAATAAAGTCTCTATTTCTATAACACTCGGGCAAACCTAAGACGGAAGCGAAATGTCTTCGGGAGCATAAACATTTAGTTATTTTAGCTGTTATAATTTGATTGCAACGAAAATTTTCTAAAGATGGTTAAGGTTAAGGATGACCCTTTTTTGGGGGGGCCTGGCTGTTTTTCAGGTAAGATTATGCGTTATATAGTCTATGGTCTTAAGGATACGGTTTTTTCAGTTTGTTGACTGGGTAAACTTCACTAAATAATAGTTATTATTATGATCTTTATCAACTTTCGTTCGGATTTTGGACGTGTGTGGTTTCGTGAGGTGTCTGAGACAACGCTTTTACTTACTTTAAACAAGAACAACTTGAAAAATAAGTAAAAAGTTGTTCTAATTAATTCAATGTTAAGAACTATTTAATGTTTGCTTGCAATATTTTGGAAACACTGATCAGCCCGGTTGCTTAAGGCAAATATAACTGTATGCCAAAATTAACCTTAATACGTAAGAGTTAACTGAAACAATTTACATTTGCACCTAACGGAATGTGAGTAAAATAATTTCGGCTTAAAAAAAAAGCTGAGTAAGCACGGAAATACCTACAAAAGAGAACTAAAGAAAATATTTGCACCCATGGAAGGATGCTAGCGGAGTTATAAGCACACAGGAATATATGGGAATGCTGATACATTTACTGCGAAGTAGTTATGTGTATGTGTGTGTGCTTTGGCAGTGGCATAATTCACGGACATAATTTAGACCGGGATTTTGGCAGAGACTTAATAGACGAACCGGAAACATTGCTGTCCTTCAAGGACACCCACATACACATACATATGTATATGAATATTCCAGTTTCTTATGCTGGGCTATAGAAGATACTTGAAAAACTCAGCTGTAGGCATTTTTGTAGAAATGTATGTAATTTTTCAGGGACGTTGCAGGTTTTAAATCAGCCTATGGCAAAGCAAACGGTTCAGCGAACGAAGAAAAATGGCTAGCAATAGAATGCAAATTTATGAGATAACAAACGAAAAAGGTATAATGAAGAGCAGCAACATTGTAAATTGTAGGAATTGTGGCAGCATACGGAATTCGTCGTTCGAGCTCTCCTTTTATCGTTGCTGTTGTTGTGCAAGATTGCCATTGTGTTTTGTATGTTATGCTGTGTGTGCGCCCTTCGTTAGGAATTGCTTGCATATTTATACTTTCTTTCTTGTCGTTTTTGCAACATTCAACGTTTTCTTCAGTCTAAAAAGTGCCGACAGCTATACCCTTTTTTTTTTGGCTCGCCTGGCTCGGTAGGTAGCGCACGCGCCCTTTCTATTTTTTCTATGGGTTTCAATGTTAATTTTTTTGCTTGTGCGCTTTTCTTCTTAAATTGTTGCTTCCTTATGTGCCAGTGTGCAAAATTTTCTTCTGATTAGGCTTGGCCGTTCCCATTTTTTGCGTATTTTGCTTACATTGCGCGTCTGTAAATATGCTTCGGTAGACCTGTTGGTGTTTGTTTGGGTTCTTCCAGGCACCCGCAGCAATGGTGTGCTGTGTAGTAGCTTGTTTTCCAGATACATCTTCATTCGTAGATTCCTTGGCACCGTGTTAGGCATACTTGCGGATGCCATTATTAAAAAGGGTTGTGTGCTCTCTTGTGGGTTTGTGTATATGTTTCGAAATGAAACCTAAAATAATTTTATTTTTTCTTTATTCCTGCAAAACATTTAATTTGTTAAAACCGCAAGCACTCTCGTGTTTGCCACTTTCTACCAACCATAAGGGCTGCGGTTATTTTGACTATTTAAATGTGTGCTCTACTAACTGACCCTTTAACATCTCCACTTTCGTGGTTTGGGTGCTTTAACAAACCTTTGAAAAGAAATCTTAAATTTGTTTATGAAATGTATTGAGGTCTAAGGTCAATTTCGCTGTCAGCACGGGGAAGTATTTATTTGGTTGTGTATTTGCCCTGTGTGAACTTTGATGAACCAATGCTGTCACGTTGATATGGATGTTTCTATGCCGGATGTTGTTAATTTATGGTGTCCTTGTAAGGCAAGCATATTTAATTATATTTTGATTAAAAAAATAATTAACACATGATGGAATAAAAAGGTAAACAAGGTAAAAGAATTATAAATTATACTATAAATCAAGGTAGATAATTTTTGAAAGCAAAAAATCACAGTCTTATGAAACATATTGGAAACGAAAGAAAAATAATTAGAGGAAGAACAAGTAAGAAAGAGCTAATTGCGACTGTAACCGAACATTTTATACTCTTACAATTTGGAAGGATCAAAGCCGGCTAAATACCTTCAGGTCTTAGCAAAATTTAAACACTTTATATTAAAACATTCATTGTTCGACGAAACCGTGAATGAATTACAATAAAATTTGTTTTTAGCGTATTTTGAAGCTAATAGACTAAATTAATGGGTGATTCAAGTAGAGGTACTTTTTTTCAATGGCCTTTTTTTTTGAAAGATTTCGTTATTTCGGCGACGTTTATTTCAGCAAGACGACTCCACTTCCCACAGATCGATTTGGATTTATTGGGAGAAAGCTTCAGTAAGTAGATAATTTCAAGTTTTGGGCCGGCCAATTGGCCAGCAAGATCGTGTGAAGTCACGGCGTTTTCCTGTGTGGTTATATAAAGTCTAAAGTTTATGCGAACATTCCGCTCCAATCGATTTAGGCCTTGGAACAAAACATCAGGAGTAGTAATCAGTCGAAATTTTCCGACAAGTCATCGAAGATTGGATTAAATGGATGGACAATCTTAATTTTTAAGAAATACTGTTCACTTAATTTTATTGTTGTTTCATTAAGGTATATCATATATAATCAGTCATATAAGGAGTTAGTTCAACTAGATGTTTGAAAGTCCTGATATTGGTTAATGGGGTCTAAACAAGTTTTCAACCATTTTTACTGATATATGCGATATAAAGATAGTCGAGAGTTCGAATATCTTTCCATTAGATATATGGATACTAAGGTTAAAACCATTTTTGACATTCAGGCATACTATTATCAGAAAATAATTTTCACCGAGTATATATAATGTATCTTACAGAATGAGCGATATTTTCGATACAAAGTTCGCAGTGGGGATCTGCGCACTTGAACAATTTGGTGTGATTTGGATAATTTTTGGTCAAAAGTAACACACATTAAATAATTTTTCATGCGAGGTTTCCTCCGGATACATTGATTGGTTCTTGATTTGTATATCCATAAATGATAGGAACAGATGGAATTTAAAGTTGTGTTAAATGGGAAAGACGTGGCTTTAATTTGATTTTGAAATGTAAGGTGGAAATGCCAAAGTAATAATAATAGAGTAAGTCAGTTAGGGGTTTTGATCTATAGGGTGGCGGTGTTGCGCCATTGTGCATTTTTTAATATTAAGAAATTTGCCCTGAGCGATTTTGGTTTTCATACTAGCTTGAATCGGACGAACCGGTGGAATTCAACAATGACGTGGTTAAATATTCTCGAGTTTCTGTTAAACTGCGAGATCTATACGAAAAAGTTATATAACAAATTTATAGCTAATAACAGGATCTAGAACTTTTATTTCAATACTTAAATTTTTGTGAAAATTTGAAATATGCAAGTTTTTGGATTTTTTTTCTTTATTGTTTTTTTAATTATTTTTTCTTTAATTTTTGTTATATTAACTTTCTTTTCCAATGGGTTTCAACCTACTACTACTGCATATAACTTTTAGCAGAAAAAAAGAAAAAATTAAATTTCTATACAATTTAATGTGCATAAACAACGCTCTTACACATTTTCCATAAATACCTTTAATGTTCCCGCAAATTCTTTAAAAATATTTATGCAAATTTCTTAACACCTGAAAATTATTCCCTGCTTTTTCATTACAGGTAAGCTTCTACGTCACTTAACCCAACAAAGCCGCCATTATTTGAAGCGCAAAATAAAATGCATGAAAACGAGGTAAATTAAATGTAAATAAATATTATTAAATGGCAGAAGCAACAACAAAAGCAGCAAAAAAAAAATACAGCCGCGCATAAAAGCAGTGGTCCTAACGTTGACAAAGCTGCCGACTGGTGACACGCCCTTTAACAATAACAACACATTATTGCATACGCTTTAATTAAACCGTTAATCGCTTAGTAAAGTACAAAAACACATACAAAGCATCGAGAGTCGCATTTACTTACAGAAGCCGCTGTGCATAACGGGGGAAAATATTATAAAAGCAAAAAGGAAATTTGTGGTGAAGGGCGTGAAATTAATAAAAAAAGGCAGCACAAAAAGCGACATGTCATGAACATTCTTTTGCTGCGCCAACCGAGTTACGCTGGCATTATCCTTACATAATAGTTGATGTCATGCTTTTGGGTGGCCCAACACCCTAACCAGCGTTCGCTTACACGTATTTTATTATATATTAATTTACTAATTAAAATTTGACGTGGTCGGTATACAGCTTTATGCTGATATTCTCCCTTGTTTCGGTATTTATTTTCACGCTTTGCATATTTTTGCAAATTACGGAGCCACATCGGAATTTCACGACGCGCATTCATTACTGCGCAGACATTGTTTGCTTGAAAGGGATATTATTTAAGTGTAAATTGTGTGTAAGTAGTATAAGTAAGTAAACACAATTATTTACAAGTGATGATTGTTAGGGTGCTCTGTTATGAGCTGCTCTAAAACACACTTTTTGGTTACAAAATGGTCTCCATGTTTTAATATAAAAACCCAGCTTTCTTGCCCATATGCGAGCACACAATACAACTACTAAACTTTTGTTATTATAAATTAAAATCTTAGAATTCTCTCAAACAGTTTCTCCCAAAGCGAAAAGAGCTTATAAATGACTTACAAATGTTCATGCTCTGAATAGGATTTTTGCTGCTTCTGAGCAATTTGGTTCAACAATCACAAGGCTGGTAGCAAACAAGGAAACGCGTTAAGCAATATTATACACAAATAAAAAATATTTTTTACAAGAACTTGATAGTGATCCGATCTGATCAGCTAATCCATGCCAAATTTTTTCAAGATTACGCTTCAAATGAAAAGGCTTTCCTTACAACCACTTGAATACAATCGTTCAGTTTTTACGGCAGCTATATAAGTAGTATACTATAGTGAACCGATCTAAAAAATTTTTTTGAAAATTGCAGCTATGCTTTATATAATAGTCTCTGTGAAGTTTCTGGAAAATACCTCATAAAATGGAAAAGCTTTCCTATCTATTCCGATCATTCAATATGTTATAATGGTCCGACGTAGGTCCAACAAACGAGTAGGTTCTAGTATAGAAAAGGATCTGCAAAATTTCAGAGCGATATTTCAAAACCGGAGGGACTAATTCGGGTATACATAGACAGACATGTTTAAATCTGCTCAGCTTGTCGTGCTGATGATTTATATGTACATGTATTTTATGAGGTCACTGCCGTTATCTTCTGTGTTTTACTATCTTCGAGGCGATCTCAATATACTCTGTTCAGGGTATACCGTAAATAGTGGAAATATTGTATTTAATCTTTAATTCCTTCTTCTGATTCAAATATATTCTGTCTTTCTGTTAATAATAAATTCATTTTCAAAGTATTCCCATATAAGTACTCTCGACAATCTGTAAAACAAAGCCTTGTATAGTTTGGAAGAAAGCGGTTTCGTCATATAAGTAAGGTACCCGCATAGTCTCTTATAATGAATTGAACTCATTCACTACATATGTCGTTACATTTATTTTTAAGGTTTTTGAAAAGAAATAGTGAGTAGAGAAATTACATAATTTTTTATACTAACAAATTTGTAGTATATTGTAGATTTAGGGGTATATTTGTGCGTCTTTTGATTACAGGTTTGTTCTGGGAACAGGTAGTTAGCTCACCTTAGGGTGGTAGGTTATTGTCCACATAAGCCAGAAAGTAATATGTAGAAAGACAGTAAGAAGTGATTAGCTTTTGTCATTAACAGTGGATTATGAATTCAGGAAATACTTAAACAGGCCTTGACACTACCATACGAAGAATACATTTTGAGCTGAAAGAGCGAAAGGCATTCGTGACGAGCTGACTGACTTTGCTATGTATTTCGATGCTTTGCGAGCGATGTGGGATAAAAGTGAGCTTTTAACATGAAAATACATAGACAAGTGAAAGTCCCCGCTTTTCAGAATTTTTAGAAATATACATATATATATCGGAAGGGAAAAATAATTTTTGGAAACTTAAAAACAAACCACACTTTTTTCCTTTAATTTTAAGAGTATACATATTTAAAAACTACACAGAAAATTCTTGAAGAAAAACAAGTAAATATTGTGCGAGTTCGATGCTTTTTACTAGTTACAGGCGATTTCCTTTAACTTTCATACAGATCAGATAAAAAAACTTGTAGATCATTGTAAGATTAATATATATATTTATAGAATATGCACACAAAATTTGATAGTGATCGAATTATTTGTCTCCAAGTAATCACTCGAGCAAATTTCAAGCTCTCTGATTCAAGAAAAACCGATTGAAAGGTAAAATAATGGGTCTGACTGAACTGAGTTACCTCAATTTAAAATTTAGTTGAGATACCCATTAATAATTTTAGTATGCTATAGTATATAATAGATGGAAGATTTTGAGGAAGGATTTTGGTTTGCGGGCTTACAAAACTTGTGTAAGAATTGAAGTCGGGTCCTTCGCAAGTTCGGTGAATGGGCTCAAAACGAGATTGCTGCCAGTTCGGTGTATGGGCTCAAAACAAGATTGCCGCCAGTCGGGATTTTCACAAAAAAAATTGTTACCCCGATGAAGCTCACTTTGGATTAGATGGTACGTGAATAAACAGAATTGGCGGAATTGACGTGATTATAATTCAAAAGCCATTGTATAGACATCGCTACATTCTCAGAAAGTTAATGTTTGTTATGCTCTATGACGACATTTGATTCCAATAAGACGGCGCTCCATTATATATTTACTGTCAACGAAACAATTAATTTATTAAACTAAACTTGTGTTGAGCGCATTATCTCGCTTCAAGGGTCTGTGACGTGGCTTCCAAGATTGTGCGATTTAACATCGCTGGTCTATTTGTTATGGGATTATGAAAAGTTTCTTATTTACGTAGATAATTCCGAGACGACTGTTGTCTTGGAAGAGAATATTTGGCATAAGGTTCTAATTACTCCAAAAAGTGGTCGAAAATTGAGCCTCTCGTCTGGAATTCGTTCGAGCCATCTGCGACCCGAAATCATTTTTAAAATGTATTAACAAACCATTATCTTTGGCATGAAGCTAAGTTCTTGATAATTTTTTCTGGAAAAAAAAAATTAAATACTCGCCCATTGCGATGCCATTTCCTGTAACTCCTCCGACAAATATGCGCCCGCATTGGTAAGATAACCTAGCAGGATCATCTAAAGTGAAAAATAAGTGTTTTAGTTAAAATCTTAACTAATAACTTGGACGAAGGAAAATAACTGAAAATTGGATTTTTGGCAACATTTTTATAAAAAAAAAAATTAAATTTCAGTGGAAAATTCGAGACATTTTTGTTTTAAATATTATTATCGAAAAAAATCCTTCGCTCAAGTCTTTAAAATTGTATCTCAGAGACTGTGTATACTTTCATGAAGATCGGTTGAGTAGTTCTCGAGAAATCTTGCCAATAGACTTCAAGAACACAGTTTCGAGAAAATGCCTTTAAATATGGCGCACTTAGCCTAGCTAGTCTCAAGGCTGTACCTCCGAAAGTGTTACTCGGATTAGCTTTAAATTTGGAATAATATTCTAGTGCTCTTGCAGAATTTAATAAGACAATCAAAAAACTCGATTTTTGAAACCCACAACCCGAATTTGTTTTGAATTGTATCAACAAATTGTTTTTTAAGGTGATTTCAGATATTCCCAAATCCATAGAAATTTGCTGACCAATTAAGGTTTTAAATTTTGTTGGCTTTAACCCTTTACTAATATTTACGAAATTAGAATTAGGTTTTATATGCCAACCACACAGCCAAGGACTTTAATTTTATTTATTATTTAAACTATAGTTATAAGTATATTTATATCATTTTTAGACATATCGCACCTAATGTGACATGTTTTACTGACTTTTTTACAGTATAGCTTTTATGTTATAAAGTTTTTCAAAAGCGTTGATATAATTGCTTCCAAAAGTTATCAGTCACGTTTTTATCGCGATTTTTTACTCCCTTTTTATTTGTTTGACAACAAGCCGCCCACTTTGCTTCATTGGTTAGAGTATTAATAAGCGATTATATCATGCATTAATAACGGTAGAAATTGCCATATTTTAATGCAAAAAACTTTCACTTTGTTTGTGTATTGGATAATCAGTTATGCAATGGCCAGCCACAGCCACGTGCGGTTGAAAATTAAAAACCAAACAATTGCGTTGACAACGTAATTGCATGAAGCCAAATTTATGTCACCGTTATTCCAAAGGATAGTTATGAAAACGCGCAAACTATTTGTAAAGTTTGCTGCGGTTAAAATATAAATAATTTCGTTAATAAGATATGTTTTTTTTTTCAAACGTAAGTGTGAAACAAAATTAAATTTGATCGTTTGCATTAAAACTATCATGAAGCTCCGGGTTTTAGTTAATTATTTATGTGTATGTATGTACGTACGTACAAATACGATTATTTATTATTACTATTTGCTAACCGTCTGCAATCATTAAGTAATGAGTTCATAATTTTTACGCAATTAAAAATTAATTACAAAATAATTTAAATGTATGCTTAATTAATGAGCCGCCTTGTTTAGATACTCGTACTCACATATTTGCTTAGTTTTATTGATTGTTTTATAGTTAATGTTGTTGTGTATCACAAATTTTTTACAACTTTGTTGACCTAGTAGCTGTTTGCACTAGCTTTATGAATCTCGGTGGATCAGGTTTTTCAGCGCTGCTATCTGCTTCTTCTTGCGTGTCTCTAAATATTTCCACTATATTTTGTTGCTTGGAACTTATTTTTGAACAACGAGAATAAAAATGTTACTGTCTTTTTTATGAATCTACATATCTTATTCTACACATTTCAAAATATAAAATTTCTACTGTTACCTCCAAGTATATGTTTTTAATACTAGCGACATTTTAACCAGCATAGTGACCTATCCCAAGTCTTTTTTTCGATGACCTAGATTCAAAAGTATTTCACAGAATTCCTTCGAATGGTTTTATCATTTATTGGTGTTATAGCCCTCATTTCTATATAATATTCTCCTTTAAACAGATATTTCAAGAGAGAATTTGGTTTTTGAATCGATCCAAAAAAGCGCTTATTGGCATAGTGACTAACTATATTTTGATTTCTTTTGGTTTCTTTCCAGTAAATTAGATTAGCTAAGGTAAATAGGCTGACTTTCGTGAATCTAGTAAGCCCATAAGTACTGCTAGAGACGCCTGTCCGTGTTAGTGTCTAAAACTCCTAGGTATGCAACAAATTTACCGTCACATACCTACAAATCGCATAAAATTAGCCACAAATTTATTGGTCCGGCTAATAGCACCTGCAACCAATTCCTAGAAAATAGGGGCAATCAAGATGCTTCAACCTTGAACTGGAAGTCGAAAGTGGCATATAGAAGGTGGGACAGTGGTGTCGAGAAAGTGTCTAGTTATTTCCACCTAATCTTCCTCACCGAAACTGTGACAAGTAATTTATGTATTTTAAAGTTCTTACTGTCAATATAGTGAAGTTCACTAATCTTGGGCTTGCTCTTTACCCAATCTAGACAGGGAAACCCCCGTAAGTTTGGTCTTCGTTAATTTTTTTTAATTATGAAAATTAATTAGCACTAACTAGTTATAAGCGGTAATAAATATCGAGCTTGCCTTCTTTTTTAAAGAAAAAATACAGTAAGTTCAACTTTAATGGGGAATGTTTATTATCATTCGAAATAACACCTTTTGACATTTATTTTTTGAATACTGTCTCTTTCAAATGTTGACCGCAGCTACTTCTAGATTGTCTATACATTGAGTCCAATTTTTAATGACTCGTTGAGCGTGTCATATCACACTCTCTTTGTGGCCAATCGAATGGCCCGAAACGCAAAATTATCTGCTCACCGATGTATTATCTCAGTAAATCCGTTGATTTAGCGATGTGTGGGAAGTGGCATCGTCTTGTTGAAACTAAATATCACCGAGATCACGAGCTTCAACCATTGTTTTTTATGGATGGGACGAAGGGCAACCCGAAGAAATTCAATAAATCTGTTGTCTCAATAGCTGCTATCTTGAATATCTTTGTGTTGCTCTTCGTCCCAAATGCGATAATTTAGCTTGTTTACATACCTTATGAGTCAGAAATGGACTCCATCGCTGAAAAAAATTTGACTTGAAAATATCTAA
Organism: Bactrocera correcta; assembly: GCA_027475135.1. Classification (NCBI taxonomy): domain Eukaryota; kingdom Metazoa; phylum Arthropoda; class Insecta; order Diptera; family Tephritidae; genus Bactrocera; species Bactrocera correcta. The sequence goes on along the minus strand of CM050323.1, from coordinate 28,300,758 downwards.
CCTTCTTGGAACTTTTCAAGAGCCCATAGAGCGAAGCGATGACGCCAAGTCGTTCCATACGTCAGTCCGAGTTTCGCGCCGAATCGGCTCTCTGCGGTTTTCGTGTACACTCTCAGCTACGGCTACTATATTTTCTTCAGTGCGTGCTTGACGTCGTCAATTCGGTCGAATATTACCTAATAACGAATGCTGGGTCTCAAGATAGGTGATGGTGTTGGGAATAGTACGCTCAGACACATTTTTTATAGAACGTGAATTTTCCTAATAAAGTTGTACGATTTCTGAACATGGTTCAGTCTAAAGTCTTTCTACGATGAAATGCCGAGCAATACTGAACAAAAATGGCATGAGAGCTTGCCATGACTCACGAGTGATCTGTTAATAAAAGGCTATTGAAAAAAGTAACGAATTTATTTTAAAAATTTTAAAATTAAATTTAGTTGTCTAGAATAACGGTACATTATTCGTAGCCGTTTTTGCGACGTTTTATCGGATCAAGTATAGGTTTGCGTAATCCGGAACCACTTACTTTTTTGCATTAGGTATTCAGAGATATACCATAATATGAATCTGCAGTGATCGAATCGGCCTGTTCGTCTACTATACATTAGACTCGGTTTCGGTTGAGTCTTTGGGAATTAGTTCCTGCTGGGTGAAACGGATAATTTTATGGATGGATCTTTATTTCAATCGAACAGTTTGTATAGTAACTATAAGCTATATCACTTCGATATTGGCGGTTCCGACATATTAACAGCTTCTTGATAAGAAAAACACGTGTGCACATAAGCATATAGTAGTTTGATTAAAATTTAAACCAAATTCTTAACTAGTCCGCAACTAGTTACTAATTCACCAGTCCAAATATAGTCCTTTCAAACAGTCAGGACTCGGATTTTACTTGTGTGCCTACAATTTAGGGTTGCCAATTCGTTAATTTCATAGTAGCAATCAGATTTCACTTAAATAAAATATAAAATGGCAAAGGTCAAATGTACGTCAATGTGTGTGCAATTATATATTTATGGCCTTCTAGGTGTTTGTAATTTGTAATTGCGTAAATATTTTATGTTAACGAAATATAATTTGCACATGCACACATACAAGCGCACATGTCGACGTAACTAACTGCAGATATTCAATGGAAATTTTAGCATAATAAATTAATATTGACATAAACCATAAATAAGCAGCAACAACAACAAATATATGATATGTATTAGTTTATTAGTTTGGTTGCGGCATTGGTTGTTGGTTGCAGATGTGTGGCCAACACTCAGGTAATGCGTACGTACAGCGTTTGGCAAGCGGTCGCGCTTAGATGATGTAAGCTCGTTTAAGAGTGGCTTATTGCCACTGCCATTATTTTCAGCACTACATAGCTTGAATGGTTAGCATGTTAATATGCGTATGTGGGTTAAAATTATACGGATGCTTATTTGCTATAATTTTATATATGTACATACATATGTATAGATATTTGATTGAATTTCATAATACCTATGGCAATTTCAAATAAAATGTTGACCCAAATATTAGTTTAAGTAAACATTGTATAGCAGACGGTTGCATTTGCAGTTACACATATTTCGAAATTATCAAGTTTTTTTATTTATATATAATTTGCTGATTATTGATTGAAATATGTATGTATATGTAGAATTTACATATGTCTTTTTCAAATTATTTAAAGGTACACAAATTAGAAATTGCTTTCAAAAGCACGAATTTTCGGTGGCTCATGTCTTATATGTAATATACGAGTATATATGTAAAATCAAATGCCCTCGCTTAATCCATTCATTACTACTCACTAATTATTACTTATTGATTTCAGACTTTAGTGAGGACTCTGAAACACTGCCATGAGCAAACAATAAAATTTTAAATTCCTAATGTATTCTTCAAAATCTATGTCGTCCCCCTCCAACACAACATTTTTTGTTCAAGTCAGTTTGTGGAATATGCCTCAATGCCCGTAGCTATTCACGTTTTATGGCTTTCAATTGACTCAAAGCTGTTTCCATGGTTTTTGAGTTTGATGAAAAGTTAAAAGTCACGCTGAGCTAATTCTTTTGAATAAGGTGGCTGCGGCGCGATACTGGTTAAAAATTTGGGGAAAAACTCACGAGGAATCAATGTAGTATACGACGGTGCGTTATCGTGGTGTAAAAACCAAGAGTTTTCGGCCTATAATTCTGGCTTTTCTACGAATATATTCGCGCAAACGATGCATAATACTCAAATAGTATTCCTTGTTCACAACTTGGTCAGCCGGAAGGAATCGGAGTGCACCACACCTCGATAATCTTTGAAAACTGTCAACATAACATTTATTTTTGACCTGATTTGAAGAGATTTTTTCAGTTCCGTTTCACCTTTGCCACGATAGTCAGCCGTCATGAAGTCGAAGACTCATCGCCAGTATAATACGTTTCATGACATCCTGATAGTCGAAAATCAGACGTTGACTCGACAGTGATTTTCGAAAAAAATGTGTGGTTTTGGAACCAATCGTGCTTTCACTTTTCTTAGGCTCAAATGATCTTTTGAAATAGTTTTTACTGATCCTTCAGATATTCCGACGCTGCCAGTAAGATCTCTGGCTGTTAATTGTCGATTCTCAATCACTAATTCTTTTGTTTTAATGACGTGTTGATCATCAGTTAATGTTGATGGCCGTTCTGAATGTGGTTTATCGCAAGGCGTTCTCGACCCTCTTTGAATATTTTGTACCACTTAAAACCATTGATCGCGTCAAATAATTATTATAGAAGGTTTTTCCAACATTTTGAACATTTCAGCATCAGAAATTTAACTAAGTCCACAAAATTTAATGGACCTTCTTTCTGGTTGATGTGACATTTGTAGCAGATGTCACTGAGAGTCATACCAACCTATAAAAAAAAATAAAACTAGAATTTTTTGTTCAACGTAGTACGTTTTAAGTGTTCGAACTGAATAATATTCTTCTGGATTGTAGTGAACTTATAATCTGTTTCAAGTTTCGTTACGATACGTTAAATTAGACAGGGGTTATTGCTCAATTCAGCGGTTCGTTCTGTTAAAAAGACTGTCGCATATCGCCAGCGTGCCTTCAGCCTGTCACAAATTTGTTGAGACGACTAATAACATCTTCAGCAATTGTGCCTGCTTCAATCTTATTTAGTAAAAGATGTTTATACCACATTTTCCTCCATACAGCTGCCAGCGGACTTCACGCTAGAATGCACATATAAGATAGAGTCCAGTGCCCAATTATTGCAGTGAGATGAACTTCGTTAAGAGCAAATAATTCATAGGACCTCTTAGGTTTCACTTTGGATATGAAAAAAAATCTCGCTGTCACGAAGACGCTGGTTGCTAACTAATATTTACTAAACTTAGATTCCACAGATTCAGTGCTAGAATTCAAGATGCCAGCTTTGCAGTTTCTAGCGATTCCTCTATGTCCAGGCACCCAAACCAGTATGATTACTAAGTAACTTTATGAAATTGGATTTCAAAAGAGAGGAAGATTTCAAACACTATTTGAATAAACCTGAACAACGCACGATCGTGATCTCAAGGCCAGCACTGCTGTTCTGCTGTTGAATTTAATGGATACTTCTCTGAATGACGCTGCATTTCAAAGCAACCGCTAACATAGCTTTAGACATTTGTCGAAAAATAATAGATTGATCTGGTATTCTGAAGCTAAAGTTAATGGAAAGCTTTTGACAGAAAACTGTCTCTTCAACCTTCCTCCGCTTACATATTCCCTGTTGTTATGTACGCAGAGAAAATCCCACACATTATAAGTTTTTCGATTTCAAATCGCATTTAAGGATGTGAATTGGGTTTTCAGAGGAAGAGTCTTCACTACGATATTACATAAAAATTATTCGGCTTCTGAAAGAAGTAAATTCTATTTTCAAACCAAATCATTTGCTTTATAAGTGAAAGAGGAATTCAAAGCATATAATTATATATCTGCTCTGATAGCTTTGGGTGTGGTTTTAATTAGAAATGAATTTCAGGGGCTGTAATATATTTTCTTATTGGTAAATGTTTTGTGTGATCCTGAATACAATAGTTTTCAATATATCAAAATATTTTTTATATTGTGAAAGCATGATCGAGACATCCAGCAAAGGTGGTTTTTTTATAAATTACAACAAATCATAATATCATTTCCTGAGTTCCATTTTCGAAACGAGTAAAAGAGTTCCATTATAAAATTTTTTTTTAGTTTTCTTTTGAGTGCTGAGATGCAAATTTTTTCTATTATATAAACTACATATTATCTGTAACTAGTTCTGAGTTCATATTTTCACAAAATCTACACAAATTCACTCTCATTTCTTTAAGTTTTCTAATATTGATCTGTCTCAGCTCTTACATCAAAACGTCATTTTAGCTGTCAACAATGCTAGTTGACATTTGCTTATCATTCACCGTTAATCTGTTGAAATTTCATTGCGTGAGCTTTTATCATTCATTATTATTAGTTATTTCTTTGAACTCTATATGGCTCCCTTGTAGCACACAATTCTTTATAGCTTCTGCCGTTTTTGCCCACGCTTCCAAATATCTCGCCAACAAACTGCGTAGGTACTAATAAAAGACCACTTGAGGGCGAATACCGTTTGCTTTTATCATAATGCGATTGTTTGCCAACTCTTTGAGTTTTCCGTGGATCCGTTGTTGGTGCTGTTGTTGCGCTGTGACATTGACAGCGCACACCTTTTCGCCAGGGAACGACTTGGCAAATTTGATGGCCGCAACGCCATCAAATACGCCGACACGCCCTTCAAAGTCATTAGTGAGTTGTTAAATAAAATTTGCTGCCATAACGAAGCAATTCGTTTGCATTACTTTTGTAAATAACGCTAATAATCGAAACGGCGTAGCCTCTAGGCGGCGGCAGTGGTTGAAAGGGGTGGATCAGAAGCCGCAAAAGTCCATTGGCATTAATTATGGCGCGTGCGAGGGCGTGTGAATTTCGTTTCAATTATTATTTTTCTTTTTTAATTTATACGCTTAGCTGGTGCGCTCCTCCCAACCAATAATACGTTGACAAATAAAAAATGCATAATAAAATAAAAAGCATTTATATAACGATGAGAAATATAATGTGAAAATAAAATATTTCTTGGCATAATGTCAGGCGCACACGCTAACCCTTGAGTTCAACAACTTATTCAGTGAGCCCCTCCTCTTCAGTTCTACTTTGCATGTGTATGTGTGTGTGTGTGTTTGTACCGGCTGGGTGTATTGCGGGTGTATTTGCTTCCCAAAAAGTGTTATTAAAACTGTATAAAGCGTTGATTGAGTGGAATGTCGGCTCTGAAATGGGTAGCGCTGCTTAGTGATGGCGATAAGTTGGAATACTAGTGCCAAAAAATATGAAAGATAAAAAATGTTGATACGTCTAAGGCGAGAACTTGCTTTGCACGGAAAAATCCTAGTATGATCTTGTGCCCATAATTATGTTGTTTTCTATTGTTTTTCAAACTGAAATTCCATTACTCCTGCAGTTGGTTCTATGTGATCGGCACGGACTCAGCTTTTTATCTGATCTTGAACTATTAAAACAAAAAGTTGAAGTCCTGCCGGAAATAAAAAAATATATATTTTTCGAAAACCCTCTTAGATTTTATATTAATGTTTCTCTTTTTCGTACTTCGACGGCAAATATATTACTTTCGGGTGTTTTTTACTGATGACTCAAGCTAATGAAAATATTTTTTTTCGACCCAATACCCAGAAATGTTGGTTTTACCATGTGTAACATTACAGACACACTGAGTACTTACTTATTATTATACTCAAGTAGTACTCATTTATCTAATAATTGAAAAGTTTAGCAAAGAGTGGTCCATAAAAAAAATCGATGAACGGTTCCTTTGACCAAACATGGTGTATTATGTGTATTTTAGGCCGCTGAAACAGAATATGAAGTCCGTCTTGCTCCATCACATCAGGACTTTTTCCTAACCTCAAAATACATGTCGGGTTTTACTTGACAGAAAAAAAATTTAAAAATATTAATGGTTTTAGCTTAATTTTGGGATAGAGGGGTTTTGAGGGGTCTCTGATTACGAAATTAAAGACAAATTTTCAAAATACAAAATGGCGGATCCAATATGGCCGTCAAAATTTTCAAAAAATTCTTCAATTTTTAAGAGATTCTTCAATTTTTAAAAAATTTTGTATCAAGGGATTTTCCAGGTCACTGATTTCGAAATTAAAGGTAAATTTTTAAAATATAAAATGGTGGCCCGAAAATAAATTTCTTGAATTTTCATAAAACTTTGTACAGAGGGGTTTTTAGGGTCGCTGATCACTTATTTAAAGTCAGATTTTCAAAATAAAAATTCGATCAATCGCTTTGTAAGGCTGTTATTACCTACAGTGGTGTAATATCGATGGCTCCAACAAATCAGCAGCTTCTTGGTTATAAAATGACGAGTTTAAAATTTAAGATCTCAATGCTTTTCATGCTGAACATTTACATACAAACTTTATAGGGTCTCCGACGTTTCCTTTAGGATGTTATAAGCTTCGTTGAAAATTCAATATATTTTCTTTAGGGTATACAAATTTAATAATTCATGATATCTTCTGAGTCTACGAATAGGCCATGAATAATTGATTATCAATGGGGAAACAATCGGCCTAATGATGGGTTAATTCAGGTGCTAAGGTGCCTAAAATGTTAACTAGTTTTCTTTTTACCAGCTTTTCGAATAAAAAATTAGGGATTTTGGCTCATAGGTGCCAATTTTTATTTGCATTTCTTTTTCAATTAATAAAATAAAGCAATTGATGTTTTACTATCTAATTTCAATTTTCCATTTTTCATAAAATTTCAGCTCCTTTAAGCTTAAGATAAATGTTTTTAACTTTCTAATAAATTTCTTACTTTTATTGTTGGTTCATACGACAAAGATATATTTAAAATCCTTTCGAAGTAGTTTCCATAAAAAAAGTTTACATTTTTAACTTTAGACTAAATTAACGGTAGGGACAAATATTGAGTAGTCGAAAAAGTTCTTTCGTAATTCTAATCAAACTTCAACTTATTTTTTTTATATTTATATTAATAAATAAATAATCAGATAGGTACCATTTTCATCGACCACTTTTTGCCATTTTTTCGCTAGAGACATTATTACATCAGTGAAAATTTTTCATCAGTGTAAATCGAAATTTCGGAATATCAAAAACGGTAGCGAGCAAATAATTGCTGTGCTACAGCATCGTCTCCATAAACTTCACAACTTTCATCGGTGGCTTGCGTAGCATTCTTTTTTTTTAATATGGTAAATTCTTTTTATTATTTTCATATTATTTTTTGAACAGCTGTAACTTTTATCAACTTCAACGAATTTAATTTTTTTTGGGTTCAATGAAGCTTAAAATCTCATCTTTCAAACACTATATGATATGACACACTCGTAGTGCAATGACATATATTGACAAAAATTTTTCAATTTTGAGATGAAGGGGTAAAGTTTTAATCCATATAGAATCAAATTGAAGTTAAAAATCAAGCTCAGGTTTTGATATAAGTATCAAACTACATATCGTCATCTAAAATGCAAAACAATGGGTCTGGAAACAAAACTGTTTTTTTTTTCGACACAGACAATAGAAAAGTTATTTGCGAACTGGTATGTTTATTTTAAATACTCACATTTAGGTTTCCCAACAATCATAGCAAAAGATCATAGAAATTTGGTGTTGCCACCCTTACAAGTGGGAGAACGCCCAAATTATTTGCCAAACATGAATATCAAATTTTATTTCTTCTCTTATTTCCATTCATCTAACCTTTCGCTTAACATCGCTATAAAAAAACGCAGCAATATAAAAGAAAATATTTTATCTAAGCACACATATCCATATTTCATATATATTTGATGGCAAAACATAATAGTTGAGGCAGTACCAACCGCGATTGTGGTCAAGACTATGGCAGAATCATATAAAAAGATCAGCACTCAACTATGCCTGAACACTAGCGTGGGCAGATTGGCTGTTTTGAGAACATGCATCCACACATATTTATTTGTATGTGTGCATGGTAGTTAGAAGTAGCGACGTTTTCAACAAAGTGCATGACCCTGCTCGGTCGTGGCCGCTTTAGTAGCGGTTAAGAATGAGTGCCTGTGAGTGGGTGTTGCGCTAAGTGTACTTTTGCGTGCGTTCGCGTTGGCTGAGAGTGTTTTCTTTTCATGTTTGTGCACATTTATATGTATATCTGTGTATTTCTTGCATATGTGTACCGGTTTTCGCGAAATCATATATATTTGTGTGTGTAAGCTTAAAGCGTGTGTGGCTCGCCTACTCGTTAACGGAAGCGAAAGTAATTTGTCATTCGCATTTTCGCTGTCCGCCATTTTTACAGGTGCACAGAGTTCTTTTAATGAATGAATATGTATGTGTATAGTCTTATGCAGTTATACACAAATTAGTTACCATTTGTAAGCCATTAGAGTATTTTTATAAAAATTTGGGCAGTAGTAGAAGTTGACGATGGGTGATTGCTTACGCGAACCATGTAACTCTCATGGTTGAACGAAAATTTGTGAATACCATGCATGAGCTCACTTAGGGATACCTTAGTGTTATAAAAAACCAAGGTCGAACTAGTTTTATTCGTTAGGAAGTACAGAATATCGGATTCGCCTCTACCATCAATGGAAAGAACGCGCCTTCGGCGTCTTGTCAGAATTAAGTACATAGGGTTTATCCTAGACGGGAAGCTTTCGTGGAAATCCAACAGAAGATCCAGGAATTCAGGAGAGTCATGGGCGAAAGGTTGAGACTCTCAACAAAGCTAGTTCTATGGCTCTAAGGAATCATAGTTAAGGTTATAATGTTCTACGGAACTTTTGCTTGGTGAAGGGCGCTGGAAGGGTGGACGTAGGTGCGAAGTGTATGGCCGTGAATTTAACCACTAGTCTGATAATTTTGAAATTCTCTATAATTTTGATTTCATTACCTCTAGCTTCGAGTTATTTGGTAAATATTCCAGTTTGGGTGGCTGACCGCAACAATATTACAGAAAATTGCATAGTACGAGGTGTGTTCAAAAAGTATCGCGAATCGTAACTGACAGTTTTCTTCGATAGCAGGGGCGTGGTGCATCATGAGTTCTTGCCACAGGGAAGAACGGTCAATAAGGAATATTACCTGCATGTTATCCCTAAACTGAAGGGGCCCATGAAAGGACGACGTTGCGCTTTTCTTGACGAGATAAAGACGGCATCGAAGGAGGAGCTGAAGAAGATAAAAAAGAGTGCTTCGAAGATTGGAAAAACCGTTGGCACAAGTGTATAATTTCTCATGGGGATTACTTTGAAGGGGACAAAATAGATATTCATGAATAAATAAATAATTTATGAAAAAACACAAAATTCGTGATACTTTTTGAACACACCTCGTATGAGCTCTTGGTGTGCCTCAGATTTAATTAGTTAGCACTGGTTGTAAGTCACTGCTGTGTTGTCAATGTTCCTCTTCAGCAAGGATCACCTTTAAATGGTACTGGAAGTTAAACTACAAGTAGATACTGTCCGATCGGTATCCTGTTTGGAATGTCCGTTTAGACATTGTGGTGGTGGAATAGCGGTAGTAGAAATTAAACCTTTAAGCAGGTTTGTGATCAGGGCGTTTTGGTGGATAGTTGGATTAGTAGGAGTTTTATTGATTTGACATCACAAGGGACTGTACATAACTCTAAGTGTGATCTCTCCGATATGCTGAGGGATCAGCCATTTAACCCAACTTATTTTAACCTGGATATGAATCGTTATGAATGAAAGAGCTGCTAATAGGAGATAAAAAGTCTTGTTGTCGGTTTTCAATGACGTGAAGTGATGAAAAATGGTTCCATTACGAAAACTATACCTTCAAAAATTCATACATAAAACTTGACCAACCAGCCAAATAAACGGCAAAGCCGAATACCCATGACGACAAGGCAATACAATTTATTTGATAGGATTCCCAAATGCGGTTTATATCAGAGCAGGTATTAAAAAATTGGTTTAGTCTTTTGGATTAGAATGCATAAATTGCCAAGAAGATGGGAAAGGTGAATTGGCGTCAAATGAATAGTACTTTGATATGATTATATATTTTCACATTTAGAAAAAAACACAAAAATACGCTAAATTACAAAAGATTTATATTAAAATAAGATAACACCTTCTCTCTAATTTCTGATGATTCTTGAAAAATTTCCCCTCTGTAATTTTACGTGTCCAAAAAGTATTTAAAAACTTGACATCTATAATTAGGCAATTATGTTTTAAATAGTCATAATGGGAAAATATAAAAATAACTTCCGTTATAAATACATTTTAAGACTCTACTGGTATTTATATAAATAGGTTCGAGCACAGGCAAATATGTTATGGGTGCTTCTCCGTATACGACTACAAATGAGTATACTATATATATAGGTTAAAAAATTTCCGTGTTGTCCATCCATCATTCAGCTCCGAGCCCCATCACTCGTTATTGGATGCCGATGGGCTCACTCCTCTGAAAATGCGCAATACACAATCAAATTAAGCTGTGCCTCTTTTACTTTGCATATTTGGTGGCATTCATACTCACTTCTCGCAGCTGTGAGCGCGCACTGAGATGGCCATAATAAATTAAATAAGATTTCAGCGTCGTTAAGTGGCCAAATTGACTGAAAGAAATGTCGCTTTCACTTTGATTTTGGTTTGATTTACGTTCGCATGCAGTTGGCTTATAAAAGAAGGGAGGATGGGAGGAATTTAAATTATTCCCATTTGCGCGGCATTAAACTTTCGAAATGATTGAGATTTCTTAATTTTTATGTCACGTAGCTATACTTATAATTTACAGAGAAACATTTAGTTGTCCTGAGTCATTTATTACGCTATTTCTGTAATACCTTGGATTTCTTCTAAAATTTAAATCTCAAATTATGAAATAAATAGTAACAAATGTATGATGAAACACAGTTTTTATACCAAAGCTCTCCTCGAACATTTTTTTGATAGACGACATTGATTCTGCTGGGTTAAAACATATCTTCTAATTTTAATATTATATATTTACTATTTTATGAATATTAAAGAAGTCAGTATTGGGTTTTTTGATCTTATGTAATATCTGAAGGCTACTATAAACTTTAGGTCACATAAGAATGGCTAATTGACATCGTAAAAACTTTTTCCTATCAAAAATATTATGGCATATTAATGTGCAATAGATATTTTTATTAACAAAACACTAACTCCTTATATGAAAAAATACCTTTAATAGTCTTCAAAAAGTCTTGGATGGAATTTGAATCTACTATAACTAACTAAAGTTAGTGATGAATTAAATAAAAGTTTCCACTTTTGAGATTTTGTAGCGACTTATACATTTTTAGATATACATTTTTCTAATTTCGAAGACTGTTTATGACAGGAATACGAGTAATAGCCTAAGGGGCTAGAGGTAGTAAGAGGCACGAAAAAAGAATTTTCAGTATTTTTTTTTGCTATTAAATCATGTTATTTTGCAAAAGTAGTAATATGGCATTATTACAGAAAGTATTGACTTGAAGTCACGAAAATTTCAATAAAAAAAAATTAATTTCCAAAGATATACATAGTTGTTTAGGCGTCAGGAAATTTTTGTCTAAAATTTTGGGAAAAAATCATCAGTTAACTGGTCTTAAAAATTCGAAATTTTCGGAAAAATAAAAATTCTTCGATCAGACCCAAGTTTATTATGTATTCTAAAAGCTGTATAAATTTCATTAAAATCTACTGAGCGGTTTTCGAGTTACAGTTGTCACCGATTCAAAAAACATAGTTTTGAGAAAAGTGCGTTTAAAGTTTGCCTTTTTGCTATGAAGTGCCCGAGTTCTCTTTACTATATGTCAAATAACTCAAAAACTAATTATAGGATCAACGTGAAAATTTCAAAGAATATTTTTAAGATATTACACTTAAGGAAAATGCAAAAAATATTTTTTTTGAAAATTCTGACCACCCCTAACCCATTAAGAGTGAAATTGAGAATCCATAGGAAATAAATAATTTGCACTTCTTGATTACTAGTCATGTTTGTAGTATTTAACTTACGTAAAATATGAAATTTTGTACAAACTACATATCAATCAATTTCAATATTGTCAAACTACAAATTTATTTAAAGTTGTAACACATACCATACTTAAATTTTGTTATATTTTCTTGTGTGATGCACATTCATAAATATAATCCAATGAAAACATTGACAATTAATTGATATTGTAATTTTAGGGCATCTTAGTAAATTCTCCTTTTCGCCTCCTTAATTTGCATGCAATAATCCCATAAGATATGTTTTATTTAAGCTTTATGCAACATGTACATTAATAAATAATAATTTTTAACGCATACATATGTACAAATAATAACTATAAACGCTTTTCACACATCCAAACTACATATATGACGATATTAAATTTCAATTATTTTGGCAACCACAAAATACATACATACATATGTACTTATATTCGCAAACAAAGCCTTCTCTTAAATATTACGTTCAACTAATAAACAACACAGTAATAAAATATATTTGCTTGCTCTTCAAGCTCTCTCTGTTTAAATAACAAAGTCAAGTATATCTGAATAGCAGCATTTTCTTTTGCCGCAAGCATGAAAAAGAATAAAAAACAAAAGTTTAAAATCAAATGCAATAAAAACATGAGAGCGGGAGAATGATGCTCAGCGCAACTGTAGTCAATGCATGCAAATGCACTGAGTGCGTGCCGTTACTTGTGCTGTGCAGGTATCAACAAATTTCATTAAGAAAGGAGTGCGCAGCAGAGTTGGATATAAAAATTCACGAATCAGTTAAATTTATTAATAAATTAATGAAATAACCAATTTTGATGTGATAAAATAGTGAAAGTAATGCAAATAAGTGGTGCGAAAGTATTATTAGTTTTCAATACTCAATGTGAACAAAATTGAGATTGAAGCAAAGGTTGGTAAAAATGTGAAAAGCAGCGTGTTGGAAATTTCATATAAAATAGTTAAAGGAGAGTGTGTAAGAGTGGTTGAAAAAGTGTTAAATAGAGTATTGAAAGTTGCACGAACATTTTATTTATGTGCGATAATGTAAGAAATGTGTGATATAAAAATAATAATAGTGCAAGGAATTCATGCCAAATAGGATTGCAGAGAAAATGCTGTTGACCACAAGGAAAAACAAATATGTACATATGTATACAGGTGAGTTTACATGTTACATGTTTAGTTCTTGCTAAACATTTGAAAATTAGAAATTCAAGGGAATGCTGGCATGTGTTGTTGAAAATATTAGCATAATAATTTATAGGTGTTTTTTGTCTCTATAATGCAAAAATGGCACAGTAATATGTTGACAATTAAGAAAACAAAAATCAGTTCTTAGCTTGCATTACTACTACTTATTTAACATGTAGAAGATTTTAGAAATTGATTAGTTCTTCAATAAAGTAAAGTAAAAAATATGAGTATGTTATTTTCCCATTTTAATTACAATTTTTTCTTGGCGTATTATCGCTCTTTTTTTAACTCAATTCCGCTGGTTCAAATAGCGGTTGATCAAAGAAGTAAAGAAGACAATTGACGGCTCTCATATGTGGTGATGCTCTTTCTATATTAAAGGGCATATATAATGCTTCAAATTATTGAAGCGCCTCTTTAAGTTATGCTTAGAGGGTAAATAATTTATGTGGGCGATATATGGTTGGAACTAGTTATACATACAATATTGGATTATTATAAATAATTTGCAGAAAGTCTCAAATTTTTATTAACAGAAACTAATGAATAAAATAAAATAAAATAAAATAAAATAAAATAAAATAAAATAAAATAAAATAAAATAAAATAAAATAAAATAAAATAAAATAAAATAAAATAAAATAAAATAAAATAAAATAAAATAAAATAAAATAAAATAAAATAAAATAAAATAAAATAAAATAAAATAAAATAAAATAAAATAAAATAAAATAAAATAAAATAAAATAAAATAAAATAAAATAAAATAAAATAAAATAAAATAAAATAAAATAAAATAAAATAAAATAAAATAAAATAAAATAAAATAAAATAAAATAAAATAAAATAAAGTAAAAATAAAAATAAAATAAAAAAAAATTAAAATAAAATAAAATAAAATAAAATAAAATAAAATGAAATAAAATCAAACAAAATCAAACAAAATCAAATAAAATAAAATGTAAATAAAATAAAATAAAATAAAACAAAATAAAAACAATAAAAAAAACAAAAAATAAAAATAAAATAAAATAAAATTGGTAACCAAAATTGATTTTTCGAAAATTTTACACTAAGCCGATCACATAATACAAATTCCCTACATTGGCTTCATTCACTTGTACCCTGCAAGCACACTATCGGTTAAGTCACTGGTTATTTACATAACAGCGCTACCCGCAATTTCTCTTAAAGCTTCTATGAGTTTTCTAATGTTGACTTGACTCTTCTAACTGAATCTCTTAGGTAAGTGCAAGGTCGCAAATAATGTATTAAAACAATTAAAAATTAAATTGATATTATTTTGTAATCACGACAATTATTTCCTTAATAATAATTTTTAATCTCAAAAGTCGGATTAAAAATAAAAAATATAACTGAGAAATAAAAACACATAAAGGTGAACCCGAGATTATTAAAGATTTTTTTTTTTTTTTTAATTTTAATTATTTGTTTTTTGTTTTTTTAATTTTAATTATTTGTTTTTTTTTTTAATTTTAATTATTTGTCGACACCTTTGTGGTCTACCATTTAAGTTGCCTTCCCAAGAGGAGCATTATTTTTGAATATTTTATTAACTTTAGCCCTTTTTGCCATATTTTTACTTAATAAATTGTCACATTAGTATTTCAACTAGAAATATGTGGGTCTTTATTTCAGCTTTAAAATCTGTAAAATAGTAAATATTTTTATATTATAAAACTTAAATTAAAAAATTATATTGTTTATTATTAATTATTATGTATTATTCGATTTTTAATTTCGAATTCCTTATTCTAGTTTCGGTTATAAGTATTGAAAATTTACTTTTATT
The DNA here is from genome assembly GCA_027475135.1 of Bactrocera correcta. NCBI lineage: Eukaryota > Metazoa > Arthropoda > Insecta > Diptera > Tephritidae > Bactrocera > Bactrocera correcta. The sequence goes on along the minus strand of CM050323.1, from coordinate 28,285,662 downwards.
TAGCTAAATTTCTATACCAAAGCTAATAGTTTTTCTCATTGCTTAGAAAAATATATTTCTCTATTCCGAAATAAATATTAGTAATGTTCCTGCAAATATATATCTAATTTACAAATTTTTGGCATTGTCTGCATATGCCATGTTTACATGTCACACATATGTACATATATGTATAAAACAGTGCTTGTCAGTACACGCCTTACCCGGAAGTAAACACATTTTGCACCAAGTTCGCACACTTCCTACCACTTTACAGCTCTTCTCCAACCAATGAAAAGGTCAAAAAGGTTACATGCAAATGTAAGTAGTCAACAGTGTTGCTAGTTTTCTAAAGAAGACTACAATTGTGGGTGCGATTTATTTAACACTCTTGAACCGCAACACAGTACATCCAGTTAGACATCCAGTCAGTCAGCTTCAAGTACAGCTAGCAGACGTCAAGAAATTTGAAGTGTTAGGGAGTTTAGAAGATGGAAATGCAAGGAATATATTTGTAGACATACATACATTCATGAAGTCTTTGCAAAACATATATTAGCTCCTTTACGGATGTGTCGACATAAATGTATATGCTATGGCTTTTATGCCGAACCTACACTGTTCAAAAATTTCAAGTTTTAGTCGAACAAATTTTTAAATTTTTAATAAATAGCCCGGACCGGAAAAAATTGTCTAAATGCATGTACATATGTATCCTGTGTAAATTTATATACAAAATTGCATATAACACCAACCGCTTCACTATTCTTCGTCCTATTGCACACTTACCGCAATTTCTTTGCACAAATTTCTTCGTCCATTACGTACAAATTCTCTTCGCGAAGCAGACTGCCAAGTCAAGTGTCTGCAATCGCTTTCCTTCCCGCCACCAGCGGAGTCATCAAGAAGCTTTCGAAGGCGCCGCTTCCGAAGTGTGCTTGTCATGAATGGAGCCATGGCTTCAGTTTTGGCGCCCAAACGAATTGTTTACATTCATTTCCATTACCATTTCCTTGGCCATTTTCTATTGCTATTACCATAGTCGGGAATTTCCATAACGAATGCGCGTTAACGAATAAAAATTTGTTGGCATTTGCTAGGCAATTGTTTTTGCATGCGCTTATGCCAAACGTTAGTCGGTATTTAGCATAGCACTCTTCGGTATTACATTTCGTGAAGTTTTCTCTTTTCGTTTATACTTAAATACGTTTTTCGTTACTTTCAACTTTTTTGAATTTCTTTCGTTTCTTTAACTAAAGATTCGTTTTTTTGCGAGTCATTAACCATAAAATCATTTAAATGTAGATTTGCTTAAGCGCATTATTGTTTTGATTTCCGTGGCTGTCAAGTGAAGGAAGAAAACAAAATAAATGTGGGCTAGAAAAAATACATACATTTACAAGGATGTGCTACGAATAAGCTGGGATAGAGTTTAACAGCCTTTTTTAATAATTAAAATTAAATTTTTTTCTCTTATAAATTTTAATAGAATTTTAAAATTTCAGAGAAAATTTTGCAATTTTTTTTTTTCAAATAGTAGTAATTCAAAAAAAAAAAAAAAAAAAAAATCCTTTGTCCAAGCCTTAAAAATTGAACCCAAAAACCTGTGTAAAAATTCATGAAGGTCGGTTGAGTGGTTCTCGAGAAATCTTGTTTCGAGAAATACTCGTTTAAAAACGGCGCACTTAGCCTAGCTAGCCTCGAGCTCACTAGTTCTTAAGGCTGTATCCCCGAAACTGTTATTCGAATCAACTTGAAAACTTAGGAAATCATTCTAGAGATGTTCTAAAATTTAATAAGGTAATAAAAAAATCCATTGTTTGAAACTCGTAGACCCCTTAAGAACAGTATCGAAAAAAGTGCATTGGAAAATATTGGTTAGTAAATTCGGAGTCGAAGTTTGTAAGACCCAAAAAGAAATAACGAAGATTCTGTAAAGTATTTTTATAAATGATTACAGTGACGAACTAAGCCGATTTAGGCATGTCCGTCTGTCCATTCGTCTATTTGTGTATATGTGGGAATTTTTTGAGATATCGATCTGAAATTTTATTCTTGTATGAAAAACTCTTTTGCTTGAAAAAATATCTTCTTCAAATTTGGCATAGATAATTTTACAAGGTATGTAAATCTTCAATCTCCTGATCAACTGTTCGTATCGGATAACTATAGCCAATAGTGACCATACAAACTGACCCAGGCGCATCAAGTTCTTGTTTGGATACTCTTGTATTTGATGAGATATCTTCTCGAAATTTGGGTTAGATTGTTGTCTCAAGCAGCGCTACAGTTTTCTTATAAATTGTTGAGATCAGACCACCATAGCATAAAGCTGCCATAAAAACTGGCCTACCCAAACCAAGATTAAGTTTTTTTTATATCCTTTAATACTCGAAGAAATGCACTTGTGAAGAATATTATACATTCGGGGCCAACGAAGTTTGATTTTTTACTTGTTTTATTCCAAAATGTAAAAGGAAAACTTTCATTTAAGCTTCTGAGGAAATATTTTCTGCAACTGATTTCTGTTTCCAAACTTTATTCTTCCTAGGTTAATTTTCAATATTCCATAAGAATATCAACTATTTTCAAATATTTTAATGCATTTTCTGTTTGTAAAGAACCGTTATTTTTCAGGTTGCCCTCGTATACTGGTATATGAAGAAGGAAATGCTGCAAAAATGAAAAGAAACTATAGAAGCTTATTTTCCACTCAGCCATGTTGCTACTATTATAGCAGATTTTAATTGTAAATTTTCTAAAAAAGAATCCAATTTGTAGCTTTGCTACTTTAATTACACTTAAACGAATTAAAAGTAACAGCAAATCGCGGCAAATACCAAGTCAAGCGCTAGTGACTAAAGGCGAATAACAAACCAAAAGCGAACAAAAATATACACAATAAACGAAAAGTAAGCCAAGAGGCCAACAAAAACTGCTATTCTCAGCTGTAAGAGCATCGAAAGCGCGAAAAATATATCCACCAGTATTTTACATGCATGCAAACAGGCATACATATATACTTGTACATACATATGTAGCATACATCAGCGCTGTCCACATTCCGGTTTTCTTTGATTACTTGACACAGTTTCTTCACAGCATCGTGTATCAAAGCAATAACAAGCTGGCTGCTTATGAGAATTGTATACGGTGCCGCTCAAAGCGCCTAAGAATATGCTACACTTGAGCGCCATATTCATGCACAAGCGAACGCAACATACCACTACAACCATACACTTCCTACCAGCTATTGTATACTACATACTCAAGCCGGAGCTTTTGTGTATTTTTGCACTTGATGGCATGTGTGCCATGTTGGCGACCCAGGCCTAGCCTTGAGGTTGTTGACATCGCCATTAGTCAAGTGCAGACGCTGGCAGCTGGCAACTGGCAATCGCCAGCAGCGCTGTGGCAAACAAACAAGTAGACTGCGCTCGTGCTAGTCATCATGTGTAGCCTTTGACATCATAAGCCTTGCCTTCTGACCCAACTTTTGCCGCATGCGATAAACTTTCAGTTCCTTACTTGTTTCCCAGTGGTTTCTTATTCTTCTGCTTGCTATACTCTCTCTCAATATGTATGTGTGTGTGCACGTGTAGGTATTTCACTTGCTGTTTCGGCTTGTGTGCTGCTTCCTGCATAGCGTTTCTACATGTAGCATATCTGTATGTACTGGTGTGTAAGTGTGTTTTGTGGTGCGTCGGGCTGCAAAAGGTCACGCTCTCACGATTATGACAGTTTTCTTTATAGTTTTTTTTCTGCTTCCGTGGCTTTGTGGTTGTAGTGTGCACCTGCACTTGACTGCGAAATTTCTTTACATTTAGATTGCATTTTTTTCGGTTTCTTCTTCACACCATTGTTTTCTTATAAATGCAATTCTAAGTCGTGTAATTAAAAAAAAATGTGACATTTCTTTGTCGGATTTCTTGTTTCCGAGGTAAAAATATACGCTTTTCTGAGAACGCAAAACAATCACATTTTTTTATAGTTAGTGACACATGTTTTTGATTAAAATCTGACATGCCAATTATTTATTTACTTTCACTTGAGAGCATAAAAGGCGTGGACTGAAATTAAAATATGGTTATGAACTGGGTTACCAACCGAAATTTGTCAGTTCCAAGCCAAAAAACAAAATAGTTTTTATACAGTTTAATATCATGGTGGGAAAATTTCGAATCGACCTTCTGATATCAAATTCTACTTAATTGAAAAAAAAAACACTTTATAGATCGTCGACGTGCGGGAGACACACTTTATTGCAAAGTATAATACTTTTGTCAGTTCGTGATTTGAATAGAAAAATCTATCTTGAAGTAGGTTCGTCCTCAGCCATGTTTAGATGCGGTGAAGTGTCGAATAAAGCCGTTCAGAGCTCGCATTCTTCACAGGAAGTGACTATGAATATGTCTACATTGAAGTCCTTCAACGTTTCCAATGTGGTAACTTATTGTCTTTCGACTTTTGCTTCAACCCCCAATGGCACTGCCAGTGATCAAGTTCACCTTGGAGCTTCAATCATCGGACCACGTTGTCGTTATTCAAAAAGCATTTGAATATTTATTAAACAGACAATATATTTTTCCATTATTTTGGTTTTTAAAGCACATACTTTTTCTGAAAGCAGCAAACTCAGTTGAAGTCCATCCAATACTTCTCTAGAAAAGCGCGCCTTCAAAGCTTCGTCTATTGTATCCAACTGAGGAATGTACACTGTTCGTCCTCGCAAGTTCTCACGCAAAAATTTTTGCGTTTTGTTTGTCAGCCGCAGATTTTTGGTTTTTCTTTGTCAACTTTCAATTCTGGCGCAATTTTTTTCGTGAATAAATGGATGCAAAATGTTCCTCGCTTTTTGTCTTCGCTTTCGGAACGTTAAAGCAGCGTATCTATCATATTTAATGCCTCTGTCAGAACGATCGATTCTTTCTGAATAATCATGCTGAGTGAATGATTTAGAGATAGAATATCACATGGACAGAAAAACCCAATTATAAATTGAAACTTTCACACGTCAGTCATGGGTATCGTTGCTTTTCCCGCTGTTTCCTTATTTTCACATATTGGAAAACTTGGAGAATAAACCGCAGAGAATGTATCAATCGAACCTATCATAGATGGAGCTGATTGCAACATCTATTTCAAGTCTTTATCAAGCCGTTTGACATTGAATGGCTTTGAAGAAATTGTGATTTTACATCATCAGAGTAGTTCTTGTAGCGTTATTTGTAGTCATTGGTTTTTAGCAATAAACCAGATTGTATTCAAGCTTCAGAAGCCAATATTGAACGTGCTACTCGTGACATATGACTTGATTTGGTGATAAAGGTACTCGAAAATAGGGTTCATCGAATTCGCTACTGCAAAAGAAGTCATGGAGGCCACTATATACTTACCTTTAGAATTCAAATTGCTGTTGTTGTTGTTATTATTTTCTCTCAAAATATAAGTAATTCAGTTACGCAAGCAGTAATCGCATCTCAAACAAAATTGATTGTAAAAAATATTAATAAAATAGCACCAACGTGTTTCCTTGAGTACACAAAATCTCACCGATTTATCTGAAGTAGTTTACAAGAAAATAATTTTATAATTTTATCGGGCTCTAAAGCTCAACCTTCAATAACATTAACAAAAACTAATTACTGACGAAATATTTATATCCAGTGGTATGCGTCTGATCCTTCATCTAATGAGGTGCTAATTTTCAAAATCGAAAATTTCGGGATCCATTTGACGTGGTTTGACCCACGTATGATATAATTTCTAGAGAGCGCCTGCAAATTTCATATTTGTTGTTTGTTTTTAAGAAATTATGTTATGTTATGTTGACATTTAAGACAAATCATTTCGGGAGAGAGATACTTGATATTAAAGGTTGCCTCTACTAGGTATTCAAATCATTTATGAAACTGACCGAAAAAATCAATTTCATGTGCAGGGTATTTCAGCTTCGTGGCAACCGAAGCTAACGGGTTTTTCTTGCTTTTTATTTACAATATATTTTAAAATATTATTTATAGTTACTCTTTTTGATTCATTTATTGTCAAAATTCCAGAATATCGAGTATCTTCCCGACAGTGGTTGTCATTTTAACATTTATTCTTACTACTACTTAATACTCACTTTCTTTTTACAATTTACCGAATAACTCTTGAAAGTGTCCATTTGCCGCACATAATTCACGGAACGTTCCAGGGGTGTTCCATTTAACTGCGTGATATCTCATTAATAATTGTTGGCAATGAGACGTGCTCATGTTGCACTTAACCACACTAATACAAGTAAACTAATACATACATGCATATATATATATATATATATATATATTAAATATATATATATGTGTGTGTGTGATAAAGGCATAAGCACTGCCGCTTTTAGTGCCCGTTGCTACGTTTACTTTAATTAACTTTCTTGTTTGGCAGCTAATGAAGTAAATTGTATACACAACATACATATACACAGAAGCTTACCCGTACATGCCTACATACATATGACTTACTACTCGTAAGGGATTTTCGCCGGTGCCTGTGCATTGTAAAATCATAAAGCAATATTAAAGTCGTCGTTGCAATGAGAAGAGCTGTATACGTGTGACATAAGATATATATGTATGTATGTACATATTTCTCTGGCGTATATTTATGTGAGTCTATGCTATATAACATGCTCTTAACTTGCCGCTGCGATGCACTTAGCTTAGCCATAATTCATAACCAGTTAGTTGTAATATTTAACAGCGTTTAAGTCATTACATTCGATTACCGGATTAGAGTGTAAATATGTATGTAAAGATATAAGTATATGTGTGTTCTTAAAAGTCCTATAAATTATAGATGAGCAGCCATTATTCATGATAGCAAACGCCATGCTTAAAAGTGTGCAAACAAGCTGAAGCCGTTAATATTTAAGACGCTTCATCACGCTTGTCCAATATAAAGTAGAAAGCCAACAAAATGTTAAACAATTTATTTTTGCAGGGGCTTGATTGTATGTCTTTTCTTAAGAAATTATAGGTCCTTCGATACGCCATTTCTCTGCTTACAACAACAAAGCTATCGCGTTGATTTAGTACAAAAGGGTGTGTGGGTATCTCATTAAAATTGGCCCATTTTTTAATACTACTAAGTTTGGTTTTAGACTTTTTGAAGCAAAGTTAAGAAGTTAGTCAGTGTTTTTAGTTATAGAAAGTACATTTAGTCATCAAAGAAAGGAGATCAACTCAATTGCGTTTACAGCAGAGGGTATCTTAAAGAGTTATGTGCAAGTAGTAGGCCGAAGAACGCGAATTTTCTAGACTTTTTTCTGAGAAAACTTTTAAACTTATTGATTCAAAAAAATTGTGCACATATTATGATATCTTTTAACTGTATTTTAAGGCTTAGTATTAGTAAAAATAATTATTTGGAAAAGAACTACAGCTGATCTCCGAGAACTCCCCTCAAAAAGATATTTTGCGGTGGCTATTATATCCCTGAACTGGATCCTCTGAAATTAAAATGCAAACAGATTCCGTTAAAAAATGTTAATTCGAGTAATTAATTAGAGGAATAAGCAACCTAAATTTTTAAGACAAAATGGCAGTTTCCCAAAGAAAATGAATTGTTTTTTGACTAATATTACGACCATAAATTATAAAAAATATATTACGAAAAAATATATTTAAGAAGCTCGTGTTCAAATTTGAAACTAATCGGTCTTAAATATATGTATATTAAGAAAATTAAAAAAACATCGATTTTTTGATAATTGTAACTGTATGTAACGCCTTAATAACTGGTATGATTTTTTCGTGCTAATCTTCAAAGTTTTGGGAATCGTATGTGTTAAGAGTTGTGTATATGAAAGCAATTTTTGGTTTGCTTCGCTCAACAAAGTTAAGCTTTGGCATGGGTTATATATTATATGATAATCTTATCCTGCCTCGTATACATTAAATTGTACGAAATACATATCATTTTTTAAATTAGGAGCGTTTTTATTAATAATATGAGACATACTAGCTTTTTATAAAAGAAGATACATACATATAATATAAAGATTTTATAATAAATACTTCCATTTACTTTCAGTTCTTTTTTCTCAAAATTGTATTTAAACATTTTGAGTAGCTATGTAGCCTAATACATATATATATTGAAAATTCCTTAAAGCTGGAAAGAATGTATAATGTGTGATACTTTTTTTTTGTATGGTTGAAAGGTATAATTACCTTGCACATGTATCTCCTAATATTTAGAAACACACGCCTATATGTAAAAAACTCAGTTGGATGTGATTAATTACTTACTACTTGCTCATATATTGCCCAAAGCTTCAATGCTCAATTATATCACATAATAATTTTTCCTTATCTTATTTTCCCAATTTATTAATTTTTATATTGTATGTTATCATAATTTATTGCTTCTTCCGCCAATTAATCAGGCGCGATTAATTATTGTTTACACAGAGATACAGTATCCTGGATAATCAATTGATCGATATGTCATACATATGTATGTATGTGCCTCATTCCAATCAGTTACCGAAATACACGCTTTCTGTAAATAAGACTAGTGGATATAAAAAATGATTTGGTTTCAAGTATTTGTGTCTTTAAAATTATATGGTCAAAAACGCACAGTCAAAGATGAAAGCTCTTACAATATGTTGTTAAATACTGTAATAGTTTTGTCCACCTTATGGTTGTACAGGTGAACAAAACTAATATATTTTGTAGCAATATATTGTAAGGTGTCAGCTAAAACTAATCGAGATAGGATGACGAGACGAGTTGAAATATGGGTGAATGTTTGTCTATCCGTCCATACAAGTAGCAATAATTGAGATATCTTGATGAAACATACCGCATACCAGCGCATTCCTTGGCAAAAAGACAAATACGAGTTTGTAGATGGCTCTAATCGGATTCCTACCACGTCAACAAAACGTCATTAACTGAGAACCTATAAAGTGCCATAACTAAGCGCTTAATGAAGATATTACGCAGCAGCAAGGGACACCTGTGGGTAAAATTTTTTTAAAAATTAGGTGTGGTTCCGCCCTTTAATAAGTGTAATATATATATATATATGTATTAGGGTGATTCAAAAAAAAATTTATTTTTTCGATTGGAACTCGGAAAAATAAGTTCCTAAACACCTCTAAGAAAGCCTCTCCAAATATGAGTTTTTAATTGTAACGGAAAGGTCCTCCTACATACAGTTTTCTGTTTTTTCTTATTATCAGATAGAAAAATTTATATGTCGCTTCCAACTACTTGAAAAAATATCCTGTTCCTTAGATTTATTAGGAAATTGAATGCCCTAAAAAAAGGTCTCGTATGACTTTTTCGTAAACCCAGCCGTTTAAAAGATATTAAGAGTTAAAGTTTGATTATTTTTGGGAAATTTTTTTATTTCTTACGAATTTTATAACTCAATGAAAAAAATCATTATGAATGATGAAACTGATTGGTTTTTGGAGAGGCTTTCTTAGAGCTAGGAGCCTATTTCCAGAGTACCAAATGAAAAAAATATTTTTTTTTTGATTAATCCACCCTAATATGCATTGATGTTTGACGATGAATATCTCGTAAACGCTTAACTTAATCGAAAATCATTTTTATAGAGCAGTAAATTTCCTACAAAACTGTCATCATTCATAATAAATTTTTTTTCATTGAGTTATAAAAGTCATAAGAAATAAAAAATTTTCCCAAAAATAATCAAAATTTAACTCTTAATATCTTTTAAACGGCTGGGTTTACGAAAAACATCTTAGGAGACCTTTTTTTAGAGCATTCAATTTCCTATAAAATCCAAGGAACAAGATATTTTTTCAAGTAGTTGGAAGCGAGATTTAAATTTTTATTTATCTGGTAATAAGAAAAAATAGAAAACTGTGTGTAAGAGGACCTTCCCGTTACAATTAAGAACTCATGTTTGGAGAGGCTTTTTTTAGAGGTGCCTAGGAACCTATTTTTCCGAGTACCAAATGAAAAACAAATTTTTTTTTTTGAATCACTCTAATATGTATCTCTTAAACCACTTAAGCTACAACAACCAAATACACCTAGTGCAAGTATTATAAAAGCTCTGACATTGTGGCAACGGATGAAATCGGATAAAATCCCCTCTCACGCACCATAGAAGGAGTTTCCATAGAGGAATTTGATTTGATCGGTCATATTGTATTTCATCTTTCTATGATAGAGGACTGATCTGAGCAATTTGCTTAGAGATTATGCTGTTGCCTTAAACAATACTCTAGGTTAATAGAGATATATGTGAGCAAGTATTCTAAAAAAATGGTCAATATGTTATACTACTCTCAGCTGAAACTATTTCTATTGATAATTCTCATTTTCCGTTGCTAAATGCTGTAGTTACAGTTATACTAAGCATCTCAATTGGTGTATATTTCATCCACCGGCGTATGCGGTGCAAACGGTCGTAATCTTATTCTGTAGAAATCTTCCTTGAATACCGTTAATTCACACACTTATCATTGTATGTGTGCTTATTTTTGGAAGATCTTACATTAATAACTCAACACTCATACACCTTCTGGTGGGTGTGTACAGGCATTAACACGCAATCTGGCGCGTCTTAATTATGTGCTAAAATTCTATTTTAATACTAGTGTTAAAGGCGTCAATAGCTCACCACATTCACAAACACACCCACACATTTATAAGTTCCTGTGGCAAGTCATGCGATGCTCTATGAAGAATTGTCCTAATTACCGTCATGAGCAGAAACTCTAAATTCCCTCGAACACAACGTGTCAATTCCATTTACCAACGCCAGCAGAATCGTAGCGTCGAGTACATTTGTGGCTGGGTGCCAAACGCTGCCAAGCCTCTCGATTTCGCAGATATCATAATCACCCTAGTCGCTTGGTTTCAGCCTTCGTGGTTGACTGTCATTTATCAGTTACAAGTTGGCGGGTTTTTGACAGCCGCCTGACAAGCTGCTTTACGAATATGAAGATAAGTTGTCGTCTTTTTTTCTTCGTTTTTGTCGGTTTTTGGTTTGTGGCATGTTTTTGTGTGCTATGACTTTTCCATACCGACTTAGTTAATGAAGTTTTCAGTTTCACAATGCAAGTGCAAGTGGCCTTGACTTGAGCGAGTCCTTGAACTTGATGGTTATGCGGAACAACAATTATAAGAACATTTGTTCTGCAAATTTGTGGGGTGTTCTTGTCTGTGTCATTCAGTATTCATGAGTGAGGGGAAATACAGTTAGTTAGATTGTTGTTGGTTTCAATCTGACATTTTGTAGTATTATTTTAAATAAGCTACGAATGTTGTTGCAGTTTGGTGGGCATTCCTCTTTACAAATTTTTAACAGTTTGATTATGTTGCTTTATGGTAGTTGCAAAATCCGTCTGGTTCATTGTAACTAGTAATAGGTTTGGGAAGTTCTCAACAAAGGTCACCTTTCTAAAATTGTCAGCTGTATCAGTTATATGGAAGAAAATGTGAAAGCATCAGCTCAACACTTCCTCCTCGATTGTCCCGCTTTTGATAGACCAAGGAAAAACTACCTTGGATCTCAGGTAAATAGCGCATTGATGACAGAACATCTGCTCAAATCCAGACTACCAAAAAAAAAAATCTTTTTCACGTATTTTAATAAAACAAATTATTATTGTCTTTATAATACGCTTCTGGTCTAATAAAAGTATGCTAACACTTAATACAACTTTCCATACACTTCTTATAAGTCTCAATTAGAATGGCCTTCAGCCAATTTCCGTTTTTTTCGGTTTCGGGTCATTTATGGAGATTCGGTTGCTAGATTTTTGGACACTTGTGACGTCGTATTCCTAAACCCATGCTTCGTGATGTTTTTCAAAAATGTAGGGTCCTCGACCATTTTTTCTAATATTCTGCACTCGCCGTCGGTTTTGCAAAAAATTCAGGTCTTTCGGTAGCAGTTCATCAGTGACACACTTCGTACCCTTTTTTTTATTGTAAGGAGAAGCATCTAAAGCCGGAGTGTGGATATTTAATCCACTAAACTTAGCCTACTTTCAACCGATGTTTTTCTCATGGAACCACAGAAATAGGTATTACTTCGGAAAGAAAAACACATTTCTTCTGTTGTATAGACATTTCAAATCAATTGTAATTTTCTTAATTTTGTCAAGCTCAGAGCTAACGCCTCCCGGACAGCTTCCTATGTATCACGGGACTGACACATACATATGTATGTATTGTCGAATTTTCCGCCGTTACCCTACCGCCGAGTGTAGATTTGAGCTTTTTCCTCATGTTTAAAAAACGCTGAATGCAAGTTAACGATAGCCTCCGCATAGAAACCTTACCATAACTGTAAACAAAATTGTATCTTTGCACTCTGCAATTACACTATTAACGTTTTTGATGATTTAAGAATTCAATATGCTTTTTCCGTCCTGATTCCAATAATCCATTTTTATCAAAGCAATATCGCTCGCCCTCACAAGAAGGCATAACAATAACATTTGTAAAGAAAACAGAACGCTTAACGTTCTGCTGGAAATTGCTGTCATAGCTAAAAATGTAACTTCAGCTTTAACCTTAAGTCAATAAAACAAAATTGTATAAATACTAGTATTTTAAAAATAAAGATAGATTTGTATCTGGCAATCCACGCGAACTACAAGCGTTTTCTTTAATCCGCGCGTTCGCGGATATAAAAATATATTTTTTTATAAATTCCCTCGTTACGGGAATTAATTGGCGCCCAACGTGGGGCATGAATTCAAAAAAAGTGCTTACCACAAATAAAAAGTTAAAATAACGGATCGTTTTGCTTGTTTATCTCAGTTAAAAATTGATGAATTATAAAGCCAGATTTTAAGTGAAAATCAAAACATAATTAAAGTGATAACACGCCCCAACAAATACAAAAAAAGGGTCAA
>CM050323.1:28232548-28271782 GCA_027475135.1 Bactrocera correcta | reverse complement strand
AATACATTCTTTATATGTCGGACAATTAAAAACAACGTCATGATTAATTTGGAACAAGTAAATACTTTCTAAAGCATCCATGACCACTCAGTGTTTAGGTTAGGTGGAAAAGCAAGTCCCTTTCTGGGATCAGTCTGAGTGTTCATCGTCCTTTGAATGAGGTTTACCACCGCAGGTGTTACATTGTAAGGCTCTTGATTCTCTCAGTTTTTTCCGCTTTATAGACGGCTCTGATAGCTGGTATAGTCACGCGAATTCGTCTCCCTAGATGTCAATAGGCATCATGCTGGCTAATACTTCAGTACCTTCACTGGAAACCACTCATTACTAAGATTGCAGAAAGCTTATACACAGCTTTTATTGGTATTTACTATGATTATATGTCCAGCGCCTGAATCTGTTTTGGTACTGTATCCAACATCATGGAACTCATTGCTTTTGCTACTAAAAATCGCCGGCTGGAACGCTTGCAGCCTCCATTGGCCATCGTTCTCGATAGAGTATTGTATATTTGATTTCATTCTCCGAATGTTCCTTAAATTTTAATTTTGAGTGTAATATTATTCCCAAATATTTCAATTGTGGCTGTGAAGTAATCTCGCACTCCCCTATTCTAAGTGTTGCCTTTTCTCACGCCTTGCTTTTGGGCAAGACTTCCGTTCTTCTGCTCATTTGAGCCAGAGGTCATCTAAATGTTCAGCCACTGCTAAAACTTTAAGATTATTCGCATTTGCTATTGATTTGTATTCTTAGTACCCCGTCGTACATCAAGTTTTATAGTAGTGGGCCTGAGATCGAGCCTTGGGGTATTCCACTTGAGATGGTGTAATTCCGAGTGCCCTCGCCCGTGTCAAATGGTAATCTCCTAGTTTCAAAATAGCTCCTTATATCAATTATGAGACACTGGGAGACGCGTATTTCGTATAGAGCTTTGCCCACTTTGTGGAGTTGAACGTTGAATTTGTTTTGAATTAGAGCGAAATATTTTTTGTGTGACCTCTGCATCTTTTGCCACTAGCTGCAAATTAAACGATATCGTTGATTTTTCGTAGTTTACTTCTTTTTTTAAAGCCGTATTGTCTCGAAATCGAAAAAAATCGTCAGATAAACTTTTTGTGTTATAAAAAAATTTATGGAGATTACACATCACACAAACTTAAAAAGGCGTGCTCCAATCTAACTTATGGAAGCTTTATGCGGACATAAGTATTATATATGAATATATTCTAGCAAGATTGCAAAAATTCTAAATTCGACATATTCTTCTAATTGTGGGGAATCTGTACGCCAGAGGTAATCATATAACATAAACGTAACTGTAGAATTAAGCCAAAATGCTTTACAACAAGCCGTAATTATCTTTTCAGAAGATACGCTCTGGTGGAGTAGTAGAAGTAGAGAAAGAGTCGTACAGTTTAAGAATTAAAAATTTTCCTTAAGCAGTGCCAATCTTTTGATATATGATTTAATCCGCTGGCAAAGACTGAAAGAAAAATTCGTTTGGAATCTAATTGGGTACGCAGCATGAAAAAGCACGCGGATTAAAATCATTTTCCCTAAAAGGAATTATTTTAAATATTTAAACAAACGCAACGCAAAAGTGTGCCAGAGAGAATGTCGCTTTAATCTTACTTTAAATACATAACGGGACATTCGCACGAACCAATATTAGCGCAGCAAAAGAGACGAAAAGATAATTTAAGTTAAAACTAAATTTTGGACAGCAAAGAAAATATTAAAACAAAAATCTCTCACACTTTGAACGAGCGCGGTAATTAATGGAATTCCCTTTCCGCCGAGGCGGCAAAGCACACTCGGGTGTTCACAAAGTAACTTAAATGGTGAATAAGGACCATTTTGAAATAAATGACTTTTGGGAATACCAAGGGCGAAAAAATAGAAAGAAAGTGCATAATAATAGCCTGTTGTAGTTGGAGGCATGAAAAATAAGGCGAGTGTCCGCAACAAGGCTGATGAAGGTCAGCGTCGAGTGCCAAAGACAATGGACAAGGCAATATCAATGTAAGCGACCTGCTAACAGATAACAGCCTGCAAGTCAAATTATTATTTTTTATCTTTTTGTGCTATTTTTTTGACTTCGGAGCCAACTAGAATGGGCTGAATTGGCCGCGCGTGAAAATTATACAATTTTTATTTTCACTTTTTTTATGCGAATTTTCATTATTTCCTTTTAATTTTATTCTTACTTTTTGTTTCTTTTTTACTTGCCTACATTACTCATTGCCATTTACAGCTACAAAATGTGTTCAGTCATCGTGCTATGTATGCTCCTTGGTGTGTGCGTATGATTCGAGTGTTATTCGAGATGAGCAGGACAGTGGAATATCTGCCAAAAAGAGGAGCGTGAATAATTAAAAGCCAACAAGACAAGGGCCAGGAGTCGATAGGCAGCAAGTAGGAGCAAATAAAAAACAAAATTTACAAAAGCACGTTGAAGCCAAAGTGGCCAACAGCTGTTGGGAACCTTCATTCTAAATTCACTCAGCTAGTTTGTCAATGAGGCAACGAGGCGGCTCAGAGTTCAAGGCGTACTGCATGCTGGTTGGCTGCTTGTTCAGTGCACATTTGTTTGGTGGGTCCCTAGCGTTAGTATTACTGAAACTTATAACTGACGTACATTTATGTTGCGTTATTATGCAAGGATTTCTGTGTTTTACTTCGGGCTTGCTGCTGCTTTTGTCCCAGTTGCGCTATCGGTGATGACTGATGTCGTCATTTGATGTTCCCTTATCGCCCTTGTGGGTACAGCTGTTGACCTCAAACACTTTGGCCATTTGTGCGTGGCTATCTTTATCTCTCTACTCGTTTGTTAGTTTCTTTCCGTTGGCTTTTGTATTTTTTGGTTTATTTACATTTGCTTAAGGTTTTGGCGATTTTATTTGCTTTTATTTGGTTGAAAAATTTAATGTTTTGAAAATTAGTGATAACACCTAATCATTTTTTTTTGTGAGATGTGTAAAAATTAATTTATAAAAAAAGCTGCACTGTGAAAATTTTAGGTGGCTTATGCCTGCAGCTTAGTTTTGATCGCTCGTGGAATAGAAGAGTTTGCGTATTTTCGAAATAATAGGCGCAATGATAAGTGTCTCTAATTTTTGGAATATAAATCCTACAGTAAAGTCAAGGAGTGCTTAGATGCTGTTTTTGGTGACTCTTCTTCTTCAATGAAAACTGTAAATATTTGAATTTTTTTTTTCTTATCTAGCATATTTTCCAGCATTGGTCCGCGTGGCTTCTTTTGTTTTCAAAATTGAAAAAAATCACGCCGGACAGGAATTTGAGTCGAAGATAAGCAGCTACAATGTCCACCGAGATTAACTTTGTATACTTTCAAAAGACATAACTTTCAGAAAGTGCAGAAACTAATATGCCAAAATTTTCGAAGTGAAGAATGGTTGCTATAGTTTGTTGTGGATAAACATATGTATGTACATATATGCATATATCTATGTGAAAGAAAAATTCGGAGAACTACTTTTTCTCATAGCTATCGAGGCTTATTATAGCAGAGGTTAGTGTTTTTTCGAAATCGATCTACTTGTAATAAAATAGGGCAATTCAGAATCTAGTGCAAATGGTCTTGCATTTTTGCAATTGGAAATTAGGGAGCATATTTTTGCTTTTACACTAACAAAATGTATAGCGATGCACCTGCTAGACCGTTGCAAATTAGCGACACTAAAACGACATTGTATTATTTGCAACACTGGTTTGCAAATTATCAGCTGCTGTCAAAAATAAAAACATTGTAAACAAAGAGAAGAAATGGAGAAATTTTTGTAAATTTTATAAATTAAAAATTAAGAGATTTGAAATTTGTGCTATGTGCCGCATAAAAATATTTTTTACCTTCAATGTCCATAATTTCTTCAGCAGATTCATCAAATAAAGTGTCACTTAATTTTTCCCTAAAACTTTTTTTCGGCATATTTTCCAATTTGTGTGAAAATTTTGTCTACATAAAAATGTTTTTCTTCACCGATCAGCTGTGAATTAATGGTCTTTGCAAGGATTGCACAGAAACCACAAAAAAGACGCTCATTTTTGATGGTAAACATTTGCAATTGCATAATTTTGCAAACTCAGATGCACAGGATTCTGAATTGCCCTAATATTTTGACTATGAATGGATGGATTAACCTATTCGCTAACGTACTTCTTCTCCTTTATTGGTGATTGTAGCCAAGTTTGCAACAGCGCGCCAGTCGTTCTTCCTTTTCGTTGTTTAGCGCCAGTTGGGTATTACAATTGTAGCCAGGTCCTTTTCCACCTCATCTTTCCAACGGAGTAGAGGTCTTTCCATTTTCTACTTCCCAAGACAAGTACTGCGTCGAACTGGACTATTTTCATCCATTTTGACGATTTGACCTTGTCAGCGTTGCCGCTGTCTCTTAATTCGCTGAACTATGTCAATGTCGTCGTAAATCTCATACAGCTCATCGTTCCATCGAATAAGATATTCGCCGTTGCCAATGCGCAATGGACCATAAATCTTCCGCAGAAGCGTTCTCTCGAAAACTCACAACGTCGATTCATCAGATTTGTCATCGTCCATGCCTCTGCATCATATAATAGGGGATGATGAGAGACTAGTAGAATTTGATTTTGTTCGTCGAGAGCGGACTTTACTTCTCAATTGCTACTTAGTCCAAAGTAGCAGCTGTTGGCAAGAGATATCCTACGTTGGACTTCGAGGCTGAATTTGTTGTTGTTGCTAAAGTTGTTTCCATGTTAGACGAAATTATCTAGGACTTTGAAGTTATGACTGTCAACAGTGACGTGGGAGCAAAGTCGCGAGTGGGACGACTGTTTGTTTGATGAGAGTAGATATTTCGTCATGCTCTCGTTCACTATTATACTTCTTTGTCCAGCATTATCTTACATCGTGTAAAAAAATATAAAAATGGTGTTTGTTGCTGCTTTGGCATTTATTTTTTCAAAGAATTATCCTCCTTTCTTTGTGAGAGGTCCAGAGAAGTTTCCGTTCTCATTAAGTTTAAAATTTCCCTGCTTTTTAAGTATCTTTTCTAGGATTATTTATGTAGTTCAAAGCTAGACTTGAGGATACCTCTGTAGTCTAACATCGAGAGAAAAAAAATGTATTTGTTTATTTTTACTTATTCCAATTGCTTCCCTCGCAACATAGCTTCACTGGTCATTCTAAGGTCCTATGGCCTTGCACCCACTTCTACTTTGTGTAACTGTAATTTAATGACAAGCCGCTAATTAACGTTCAACATTATTGTGTCTTTTAATGCAATTAACGCGCCACGTAGAATCGCAGCTTTGCTCTCATTCATCATTTCCGATGTAAAACATCTTAATACTGCTTTTTATTAATTGACTTAAGAGTTAACAGATGCAAGGGCCAAATGAAAGTGCCGACTGCATAGCGAAGAGAACTTGAGAAAGCAAAATGCAAGCAGAACAAGTATGGAAGAACAATGGTCGGGTGTAATCAAACATTTAAAATTCTGGTAATTTAAAAGGGTCAAATACAGGGTAAAATCTTTTCGAATGTCAGTAATATATCAGACAGGTTGCTTGGTATTTTCGGTAAAAACTTTGCAGTAGAGTCTGTGGTCCACAAGAAGCCGAGATTGTTGTCCGATAAGGATAATATCGTTTATCGAATTTAGATGAAATCGATATAGTAGTTCCAAGGATATGGATTATTAATTCTCGATTTTATATATCCCTACATCTATCTCCTTTAGTTTTTGGTAACACATACAACCGTTAAAATAACAAAATTATTATACTCTGTAGCAACATGTTGCAAGAGTATAAAAAGAAGAAGGTGAGATACAAAGGAGAAAGACGGTCGATGGCAGAAGCGCACTCGAAAACACCAACCGATATTGTACAGAGAAGTGTGTACCAAAGAGGCAGAGTAACCGAAGACACAGATGAAGAGGGATAGCATGCAGGCTTTGAAACTGAGAACGGAGTGCGGTGCGGGGGATTGTTTATAAGAGCGCAAGTTAACCGCCAACAAAGCGTTGCGTAAGAAAAAGACAAAATATAAATAAAAGAGTGAGGTACTTGCAAATGCACAGCGGGACTCACTTCGGTGCGCTTGGAAAAGTAAAAGCAGCGATGTCAACAGATTAGCGGGAACAAGCGCACGGGTGACATTCAAGGACGTCACACTCAAGCTGTGTGAGTGTATTAAAGGCTTCATACGAACTATGCGAAAGTGAACTACAGCAAGCGGAAAAACAAAACGAAAACAACTATCTAATAAGAGTGAAAGGCACCAGTTCCTTTTTGTTTTTGTAGTACGTATACAATTACATGTACAAAATTCTAGCTTTATGGAATGAAAAAGCAGCGTGCTTGCTAAGTATAGTTTTATATAATTAATGGCAAGCGGTACATCAATGTGGTTATCTTTAGGGAATTACTTTTACATCTTCAAGGGCAGTTAAAAGCTTTTAGCGTATTAAAAGTCAGTGAAAATGTATGAGATTGGGTTGGGACAAGATGTTAAGTATGAACTTTGAAGTAAGGGAGGCTGTCATATGTGTGTGGATTTGCTGTATGGCTTCTGTCGGTGAGTTGGTGGCGTAAAATTATGAAATTATTGAAATTTGCTCTATCATATGGTAAAAAAATAGCAGTTTTATAAGAAATATTATGCTCTTAAGTCGTAGATTTTTCTTCGCAAAATATTTTATCAGAATGTTATTTAATAAATGAGCTTTATGTTGCAGTGACCTTACAGTGTTATGTCTGCTAAATCGTTCTTGGTTCATAATCAAAATATTTCTTTAGAAAAATTCATATTTGTGATATTTATATTAGAATCTCTTGAGGCTTAACTTGCTTTCAAACATCGATTTCATTCCATTCCATATATTTTTAAAAATATTAAATATGTGATAACTCACTCAATAAATATTTCCGAATCTTTATGTTTTGGGATTCACTGGTTAAAGTGAACAGTGTGCGTAGTTCCGCCCCCTTTAAGATGTAATTTAAGTACACGTCAGGAATTACTAATTCAAATATCAACCAAATTTCAATCTGAATGGGACCATAAATTTTCAAGCCTCTAGATACCAAATATGTGGATATTAGAGCATAACCTGACATCATATTGAAAATATCGGTAAATTTTTGGAATATGTTTATGAAATTCAGAGAGCATTTTACCGTGAGAATAAAGTCCACTTGAGTCAAAAATTGGATCAAGTATTTCTTCGCCATCTAACACCTAATATAAAAATTTCCGAACTTGCGGTTGCTTTTATACCATGTACTATGTATTGGGAAATGTAAGAGTTATCTTAAGGGCTTACATGGATTTTATCCGGTAAAAATAGCCTTTTTCAACAATTTTCTCTCCTACAAAAATGAAATATTTTATTAGAATCCTTTATTTTTACATACATTCACTATTAGCAAAGAAATTCTGAAATTTTTGGAGAAAATTATTTTTAACTCGGACATTGTAAACTCGGACATTTCCGGTGACCCCTTGGAAAAAGATGCGCCCGCGTTGGCAAGACAGGATAATTTAAAGTGAAAAAATATGTATTTTAGTCAAAACCTTAACTCAGAGCTTGGACGAAGGGGAAAAAATACTGAAAATTGGATTTTTGCAGACATTTAAAAAAAATATAATAAAATATCTGTGAAAATTTCGCGCCATTTGTTTTTAATTGATTGAAATCGTGAGAATTGAAATTAATAACTCAAAGACCTGTTCAAAATATAATGAAGATCGCTTGAGTAGTTCTCAAGAAATCTTGCCAATAGACTTCAAAAACACAGTTTCGAGAAAAACGCGTTTAAGGGGCTATATCAGTGTGACACTTTCAAAATAATTTTTTTTATTTGCTTTTCGATAGCTTGTATTTCCAAAAATATCATAAATATTCTGTGAAATCGGGGAAGTCGTATCTTGAATAGTTTTTGGATGGCAGCGTTCTAAAGAGCGACTGTGCAAAACATATATAAGTGGAACTTTAAACGCGTTTTCTCGAAACGACATTTTTCAAAATTGCAGACATCTTAACTCAACGATAAGTTGACCGACCAACTTCAAATTAAAACTAAGTATTTCTAAGTATATTTACTGTACAGTGACCTACGATCTTTTTGATTGGTTGGAAATTGTCAATTTGGCATTAAAAAACGACCATTTCTTTCCTAAAGAAATGATTTTTTTTTTCAAAAGGACGCCATTTTATTAATTTTTGATCTTTTTCAAAGATCGTAAGTCATTGTATAGGAAATATCTTTACGTTTAATAAACTTTTCAAAATTTGTGTTTCAGCTACTCATTCGGCCGGAATCATGCCAGCAGTTGAAGCACTTTTTTTTTTGGCACCTCCGAAGAACTCCGTTATTTTTCAACATTTTTGTAAAAAAAAATCTTTAACCAAAGCTGAAAATACGTTCAAAGAAGTGAAATATATTCAATCGCGTACTTTTTCTTAAAAAAAATCGGGAAAATCGACTAATTTTTCATGCGTGACACTTGTATAGACCCTTAAAGATAGCGCACTTAACCTAGCGAGCTTACAAGTTCTCAAGGCTATATTTCCAAAATTATTACTCGGATCAACTCGAAAATTTAGAACAATATTCCAAAGGTTTTGTAGGAATAAATAAGCCGATAACAATATAATTTTTTTGAAACCAGTAAATCTATGTAATTGCATTTACTTGTCCTTTGAATAGATATAATATCCTCAATACTTTTTTAGCTCCAATATACCTAATAACTTTCGACTTTCCAGTTGACTTTATGCAGTTTATTTAGTTTGGTAAAAGTATGTGCGATATTTTAATGAAATTATCTGCTTTCTTTAGCACAGCTGAATATGAATGAAATCGCTTTAACTCCGATCTACTAATGTACAAGTTCCTTTCCTATTCATAATATTTTAAATTTCGTCCCTTTATATCTCATACATATGCATATCTCCATCTATATATGAATATAGATAATTATAGGAAGTAAGAGCTTCTTTCTATTAAAATAAACTGAGTAAACTTCTCTCAATAGGATTGTTTTCGGTTCCTGGTTTTATGTAAAACATTTGCGAACCATTTTCCCACTGACTTTATTCAAGAACAATTTAATGAAGGACTTTAATGAAACCACTTAAAGTTTTGCTGGATAGTCTATAACTAAGGACTTTGTGATAATTTTATTGATCAGATATTGTTGAAGGGAACAAAGTTTGAGATGATTTTCAGATCTATAATTATCAATTTAGAACACACTTAAAAGCTGGTGGTGGTTTTGAAGGAAATCACGTGTTCAGGCAGTGAAAAGGGAAATAGCGGAAATTAAATTTTAAACTCAGACTCACCGAAAGACATTTATTTCTCATTGGCCGGAGCTAAGGTAGTTGTGGCATCATTGCATCAGAATAACTACGGAAATACACTGAATTCCCATTTACTTTTCATGTGCGTGTCAAATGAATTTTGCATCTTTTCTTTTTCAGTAATAAGTCAAGCTTAAGAGCCTTAAACCCTCTACGAAATCTATTATGTCAACTGTGGAATAAATAGTAATCTCTGTTTTCTCGGCAATTGCTTTGATCATAATCTTCGTTTCTTTGCTAAGGTGTATACCGTCAACTGAAATATTAAACAACATATGATCAAAATAATCGAAATTGAGTTTTTTTTTATTTCTTGCGATTCACTTTAACATATTACATATATGTAGCATAAAAATATATATAACCATTTGATAACAAATACATAACCATTTTATAACCAAAGCTCAATTTTTGTTACAGTATAAGAGCTTTCTAGTATATTGTTTTTTCTTCGCCTTTAAACTAAGGAAAAGTGGTGTTAAGTTATTTTGCATTTTAATTGACGATATTTACTTTTAAGTCAGAGGAAACATATTTTTTGTGAACTTTTTTTAAAGCTTGGAAATGAGGAAGATACTCTGAAATTAAAATCATTCTCTATCCGAAAATCGCAAAATGTTTGTTGTTACTACTTATTGAATAAAACAGATAATGATCGAAGGACTGAAGTTTCGATTTTTGACAAATTTAGTCTTCAACCTTTAATAAGAGAGGGTTAATATAATATATGTCCGTTAAATAAAAAAATTTTATAGTGAATAGAATATTGTTGGCTTTATAGAATTGAAAATAAAAATTATTAAAGTTCGCAATTCTTTAATCGTTTTCTTGGCAACAAAATAGCCATAAATTCATGTCACGTCAATGCTTTACGACAGCATTGCTTCCAAGGACAACTTGATTGTATAAACATGGATACATATGTACGTGTATGTGTACATGTTTGTGCGTACGACATTAATTTCAAAAATCCATCACTGCGCTGTGTGTGTTTAGTGCATTTAAATGCTTCATTAACTCTTGCGATTTACGCGAAAG
This sequence comes from Bactrocera correcta, assembly GCA_027475135.1. Classification (NCBI taxonomy): domain Eukaryota; kingdom Metazoa; phylum Arthropoda; class Insecta; order Diptera; family Tephritidae; genus Bactrocera; species Bactrocera correcta. The sequence continues at coordinate 28,261,376 of CM050323.1, read as the reverse complement.
TGCTTGGCAATTTATTTGACTCCCCTCCAAAGTTCAACAAACAAATACATAAACATGTTGCTGCACTTTGCACTTAAGTGAATAAAGCAAACGCGAGAGCAAAGCGACTACATGAAATGTATAAATAAAAATAAATGTCAACCAGCAGAGCAAAAATGCAATCAATAAACAGCATTGCGAAAGTAAAAATAAATAAAATGGCACAGCAAAAATAAAAACAACAACAATGAAGCAGCAACAACGGCAACAAAGGCAAAAAGCAAACGCTGAACTGTTGTCGCTGAAAAGCTAACAAACAACACTAATGATAGCATACAGGAACAACAGTAGAAATGACAATGAAATGAAAGCGATAAAAACAGGTAGTGGCTGCGGACAAAATACAACAACTGCACTAACAACAACAACGACAACAATAAAGACACATCAACAACAGCAGCAATAACAACAAGCTATGTGCACAAGCAGTGCATTACGAGCATTGAGTGCATTTTCAACAGCAGTGCTAACAGCCGAGTCAGCAATATTTCATAGACACCCGGGCGTATGAGTTACTTTTTTTTCTGTTTCGGTCGGTGCTACTCCACAGCTTTGGTAGGTAGTCCACTGCGCGCTCACTTCGCATATGCAGTGTCTGTGCTGTTGCACATTTTTCATGCTTAACGCTTGTGTCGTGCGGCACAATGTGGATTTGCAACCAGCTGTGCTCGTCCTAAGTGCATATCCTCGTACTGGTTATTGTTGGCAAATGGCGTGTGTGTCTGAGTGTGAGTGTACTTACACACAATAACTGCATTTTTACTTACCCATATACAGTGCCATTTACTTCATATACACACACACTAGTGTATATCTGTGTGCCACACGCGCGGCTCTGCTATTATTTCTGTAGAAATCATTTTCATACTGACTTTTGCTCGCTTTGTTTTTTGCTGCGCACTTCGACATCAATGTGAAAGTTGAGCTGTTTTTCAGTCTTTAACTATTTTTCCTGTCGCCTGACATAAAATTGCTCACTTTGTTGGAAAAACAAAAGAAAATCATTTTCAATTTTGATTGCTTTTTTATCTCGCTTTTATGGCTGTCCTTGCATGTCGCACTAATGAAATCAGTTTTATTTGCTTCGCTCGAGTGCAATGCTCAGTTGGGCAGATTAATTTGTAAGAATAATATTGCCTTTAAATTCCCAGCCATCCACAAATGGCAATGCAGTACTTAGCAAAATGAACCATGCGAAATGAAATGTCTGTCTGTCTGGCTGTATGTATGTATGTATATTTATAAAATATTGTAAGTTCAACTGGCCATTTGGCTATTTCTCGTGAAGAAGATAATTAAATTATTGCCTTTTGGTTTGTAAATTGGATTTTGTATATTTTGGCTGGTTTTTGTTAAATTTTAGGGAAATATTTTGTTTTATTTTATTGACCGATTTAAGGCTGTGTATTTGTGGCAATATCTGTTTTTGTCATTTATTTATTTACTTTATTACTTTTCTGTTTAAGAAATTATTTTCTCCTTAATATGCTGACATATTATGCAATTTCAGTGAATTATTACTACTAAATACTAGAACGATATACATGTGGTCACCTAAAATGCAAAATAACGTAACAACATTTTCGAAAATTTACAGTGGCGTGAATGAAACACGAAGTAAAATGGAACAAGAGTAAAAAAAAATTAATATTGATTAAAACTGGTTTATATTTGAACGCAGAACCAGAAAATGTTGACCAAATGTCATAAGATAATATGAATGTAATTTGAAGTAGTGAATGGTAATCAATGAGATACTCAATTTCGAATTTTTGAATTTTTGAAATTTGATACATTATTTTGCATTTTATATACTATACTATATTGCTACGAAGTTTGTACATTGGGGTCCCAATTTCAATTATATATAAGCGATCAGCCTAACGAGCTTAATCAATTTAAGGGGTTACACACTTATATATGCATACTTTAGATTTCCGAAAAATGCAAATTTTTCAAAACTTTTTCTGAGAAATTTTTTAAATTTATTGATCCAAAAATTTGCATTGTAATATGGTATCTTTCAACTGAATTTTAAGACTTATATAAGTAAAATATTTATTTGAAAAGGAACTACAGCTGATCTCCGGGAACTCTTCTAAAAAAAGGAAATTCTCCCTTCTCCACTCTATCTCTGAACTGGATTCTCTGAAATTAAAAAATCAAACAGATTTCGTTAAAGTAATGTTAAATCCAGTGTATGAAAGAAAGGAATAAACAAAATAATTTTTTTTTGACAAAAAAAAAAAAAAAAACGATTTGTGACTAAAATTACAAAACAACTTAATGTTTATGAAAAATATTTGTCGGTGAGAAAAGTCTTTGGTTAATTACTACACCAGTCTTTGGTTAATTAAAAACACCATTTTGAGTAAACCACCTTTATAGTTTGGAATGCTCCTCCAAGCACTCTGAAACGCCTTTCAAAATTGAGGTTGGACTTCGAAAATATTTTTATCGGACCGATATGAAATTTTCTGTGTATAGCCTTAAATATATGTATATTAATTAAATAAATTTAAAAAAGATCGATTTTTTTAAATTTTAACTGTATATAACTCCTTAACTATATCCGTCCATCTTTATATTCTTATCCGCGAATTTTTATTTGATGATATATTTTTACAAAATTTGGCATGAAGCAACGGCACAATCTCTGAATAATATATCCTGATTGCACCGTTATGGTATATAGCTGCCATACAAATTCATCGAACAAATGATAATCAGTGATGACTTTTTCGAAATTGGTATTTTTGATAGCTGTTTGGTTTACTATTTCATAATGAATGACTAACTGCAAAACAAGATTTGAAAGTGATTTATTACTAAAATGAAGGTCCGCTTGGTGCTGCGTATCGCGCGCTGCGTTTTAATATTTAGTCAACTCAATTGCAAAGTAGTGTCTGTAATTGGAGGAAGCCTGGATCAGTTTTACGTTTACCCAAGTGGATAATGCGCCTTCTTAGAGACTTCAAACAGTGCGCTCCGAAGACGCTAGTGCTGTTGTGGAGCGGAGTATCGAGAAGATCGGAATGGGTCCATCCTTCATCGAGCGCCACAATCGGAGCTATGTCCATCGACTTTATAGAAGATTTTTCGGAATGATCTTGGTTTGCTTAGTTATAAAATACAACTCGTGCGATAACTAAACCAAACGATAATCAAGCGCATTGCATTTTCGCTGGGTGGGTCCAAAAAGATTTGACCACCGATCTCGACTTCCCCAAAAAAATTTTGTTCAGCGTTGAAATTCACTTTGGGTTGAATGGATACGTTAGTAAACAAAATTGTCGCATTGAGTGATGTTAAGAGGTTACAAGGGCTTACAGGTATAAAAAAATCGATTATTTTATTGGCTTATTAAATTCTACAATACCTATAAATATTGTGCTTAAATTTAAAGCTGACCCGAGTAATAGTTAATGTGCCGTTTTGAGACGCGTTTTTCTCGAAATTGTGTTTTTGAAGTCAGTTGGCGAGATTTCTCGAGTACTACTTATACGCTATTCACGAAATTTACACAGGTCTTTGAGATACAATACTTAAAGACTCGAACCAAGGTTTTTTTTTGATTATAACTATTTGGAAAAATATTTCGACGAAATTTGAAATTTTATCTAATGTCTGCCAAAAATCGATTTTCAGTTTTTTTCGTTCATCTAAGTTCTAAGTTAAGGTTTTAACTAAAATACATGGTTTTTCACTTTAGATGATCCAGTAAGCAGTTACTCGCCAACGCAGGCCCATCTTTTCCAAAAGGTCACCGGAAACGGCATCGCAATGGCCGAGTTTAAGATATTTTTTTTCTGAAAATTTCAGAATTTCCTTTTTAATAGTGCATGTTTTGTAACAATAACAAATTTTAATAAAATATTTAATTTTTCATATGTGAATAAGATGGTTAAAAAAGCTTGGTTTTTACCCGAAGAAACTCATGTAACCCCTTAATTCACAAGGCATTGTTAAGTTGCCGTTAGATTATCACAAAGTCAGTGTTCAGTGTACTCTATGTGCAGAGGGATATCATTGGTCCATATTTCCTCAAAAATGTAGCTGGCAATATTGTTGCAGTTATTGGGAATGATTTCGACAAGACTTCGCTACAGACACATAGAGCTAACGAAGCAATCGATTTAATGAAGGAAAGTTTTGGCAAGCATATTATCTCGTATCGAGAGTCTATAGGGTAGTTTCTAAGACGGTCCGATTTAACACCCTTTGATAATTTTTTGTCAGGTTGTGTGAAGTTGCTTATCTACGGAGATAAGCTTGAGACCATTGACGCCTTGGAATATAATACTCGGCACATTATTGCTGACTAGTGTTCTAATTGCTACAAAATTGGTTCTTCCTGCTGTGAAACAGTCACTGCGCTCACCTGCCCGAAATTATTTTCTGAATGTAATACTAAGCCCTTAGCTTTACGATAAAGCAAGATTTTTGACCATAACATTAAATTATATGCGTTTTGTTTCTTCTTAAAATATCTTCTAAACTAAAATTTTTTGGAAATGGACCCGCAAATGGTTTTATATATTCAATGCAACCGAATTTTATATTTTTTTCTTATAATAACATTTATAAAGAAACCCTCCTATATTTGGAATTATTTCTGTATTTTATGGTATATAATGTCCGGGTACGCTTGTACTAAGCCCAACCCTTAGTTATCCGATTTTGTTTGCAAATTCTTTCTTATTTACAAACCATCTGAACCGCAAGCTCATACTTACTGTGTACTTAGTACACACACATAAACACTCAGCGCAAACCATCAATATTTAGGACTGCAGTAACTCGTTGCGCCAAATCAATAGAGCTTTCGTCATCGTACTCATTGCTATCAATCACTACACACACTCTAACTACAAAATACTGTATGTGTACATATATACATACATATATATATAAATATATATGTAAGTTTGTATATTTTTACTGTTCATGGTCAATTTTGACACTTCTCGAAATCTGCAAACACATTTTTATTTTGATAGCATATTTGTTTGTGTTGTTGGCGCTGGCTTCCTTGCCACCACATATTGACAGGCGCAACCAACCTCCAGCGCCAAAGTCCGCCCTGCTAATAACAACTAAACGATTTTGGATTTTTGCTGAGATTGCCAACTCACACTTCGCAAGCTAGTTGTCGCACTGTCCGCCCTCCTTGCAGCCGTCAGACGCCCCCAAATGTCCTGCCATGACAGGAGCGAAACGCTGCCGCACTAGGTTTTGCCTTCAGCTAGTCATGGCGTGTCGCTATATATACATATATCACATACTTCTGCACATTCTCTGTATTGTGGTTAGTTTGTTGGTTTTCTTTTATTTCTCTATCGTTTGCTCAAAATTTTCATGCTCTTTTCGGGTTTAAGTTTGTGGTTTTGGTTCGTGTTTCAAGTTTTATTGGCAGATAAAAAATTATGTGCACACTTTGCGCTCGCTTAACAGACGCTTGTCTTGCCAGTGAAATCATAAACTTGAATTTTCGTCTCTTTATTTTTGTCTACACGCCGTTGGTTTGCCTTACTTGAGCACAATGGCGGGTGTGTGTGCGTATGTGCGTGTGTACAAACCGCAAACTTTTGTAATCTCTAATACACATTCTTGTAAATATATGTGCACTTCTAACGTTTTCTTACTCAAATTTGTGTTAAAGTCACTTTAAAGCAGAATATTCTATGGCACAGCGCATAAATTTAAGGCTTTGCAAACATTATATCTCAAACTTCTGACTGTGAGTGTGGATGCTTATGCTCAGTTAGTGACACATTCTAATATTTATATCATGAATATGCGTAAGGTCATTAATTTTTCTGAGTTCTTCTTGAATGGCCGTGAAGCTGTGTGTGAGTTTGTTGCTTGGCGACAAAAGAAACAAGTTAATATAAGAAATAAATAGAATATACATATATTAGGGTGTCCGTTATATTCCAAAAAAAAAATTTATTTTTGTAGAAGCCAAATCGTGACTAAATCATTTATTTGGGGATTTTTATTGCCATTCATGGGAGTTTTCGATTTATGCATAAGTCAAGTAAACCTTCTACTATTTTTTTAAAACTAGAAGCTTTACTTGACTTGATATTCCCAAAAAATTTTTTTTACAAGAAAAGGTCTGAATATTTTTTTCCGTAAAATATTTCTCTAAAATCAATCAAGTATGTATATTGAGTATTCATACAAGTGCCTTATAATTTGCATGTTGCTTATACGACATGGTGTACTTACTCTCTATGAATGCTCAGTGTATTTATGATATAACTTTTAAAGTTAAAAACAAAAAAAAAAAAAAAAAATTGAAATTTTGTTTTTTAATTTATAAGTTAATTTCCTTTGAAGATACAAATTTTAATGCTAAAAATCAAAAAAAGAATCCAAAGACCATGTGTGTTTATGTTTAACAACTGTAAGGTTGCAAAAAGCAATTTGTAAAACAAACGGCCACCCTAATATATATGTATATGCACATATGTATGTATGTATTGTCCTCAGTGTCATCATATAAATTCCGGAAAAGTTTCACTTGCTCACTTGCTCAGCTGCGAAACTTTGCTTAATGATTTTTATCTTCTTTGGTTATTACTTTCCATATTTTAATAGAATCGCCGCCAGAATTAAACATATTCAGGAAGTCATAAATAAAGATTTGATTATTCCTCGCATTTTTGTAAGTATAGTAGTTGTAACTGACGCCAGCAAGTTATATTACTGATTATTTATGCGCTTATCAACTTTTATAAGTCACCCGGACGGAAAAAGTGGCTTCGCTGCTTGAAAACCTCGTAAAAATAAGTTTTTTAGTGAATAAAATTTTAAATGTGTAGAAAATTAAAATTAGATGTCGTATTTTTACCATGAATTTAATTTTCTGATATATTTGAAATAGTAATGAAATTAATCAATTTTGGTAGCATATATGTATATTTTTATACCCTTCACAAATAACAAAAATTCCATATCAGAACTTAATTTTGATCGGTCAGTATGCATTGCAGCTTTATGCTATTATTGATTATGTGAATTTTTCTCTTAAATTTGGAGATTTTACAAAAAATGTCCGTATACAAAAGTTGAAGATATTTTCATTACCTACAACATTGTCGTAAATGGTTATCCATTTCGTGGTTCCCTACTTTCTTAAAGAAAAAAAAAAAAAAAAAAAGACACTTCAAATTGGATGGAGAATGTTTACTATCATTCGAAAGAAAATTCTTTGGCATTTATTTTTTCATATCTTTCGAATATTGGCCTCGGCTACGTCTCAGATGGTCCATCCATTGAATCCAATTTTCCATGAATTGTTCGATCATTTCGACTGGTAATTGGTGAATGACATGCTTTGCGCCAAGGACTGAATCGAAGCGGGATTGTTCGCATAGATTTAAGACTTTACATATTCACACAGGAAAAAAGGTGTAATATTACACGATCTTGGTGACCAATCGACTGACCTAAACCATGAAATTATCCGCAAATCGAAGCGTTCTCTCAATAAATTCATTGATTGGTGTGATGTGAGGGAAAAAGGAGGTGACACCATCTTGTTGAAACCAAAGAGAGCACGGGATTCAATTTCAGGCATCAAATAGGCGGTTATCACGGCGCGTTAATGGTCATCATTGACCGTTACGTTCTCAGCGGGAAGATTTTTGAAAAAATGTAAACCGATTTTTTTTGGCCCACAAAACACTCCAAATCGTTGTTTTTTTGATGAAATGGCAGCTGTTGAATCTCTTCAAGGTAATCTTCGTTCCGAAATGCGGCAATTTTGTATTTATATGTCCATTTAGCCAGAAATGGACCTCATCCCTGAACAAAATTTGGCTCGAGAACGTCGTATCCTCTTGGAACTTTTCAGGAGCCCATAGAGCAAGCGCTGACAAGTGGGAAGGTCGAGCGGCTACAGTTTTTGCGCAAAATGTATTTTGTACATTCTCAGTTACGGAAGCTATATATATTTTCTTCACTGCGTAATTCGGTCGAATATTGTCTAATAATGATTGCTAGGTCTCAAGTTTGGTGATGTTTTTGCGAATAGTTCTCCGTGATGAAATGGCAAACAATATTGTACTCGTACAAAAATAAAATTTTTCAATGTCACTCGAGAACGGAAAAACGTTAGCTACTTCCAGTTTTATATGATTACTTGACCACCTTTGTGTAGGACAGAAGTTAACAAAATAGTCACACAATTCTTATATTTATTGGGCTCATAACTAATTTTTGTTTTTAATATTTAAAACAGTTTCCTTTTGTATAGTTGAAACAGTTTTCAGGGCATGCAAAATTGTCCTTCCAGAATTCTTGACTTCAATTCATAGCAATTGCACAGCTTTAGCACGTACTTAGTTTCTTTTAAACGTTTTAAAATGGCTACGGGAATGACACCATCTCTTAATTCCAGTTCCACCTCTTCCAACATTTTGTCCGCTCAGGATATTTTTCGCTAATCAAGCCAAAAAACTCGCTTTTCGCTTATTCGCTTAGCTAGAAAATGTAGAGCAGACCCATTAAAATGCTATTGGCTATAGGAAAATGTTCTGAAAAGTGCTTAGGTAACCGACGAGGTCTTTACCAAGAATTTATGCTGCGATTGAACTAAATGCTCTCTAGAATTTACTAATACTAAATGAGTTGTTTTATGTTTTATGAAGAAGTCATTCTGAAGATATCGGATAGACAGTTTTTATGAAAGTAGTAAGCAGTCATTAAAACACCGTCGAGTTTGAGAGATCAGACGTCGGTCAAATACCTGCCAAAGCAAATTCCGATGATTACAAAAATGCTTTTAATAATATTAAAACTGTTTAATTGTATACCCTATTCAGTGGGAAACAGAGTCCACTCAAAATTTTTGATGCGTCACTTACTAATATTACAATTGAAAAGGCGATTTGCTTCATTAATAAAAAGGATGCCAATCTATTTTAATTATAATTCTCACTTACCTGATAACACTTAATCAAAAAATGATAATATAGCGAGTAGGATCTCTGTTGTCGAGAAGAACCCAGCTTGGTCGTTTTGTAGTTGAGAATAAGTGTAGATTGTATTGGACTGTGTATGTCTAAAACTGCTTAAACGAATGGTGTTTTTGTTGAGTTCTGTTGTGTAGATTGTGGTACCATAGACTATTGTGTTTTCCAATTTGTTTCCAAATGTGGTGTATTGCTGATCAAGCGGTGTATATAGTGGTTTATATCAAGGTGTGCCACTTTGGTGTCGGGTAGAGTTGTAAGAGGGAGTTAACTGATTTAAACAGTAATCTCATCGACTTTTTATAAATTCAGTTAGCTATTTGTGGGTGTTAAAGGTTATTAGAATTCATCAATTGTCCAGAGAGATATCTACCAAAACATGAGTGATTATATATCTACCAAACAGTGTACATACAGTGTTGTGGGAGATGATATTCTAAAATATATTTCGAAATAAAATTATTTCATATGAAAATAAGAAGCAGTTGTTGCTGGCGAGGAACAGAAAATATTTTTTAGAATTGGCTGCCGTTATCAACGCTTTAGTATTTGTTTTCAGAAAAGTTGTCCAACCATATCATCACGAAATATTCTCAGCTTTAATGAGTCCAGTTTCTTCTTCAATCTTTGTTCAATAATTATAAATGACAATAAAAGGATTACTGATAATGCGGTTCTAATGTTCTTGGCTATCTAGATAGAATATTCTCCAAATGTCGGTTCAAATTCGTTAAATTTGAGCTTAACCTTTTACTTTCCTCAGTTCGGTATGCCCCACGTTACCTTTCAAAAAATTCTATCACTGTGTGTGTGAAGTATTGCGAAAAATTGTTTTTGTTCGGAAGGTATACGAGTATCTTCAGGCTTTCACCCCTCTATAGCTAAAATCCCTCTAAAACACACACCGATATACACACTTGTATATCGCATGATTTTCAGGCAAATTTTGTCTGCGAGCTATTACATCAATAAACAGGTCAAATTTTTTTAGGTACAAGAATTAAATTAGCATTCAAATTTCTATTGTACAGGAACTTAAACTTAAAGGACCATGCATAAAATGTATTTTAATGAAATGCTTTTAGGATATTGTTTTACTTAAGAACGTTGACAGCAAAAGCTACTTTTCTTGATATTTTTCCCTTCCTATATAAATCGAAGATTGCATTTCAATGACTCTTCAACTATTACAGTAAATAGTGCCGCAAACATACTATACATATATTTGTAGGTATCTATGCTTGTTTTCTAGTGTAGTGCAGCAAAGTTCTCATAACCACACGGAAAATTGTGCCACAGTATAATCAAATGGCTGGAAGTTTGCTTTTCTACAATGCGTGCAAATTATCTTGCAATACCGTAACGGTTGTGCGCATAAAAATAATAATAAACATTGCTGTTCATTTTTAAAGTTAAATGTTGCAGAAAATTGAAATGGAAGTATAGCTAGCGGTTATGTTGGAGTACAGATTGCGATTTTTATTGTCTGGGAGTGGGTATAGACTTTTGTGGTAATAAATTGTTCAAAAATTCTTATGAAAGTGTTGTCAAAATCTTTAAAAGCTTTTGTTTCTTTTGTTTTAGAAAATAACTATTTTTAGTTTTAGTTTAGGTATTATTAAAGTTGCAAGAGCGGTAAATTTGCACATGATTTAATATAAAACAATACTTAGATCTTGTAAAAATAAGTTTTTAATGTATAAAATTGTTTTATTTATTTCTAAATTCAAATAGCATTAAATTAGCTATATCAGCTGGGATTCTGCAGACCGTTCCAATAGAACTTATCCCTCAAAGTTCTGTATACGAGTATATCTAAATATCCCTACTTTTTTAAAGAAAAAAAAAAAACAGAAACTTCAAATGACAATGTTTATTATCAATCGAAAAAACATTCTTTGACATTTATGTGTTGAAGATTATCTCTTTCAAGTGTTGACCGCGGCTACGTCTCAGATAGTCCATCCGTTGAGTCCAATTTCCGATGACTCGTTCGAGCATTTCGATTGGTAACTGGCAAGTGAAACGCGAGATGTTTTGCTGCAGGACCTGAGTCGAAGTGATATTGTTTGAATAGACTTTATACTCTACATATCCCCACAGGAAAAAGTCTAACGGTTTGATATGACACGATATTGGTGACCAATCGACTGGTTTAAAACGTGAAATTATCTGCTTACTGAAGTGTCCTCTCAATAAATCCTTTGATTGACGGGTTACTGTGATAACTGGCGAAATATTGTTGAAACCAATTGTCGCCGAGATCATGACCTTCAATTTCAGGCATAAAATAGTCTGTTATAACAGCGCAATAACGGTAGCCTTTGACGGTTTGTGTTCTCACCGGATCATTTTTGAAGAAATACAGACCGATGATTCTACCGGTCCAACAATATCACACCAAACCGTTAGTTTTTCTAAATGAAATTGGAGCTCTTGAATTCATTCAGGTTAATCTCCTAAATGCTGCAATTTTGTTTGTTTACATATCCATTGATCCGGAAATAGGCCTCATCGTTGAACGAAATTTGGCTCGAAAACGTCAGATCTGCTTAGAATTAATGTTGAACGATTTGTAAAGGTTGTTTAGGCGAAAGTCTTGTTGTGAACTGTTCTATGAGGAAAATTTTTCTTACACGTGTCCATACTGTATTTATAATCAGTCCTGCAAACCTCTATCGTCTACATTTCTAGCTCTCACCTAACGCTTAAGCTTGTTTGATTGTGAGTATTTAACAAAAGCGTTTTATCGCACTGAAAGAGGGAAAGACAGATAACATAATGGACAACTATCAGGATAGGATGTAGAAAGAAAAAGTAGAACAATAAAATATGCGAACATAAAAATTAATGAGTAAACGCATAGAAATGCGATTGAGCGTAGCAAATTGTTAAGAAACGCTCGAACAATCGCAAATATACACACATGTCCACATAGACATTCAGTTAATGTAATGCGGAGCGTGTATGTAGGTCAACGTGGCACTGTCTGCTTCGCGCCAACAACAAGGAAAACTAGTTGCTTCAGCAAAGCAAAACTTATAAAAATAAACAATGCAGAAGAAGGAGGACATGTAGATAAATTCAATGCAAATTATCCATATTGAAAAGTATTATAACTATTCATTGTTAGACTTAGTAAAAGCACCGCTAGCATTTAGAGCTAATCGCTTTTATGCATCTACTAATACATAGATAATTCTTGCGCCGACTTTTACTTTCAGTTCTGCTTAAACGTCGTGTCGTGTCCTACTCCAGGTAGCCCTGAATTGCTCACACAACCATTAATAAGTGGAATATTTAGTTTTACAATCAACCGTTGCCGGCGGGAAATTTTAGCCGTTTTAGTTTTCTTGTTTTCTTTGCAACAATGCCACAAGCGCCGTTGTGCTCAATGCAAGCAAAAATTACTTGGATTAACGACGGCTTTTCTAGGTCTTATTTTGTATTTAATAAGCACTGAGCGCAGCGTTGACATTATTTGCAGTGAAACAAAGGCGAACTAAAGATTTACTAATCTGCGTATTTATGGGTCTTTGCGTTTATCTGGGTTAACCTAGCCTGCCTGCATGAGCGTGCAGATGGAAAGACAGTCAGCAAAGTGAATTTTAAATAATTTAATATTTTTAAGCTGCGCACAAATGTAGTTTTGCAAGTGTAAATTTTCTAGGATAGACTTTGCAGTAGAAAAACATGTGTGTATATATAAACTTGGTGATTAAGGCTAACTATGCATTTAGTAGTAATTGCGTGCCTTTGGTAGGCCTAAGCGGGGTAAGGTTTCTATTTAATCGTTAGATTTGCACATTTTCTGTTAAAAGTTGAACATTGTTTTGATTGCTTGCTTAAGAGTGTGTTAGTTTGATAAGAAGACATGTGAGATATCTAGGCTTTACGTAAATATATAGCTACAGATATGTACTAATTATTAGTATAAGTTGTGGTGCATTTTTACTCGTAAAGAATTATTATTAAATTTAGCTTAGGTGATTTACTTTTAATCCTCCTTGTTTTCCGTATTTTTTGCAAAATTTTCTTATTATATTACTACAAAATTAGTTTGGCATTGTTTTTTAATTAACAGTTTTCTATTTTTTTATTAGATTTTTATTTGTATTTGAGTTAACTTGGGGCAAAACTAAATATACCCAGGTTTATTTCTATAACTTCTTTTCGCCCATTGTGCGGGCAATAGTTAGTTACGTATACGCACTGTCGAAGTGGGCAGACAATTTCGCATAAAATTTATATATTATTATAATATATATTTTTAATTTTTCTATAGGCTTAAAAAATTATGGACACATATATAGACACGAAACGACCAATTAATAATTAAATTTTTTATATTTTATACACTACTATTTATTAGCAAAAAATAGACTTTGCTCATAATTTTAAAATTTTTAATATATTCTTCAAAATCTATGTCACCCCCTTTAAAGTAATCTCCCTTAGCCTCAATATACTGACGCCAACGTTTTTTCCAATCCTCGAAACAGTTGTTAAAGTCATTTTCTGGAATAGTCTTCAATACGCTTAGCGATTAGTTTGGCGAAAAACTTACGAAGAACTATTGCGGCATATGACGGTGCATTATAGTGGTGCAAAAATCATACCGGTCCATATTTTCGACCTCTCTTAAATAATTGTTTCGTGCGAATTGCGCACAACACTCAAAAAGTATTCCTTGTTGACAGTTTGGCCAGTCGGAAGGGATTCGTAGTGTGCCACACCTCGATAGTCGAAGAAAACTGTCAGCATAACCTTGATTTTTGACTCCCTTTGACTTAAGTTGCTCGGTTTCGGCTCACCTTTGCCACCATATTGTCGCTGACAGTCACACCAACCTAAAAAAATATAAAAAGCCATAATTATTATTAATTTATATAATATATATATTAACTATTACTTTGTAAGTAAAAAATATAAATAAAAATAACGATTATTTTGTGAGGAAAAAATATAAATTGAAAAATAATTATTAAACTTGTTTTTTTTTAACATTTCTTCTTAAAAGTTACCGTCTCTGTTTTAATGATTTTCCGAATAAAAATTGTGATCGAAAAGTCAGCACTGATCTACAAATCTGCAGGCAAAATATACAACAACATCCCTTAAAGAATCTCTTATTTTAGCGGGGTGTGTAATCGAGCTTTAAGGCTTTTTTACTGAAAAGTGCTTTTAATGGAGATATAAAACAATTTAAAGAAACTTCTGATCTATATCAAAAATACGTACATTGAAAACCTTGCTCATCTCCAAGTCAAAGCGAATAAATTTACCATACACAATATTTCTTGATTTGGAAAACAAATAATATATGAGAGATATTCTGAAAACTTTGAAAAATAATGATAAGTGTAAGTGTAAATATGTAAATGGTTCAAATGGCAAAGAATAGCAGATGTTAATTCGGTTCATTAAAATTTTCACAGAAAAATCAAGTGGTACTCAAACAACGAGCTTCTTTTTGTAGCCAGCCTTTTCTTAATGATTCAAAACCGTTTAATGATGAATGTTAAGTTTCTATGCGATGTTATGGCTGCTTATGCGACGGTCCTGATCCATCTTATCTTATCCATAATTTCATAAACTTTTTCAACGATAGGTCGATCAGAGCGAGGTGCATCTTTCACATCAAAATTTCCAGAACGGAAACGAGCGAACCATTGTCGTGCTACACGAACTGAGACATCATCGCCTCCGTACACTTTACAAATTTCATTGTTGGCTTGCTTTTTTATACAAAAATTTCAAAATATTCCGAATTTTTTCATTATTTTCACTCATTTTTGAACAGCTGTAACTTGTTTTCAACTTCCCCGAATATAATTTTTTTTTAGTTAAATGAAGCTTAAAATGTCACCTTTCTAAAACCATACGAAAGAAAAAAAAAACGAAAAGACTTTTTCGACTACCCAATAGCATTCGAAACCTATTTGGGATATTAATTCAGATAGTGTGTTATTTCTTGAAGGGATGAGCTATTAAAATATGAAAAACTCTACGTGCAATGTATGAAACCAGCACTTAAAAATAACCCAATTACTGCACCGTCTCAGTTTAATAACTACTGACGTCTTATAGTTAAATTTCATTCAGCTCGCACCAAACCACACTACGTGCCTGCTGATTCATTAAAGCATTACATCCTATATATATGAATGTATGTATATACATAACTGAATCTACATTAAATACCAACATACGCTTCCATTGACTTGCCTGCAAATTATTTAATATTTAATTTTTACCCTGTTGAATGAAGCACACACATGCATTTAAGTAAATATTTCATTGCACATACATGCCTTGCATGAATCCGCGTTTGTGTGCATGTTTGCTTTGCATGCTATGCCACACTGACTTCCGGTTGCAGTAAAGTGAAAGCACTGAAAGGGAAAAGGCGCCTACTGACGCGTAAATAAATGCACTAAGGCGCAAACTACGAAGGAAAAATTATATAAAAACTCACCACACTCACACACACATACACATTTGCGGCTTTGCCAAGCCGCATATTAAGCGAAATCGAAAGCGAATTCAAGCGAAACGCCAACCATTTCTGCAGACCACAGCAAAATTTACATACTAACACATATACACACACACATACATGCTTGCATGCCAAGTGTAAGCAAAAAGTGAATGTACTTTATGGTGGGCGCAAAAGAAAAACTATCAGCGATTAAAAGGAAAAAAACTAAATAAAGAAAACGTAAACAGAAAGTGTGGCATGGTTGCCATGCTGCTGCAGATTTTACACCCACTCTTTTTACCGCTATCTGTGTAATATGTCAGCTCAGCTGAAAAACGATGATGATGATGTTGCTGTTGTTGTTATTACTATTTCGGTGCAGATAAGTTGCATTTAGCCCGGCGCACAAGTATAAATATTATTTTTTCTGTATCTTGGTGTATTGGAATATATTTGCATGTGTGCAGCGGCGCTTGTGTGTGCATGTGTGGGTCTCTCTATGGCAGTAGAGCGCAATAATTCTGTATTTTTCCGATTTTTAGTGCTTTCTCGCCGCTTTTGCTTGGTTTCCACGGCATCATATACTTTTGCATTTCACATATATATATATTTGCTCGTGCATCTTTGCCATCGTAAGTTGGTATTTACAGTACCACAACGGTTAGAACCTCGGCTGTTCGCTCACTTTTTAATATTGGTCTCAATGCGGGATTTCTTTTCGAACGGCTGATTTTTAGTAGAAACTTTAAATGTTAACGTTATACTTTATGGATTACATATATATTTTATGGTGGAAAATTCTTATATGCAAATACCCTGTAAGAAGTTGTATGCGTTTCAAAACCGATTTGAGTTTCTGTACTGAATTCTTATTATTTATACTTCTTTATTGGCGTAAGCATCACATAAGCGAGTACAGTTCAATCAACAAAAGCGTGCCATTTCTTTATTCTTCCTGCAATTTTGCATAAACTTGTAATAGTAAGCGCAACCAGAGTCGATGACTTCTCATACCTTTCCTTCCACTAGCTGGTACTGCATCGGTCACCTTTAAAGCTGAAGTTATTACATCCATTCGACATGATCTAGTCGACGTAGTTACTGTATTTTTATTCGCAAAACTATGTTAATGCTGTCGTATAAAAAGTTTAACTCTTACAGCTCAGCAATTCTCTATGGTATTCATCACTGCCAATTTTTAAAGAACAACAAATTTTCCACAAAACCTTTTTCTTGAAAATTCCAAGTGCCAGTGAACCATTTATCAGAACGTACGGTCGGAGAGATGGCTTTAAATTTCAATTCAATTACCTTCTCAGCTCAAACTAGCACCTGTTGGAAAGATAGATTTTGCGCCTGATTTCAATGTTGTCATTGATGGTGTTGTTGTTGCTAGTTCTAAGATAAGTGAAATTATCAATTATTACTGCAAACAGTGACGCAGAAGTCAAAACACGAATATTCTGACTGTGTGTTTGATAGCTGATTTATTCTATCCTGTTCTCGTTCACCACTAGACCTATTATCTTCGCTTCTTTGTCTAGTCCGAAAAATTAGATCTGTGCCTATTAATCCGACTGTTGTGCTGAAGATCCATCATTCCATTGAAATCGCCAAGTAATATTTGAAATCATGATGCATTCTACGTTCCCATTGGAAGCATCTTTAGTCACATCGTTCTTCTGTTCCGTAGGGATGTTGGCGCATATATGTTAAATAAGTTCGTTTTGATACAGCTTGTGGCTAGGTGCTCAGTTACTGGGGTGAATGTCAGAATTCGGCGATGGTGTCTTTTTCCCCCACAAATCCATCACCATATTTGTGTTCCTTTATGTAGAAATTGTTGTATATTTCTCAAGAATCACCCTTGTTTGTTTTTTCCTATCTATCGCCTTCTTGTAGGGTAGTAGGTTTAGTAGTACGAAGACTGCAAATACTTGAAGTGTTATCCTTAAAACGTTTGCAAGGCTCGTCATCAAAGTAGATCTTTTCGGAAGTTTTATTTGATTTTTCATTGCGACGAGTTTTTTATGTAGTGGAACCCACACTCCATATTTGTTAGAATCATTTCTAGAAGGGCAGTCTCAAACTTCACAACAACCAACTTGTGGGAGAACAACTACAGGGACATTTGACTTTTATAATGTGCTTTAAGACTTTTCTGGTCAATCGGTAAACATCACCAGAAATTTGAAATCAGAACGCAAAGTTTAGATATCTGCTTCGATAGTAATAACACCAAACAACTTCTATCTATGGAAAATTCTTTGTTGGCCTCTTTAAGCTCTTTATTTAACCTTGGAAAAGCCGCAAATTGTATGGGTATGAGTGTGGTAATTCTTTATAAAATTTTCCTTCGCAGTTTGCGCCTTAATTCATTTGTTTACGTCTTTCAACTCTTTCACTTTATTTCATTATTATAATATAAAATATAGAGAGACAACAAAGTTCTAAAACGCTCTACGTGCCGAAAAAGAAAATTGAACATCATAATTGAACTGAAATTTCATCCGAGTATTATTTTCATAGTAAGGCCGACACGTATAACCCTGCTAGGCTATTTTCGTTAAGTTTGCCTTCAGCCGTCAGTCGTCCTTCACATCCATAAACTGTTTTAAACCGAATAAAAATTGTGGAAATATAATTCTCTAATCTTGATTTTGAATTTTCAGAGATATTTTTAGCAGTCAGTTCTCAAATGAAAATTTATACTTTTTAGTTTTTCTTCCTCATTCGAATTCATCTAAGATTATTTTTTGGTCATATCCAGAGATCGTTCCTTTTTTGAAGTGTTCACCTAAACAGATAAGCCGATTGACACTTTGGAAGACAATATTCGACAAAAAATGATTGGAAATTTGGCCTCTCAGGTAGAGTTTATTCGAGCCAGCTGCGACGGGCATTCCTTTTTAAGACATATTTGGAAACTCATATGGTTATAATAAAACTAAGTTCTTGGCCATAAGATTAAAGAAGAAGTAAGACCAATATAATTAATTTCTTTTGGAAAACCATATAAAAACAAAAAAATAATCTGTACCTACCATTAGAGGACTTGAAAACGAACTCCAAGTTTTCTCAGTGATCCCATATTCGCTACTTCAGCTCTTTTCGTTTGAGAATAATGATACTTTTTAGATGTCATCTAAGTAGTACCAAATTAGTAAAAATCTTGTAATCGATGCCGACGAAGAGGATGCGACGAATTGGCGTTTTTCGATATTACCTTTGATTCTGTTTCTATACAGAAATATGAAAGGAGAATCACGAATTGGTATGAATCTGAGGCTCTGGTGTGGTTAATACGTACCTATTGTGCTTTCAAACTAGCGAATTTTGGCATGCTTGTCCCTGCAGGGTAGTTGCATACCACATCGATTGCCATACTTTTCCTGCTAACTGTTTGCTCTATTTGTAATTTTACGATTTTCTGATGCGATATTTGTGATTGTCACACATTGTGGTTTTTATGCATTGTGTTGTAGGTTTGCATATTGCTTGCTGATCGTTGTCTCTCACATTGTCGCTATATTTGTTGTCTATATTGAATAATTTTTAATGCAAAAGTGTCCCCATATGCCACAATATTTCAAAAAATCAATTGTATTAATCACGTTGTTGCAGTTTCGATTGCTGTTCGGCGTCTTCGACAAATTCAATGAGTGGATTGAGAGTGTTTACTTGAATTTTATGGTTTTTAAATGGGCTATCACTTATCTTAAATTTAGAGAATGAAACAATATAAGCCACATATAAGTTTCAACTTCAATCTGAGGATAGCTGGCCACTGGACATTTCACTTTCCATTATACAATTGTCAAAGTTGCTGCATCCGATAATATTTTTTGCCGTCCGTCTCTCCGTCTCTCAGTTTTTAAGATATCGATAAGAGATTTTGCACTCATCCTTTTCGAAGCGACTGAAATCGTATAACTATATTATATAGCTGCCACACAAATGATCGAAATAAAGTCATCTATGGAAAGGTTTTTCATTTGACAGATATCCTCACGTAAAATTTGTTATTGTTGTTGTAGCGGCATAAAACATTCCTGAAACTATTTCAAGAAAAGATGTCGAATTGACAGTCCTTGGCCGGATAAAAATCTGGGTCCGATCCAATTACTTAGACCCGACTGTCTGGGATCGGTGCAAGACCACGGAGTAATCTTCAAAGAAATTGTTCAGATGCGATAATTATAGCATATAGTTACTAGTATATAGTAGCTGCCAACCAAAAGGGACGGGTCAAACTCAAGTCTTTGTATAGTATGGACGATTTTTTTTTTTTTTTGAGAAGTCATTGTTACGAAATTTAGCTTACATTATTATCTAAGGCATCACTACAATTTCCGAATATATTGTTCTGATTGAATTAGTATAGCTTTGTATAGTGGCTTTACAAACTGATTGATCAAAAATACTCCTGTTAAGAGCATTATATGTAGCTTCGGTATAGACAAATTTAATGTTTTCCTTGTTCAGTTTTGAATTTAGTGTAAAATGTCAATGCTGTCGCAGTTAACATCTATAAATATAAAGTATCAATTTCGACCATATCAAATTATGCGCAATATTTCATTCATCGAAATATCTCTTATGGTTATTTTTTACTTTATAAGAACTTTCCGATTTCGACTGAAATTCTTTCCATTCTTCCATGGAATTTTGCATTTATTGGCAACGTATGTATTTGTATAAAAGAATTTCCAATAGCATTCGCTCTAGCACTCATATCAAATTTATTTATTAAATTGTTTCTTTTGTCTCTTTTCAGGTGGGTACTTCAATAGTTCAATTCGCAATGCAATACACATGGTTGTTTGTACATAAATGTGCTTGTGTATATAAAAATTTGGTATTTGTGAGCATATGCATTGATGGGTTCGTAGAATTTTTTCATTTATTGGAGGCGAGGCAATGGGAAATTGTCAATATCAGAAAAGCGCATTGAATATTTGGTAAGCGAAGTCAACTGGAAATAATATGTTTCTGTTTCCCCGCACAAGCATATATGTACATACATTTGTGCATAAATACATATATAGTAGCATATATTTATTTATTATTTTTTTTTTGGCGGGCATTTAGCTAAAGCGATTTCTGTCACTGTCCACTGACATGGAAAATGAATTGACAGTCGTTGAACTGTTTATCCATCCATTGTTATTGTATATTTGACGGCTATGATTCTCGGAAACAATGGCCATTAGTTATTGTTTCCAAATTTTAGTTGCTATTGTATTTTATGCTTTTTATTAAATGTAATACTACATATAACTATCTCATTATGACAACCGGTGTTTTGCAAACAATCGAAATTTTCGCGTAATTTGCGGATTTATTCAATATCAGCAAAGCACAATTAAATGATTTCATCAAATTTTGGTCTAATTGTGTATACTTTCACTAAGTATCGAAATAATAGATTTGTTTACTGAAGCATGAGATCATGCAATTGTAACATATTTACATATTTTACTTTGATTTGAATCAATAATTAATTTATATTTCTTTTTTTCATAAATGTGAAAATAATTTATATAATAATGATTTTATTCTGTAATAATGATATCAAATTTAATGGAGCTGTAGTCTCACTCTGATAAATTGTTAAAATTAAACAAATGTTCGTCGGTGTTGTCAAAATCGCTGTTGCAAAATTTAAAACCGTTATATATTGAAAGCATTTTGATATGTTTAAAGTTCTATTTCGGAAAAGAGGGAAAGAGTAAGACTTTTTAATTTAAAGATTTTCACTAATCGATAATCGAAGTAAACTGTCAACATAACCTTGATTTTTGACCTGCTTTGACGTAGTTTTTCGGCTTCGAAGCACTTTTGCCACGATATTCAGCCGACTGATCATTTCTTTTCGCATTAAAAGCATAGATTCAAGACGCATCGCCTGTAATAATACGTTTCATGGCATTCTGGTAGTCGGAAAGTATTGTTTCACAGACTTTAACGCTACGCTGTTTTTCGAAAAAATTTAGTGATTTTAGAAACATTAGTGCTTTTACTTTTCTTAGGTGCAAATGATCTTTCAAAATTGTTTTCACTGACCCCTTAGATATTCCAATGATGCTATTAAAATCTCTGACTGTTAGTAGTCGATTTTTAAACATCAATTCCTTTATTTTATCGCCGTGTTTATCATCAGTTGAAGTTGATGGCATCGACGTGCTCTCGACTTTGTTTGAAACATTTTTACCAATCAAAACCACTTGCTCGCGACAACAATTACCACCGAAGGCAGAATGTTTTGGCATCAGAAATTTGATTCCGCACACAACATTTAGTGGAACTTCTTTGTTGTATATTTTTACACTTCGTAAAAATCGCCGAATGCATTGTACTAGAGAAAGACAAACGTATACTAAACACCAATGATTATTTTGATCTAGCATTTAGTACAGATGAGATCACATTCAACCTGGAAAAAAAATTCGACGGATGTATTTTCACCCGAAATTGCAATTAAAAAGTTTTACAATTTTTGCCCACAGTAAATCAATGTTCAATCCAGTTTTTCATGGCCACCTCGGCTGGGTGGCCTTCATTGCTTTCAGCGAATTATTTTATTGGTTTCAATGGGCTCAGAGCGTGTTACCGGAAGCAGACTTCTAATTTACAAAAATAGGAATCATACCAGGATATGACGACGCAAATCTTCTTACCCGAATATAAAAACGGTAATGCCAAACTAAAAACAAAAAAAATTTGATTCGTTGAAAACTTACATGGTACTATGCATGGAGGATTGCCGTCCCAACTGGACTTGTGAATCCATATAGCTATGGTGAAAGGCCCGTGAGATCACCGTCAAGTATTTCATCGCAGGGCAATTTTCTTACCCGGCATCCAAACTGGTTCGGCCGGAATGCGAAACTTTAAACGCGTTTTTCTCAAAACTGACTTTTTCGGAACGATACCCACGATTTCTCAGGTTCTACTATACTAATTTACTTGACATTTTTCTAGAGTCTTCTTTATAGGCTTATCTATGGTTAGAAGTAGCCTCAACCCCAAATTTTTATTTTTATTATTTTTAAAAAATTCGAAATAGTCAGCAAAAGTGATCCAAAAAAATTTTTTTTTTTAGGCAGTCGCCATTTTGTGAAAATTTTTTTTCCCACTTTTCCATAGTTCCGGCCATTGCGACATTAGTCTAAATTCATAATCTTGTCTTTTTTTGGTTTCAGAGGGTTAAAATCATGGGTGTGGTCACGTGGAAATTTTTGGAGACCCCCCACTTCGTCAGTTCATAATTTTTAAAATTTTTTTCTTTTTTTAGTTTTTAAATTTTTTCTGTACTCTTCTAAAACTAACAAATAACTAATAAAAAATGGATAGTAAAAATATTAATTGCCTTTTTTTACGACACTTTAAAAATTACCTGAAATTTGTGCTTCCAGACCGGAATACCCCTTTAGGGAATTTTGTTTTATCTTTCTTCTTCCACAATTTCGGCCGTTTTCGACGAAAGTTCTCACGCAAACGTTTAAATACTGCCGAATATAATTCCTTATTGATCGTTCTCGCTTCCGGAACAAATTTATAATGCATCAAACCACAAATATCGAAAAATCCTCTCAATTTTTGAGCGGCTTTGGCGATTTGTTTTTAGATTCGGTACTTTTTTCCCTTCATTCTATTCCTGGTTTGTATGTCAACAAACCCATGTCTAATGGACGGAAGAAAATAACAACTAAAACTTTGCTGAACTTTTCCATAAATTTTTTCCTTCTACAAATATTAAGCTTTGATTTCAGTCATGTTTAATAAAAACATATTTTTTACACAGAGTATTGCATTTCCAACTATGCAATATGCCTAATCCGTTCAAGGTTGTTCTACAATTTTCGTATTTTTTAGATCTACAGTTACGCTAAACTTAGTTTACGAACTTTTACAATTCTCTAAAACATACAAAAATTAATTAAGATAATCAACTTTAAATTCATACAAATAATCTGGCTGCACGAAAGCACAAAAACATGGCAAAACCTTTCTGTTTCAACTAACTTACAGATTCCTCCCTTGTATACAGACATACAGTACAGTGATGTGCGATGAAATAGAGCCAATGGAATCAAAATTAATTAATGTTGAGCAAGTTACACACATTTCTTCTTTTTCTAGGAGGCAAATTTAACTATTTTAAAATTTATTAAGAGTAAATAAGCTGACATTCATAAGTGGAAAACCTTAAAGAGAAATCAAATGAATTCCCATTTTGAGGCACGTTGCTGTGTGTGTATGATAAGTTTGTACGTGAGCAATGTTCAGTGAGCATATTCATTGGCGTGCAGTTTAGAATTTGAAGTGTAACTACATGCAACTTAATAACTTTAGTCGATAAAAGTTTACCGTTACTTTTTCTTTACTTTTTACCAGCTACTACCAGCACTCAACTAATTTTTGGAGAACTCGTGTTCATATGTATGATGGGAATGTATATAAGACAAGGCACTTGTATCGTACTTCTTTAAATTGGCTGGCATAAGTTTTGATCTTTTTGTATTTGTGTTGAAATTATTTATATTAGACTTTTACCAAAGCATGAAAAGTTCGAAATTGAAATCAAGTTTACAACTTAAGGCAGAAGCGTAGAGGAAAACGAATAAAAATATTTAGTATGAAAACTGTACTCGATAACTGTAAATTTCAGCAATTTTTACTTGTTCATTGCAAAGAAATTTAATTATGATCTTCCATCAGTTGTCGAAGCAAATAAAGCAACACGATTTCCAATTGTTTACCAATTTCCTTTGATTTGTGAATCCTTTTTGCTTTACCAATTGTCAAACTTGCTCTGCGGCTATCAAAGTGCAGCATTTTCATTTTATACTTTACGGAAATGAACAATTTCTGTTTGTAACTGCCACTTCCTGGTGATTTCTTTGCAAAACAATTACAAACAAGTTTTGAGGTTAAGTAATAGAGGCAACGGAAAGTGTGAGTTCTCTGTCTTTTGGAATTACAGAATTCAAATCGCCAGACAAGGGCACGGAAACTGCTGTTATCACAAAACGATGATCGATAATGGAGCGTAAAATATTGTTTTGAATGAAAAGTTGGGTTGGGTTTGAGGCTCAATTTAAGGTTAAGGTGAATTATGTTGGTTTCAAAGAGTAAGTGATGTTTCGGTCGGTTAACTTCTTATGGCTTTCTGAGTTCTAATGTAGACTGTTACGATGAAGTTGAGAACAAAAATTACAAAAAAAGTGGACATATTTTGTTAGAATATTACACTCTGAATAGGGTTTATTAAGTTTGCATAGATATTTGTAACACCTAGAAAAACAACTTCGGAAACTCAATAAACTTCATATATAAAAAGTACGTGTCATGTTGTTTGTCCGCGATGGACTCCTAAACTACTGAACCGATTTTAGTAAAATTTGGCACACTGTGTCAAGTTCGAAACAACTTAGAAGATAGGATGGTAAAACCTATTCATAAATACTCGTAAATAATACTGTGAAAGTTCTATTAAATGGAAGCTTTGTTAAGCGGACAACTCCATTAAGTGGACAGAAAGGCTGGTAACTAGACATTTAGAAAGCAGCCTTAAATTCATTTATTTTCTAATGAAATTTATTTCTATGAACATATTTAAAATTAAACCTCAAATACAATCCCTTGGATTCTTATACCGACAAAAACGTTTTCCCATATAATCGTAAATAAAATTTTCTCTGTATTCAATAGTTTATTATATGAATAATAATATCAAATATATACCACAGTATATTATTATTATTATATGTATTATATATATAATATACTACATATTATCGTGGTGACAAGCTGAGTGTAGTTAGCTTTGTTCGAGCGCGTAGTCTGTATATACGCAAAATAGTCTCTTATTGAGATACCAATCTGAAATATTGTTCTAGCTTCCAAAAGACAATTTTAATACAGAGGTTAGTTAAAAAATAGGCAATATGGCCATGATGCAGGTGTGAGATAGTAATGGTTCCTATATCAAGGTTCGAAAAAGAGTAACAAGAAATAGTTATTATCTGTGTTTGATACCATTGGCTTACCTCCAACAAAATAATGTGTCAAAATATTTCATTTATGGGGTTTCTTTTTTTTACGAACTTTTTAAAGTGCCTGCATCAGAGCTTCTCACTGAGAAAACCTTTTCATTTTTATTATCCATGTTTCCGTAAAAATAAAATATAAATATAAGCGGGTATATGTATACTCGTATAACAGTTAATACATTTCCTTATCGTCCATCTATCATTCCGCTCCGCTCAGCACTCGTTATTGGATGCCGATGTGCTCGTCCCACTGAAAATGCGCAGTAAACAATCAAATTAAGCTGTGCCTCTTTTACTTTGCATATTTGGTGGCGTTCATACTCACTTCTCGCAGCTGTGAGAGCCCACTGAATGGCCATAATAAATTAGATAAGATTTCAGCGTCGTTAAGTGGTGAAATGGACTGCAAGAAATGTCGTTTTTACTTTGATTTTTGATTGATTTACTTTCGCAAGTATTTTAAAAGAAGGCAGAAAGAGTATATTCTTGACCCAATATATGATTTTTTTGTTAAGGAGTTATTATTTAATAGAAGTGAAAAATAGTAAACTTTTTTTTTTAATTTTTTAGTACACTCATCTGCTCTGGTGTATCTCCTCCATCTGCTATCAAAATATCTTGTTCGCTCCAAAGAAAAAATGTATATCAATGTTGATTTATTTAAATTTTTGTGCTGGTTTTAGGATAGAACAAGAACCCATATCGTCGGCGGTGATATGAAAGCCAATACCTATGCAGTTAACTTAGTTAATCCCGTTAGACAATTATTCGAAAATTTCTTAAACTTAACTTCCTCATGAGATAGTGATACTTCCTGCAGGTGACTTTTTTTTATCATGTAGTGTATTTTCGTAGTTGTTAGCTGTCCAAATTTCATCCAAAGCGTGCAGAAAAATCGAGAAGTGATTGGATGTTATATATTTTATAGCTTTTCTGCTTTTTCAGCGGGGACCGTTGGTTTTTATTGGTCACCTCTTGCTGTCCTGAACATACAATAGTCCGTTTAGGGTGCGTGGGATACCTAAGAAATTATAAAGGTGATGGGTTCATTCGTTGAGTCCAATTTTCGATGACTAATACGAGCATTTTGATTGGTAACTGGCGAATAACACGAGTGATGTTTTGCTCCAAGGCTTAAATGGAAGTGGGATTGTTCGCATAGACTTCACATTTTTCATATCCTTACAAGAAAGAGTCTGACGGTGTGAAATCAAACGATCTTGGTGCTCAATGAAAAGTGAAATTATCTGGTAACCAAAGTGTTCTCTCAACAAATTCATTTATTGAAGTCATGTTAAGGAAGTGACGCCATGTTGGTGAAATCAAACGTCGCTGAGATCATGAGCTTCAATTTCAACCATCAAATAATCGGTTATCATGGGCAATCACCAGTGACGATTACTGGCATCATTTTTGAAGAAATATGCGCCGATTATTTAACGGGCTTCAAGCCACATCAAACCGTTGTTTTTCTGGATGAATAGCAGCTCTTGAATCCGAATCGACTGAAATAACTACCTCTACTTGTATTTTATATTAATTATTATATTATACTATTATATTTTAAGGTACTTCTTCTTAGAAGAAATATAATTTGATCTTAAACATTTTAAGTACAAAATGCATGCTTAAGTTTAAGTGATTTTCTAATTGTCAACTATAAACACTTGCTAAAATGATGTTCCTTCCATCAAAATTTCGCTATTTTAACACTCATTTACCTAGATACATACATATTTGACAAGCACCAGAAAGCCATCAAGAAAATATGGAGCGACTAAACCCAATCCAAGACTCACACCCACTCACAAATAAGCTTAATGTTCAAAGTTGATTTTTGTTAGTACGTTGAGCGCGGTGACATGTGTGTGATGTCAAATTGAAATGACTTGCATGTGTGCACCATAAACACTCCTCTGCGCATAGTGGCATAGTCACCTGTTGTTGTCAGCAGAAGCATTTACTTTTATTGGACACTCAAATTTTAATAGCTTCAAGAAGCGTAGAAACGCTAAACGTCAACATGTCAGTGATATGGTATTGCCAAGCATGGCTTTCGTGTTCACTTGCCATTAATGTTTGCTTGTGTGTATACACATGTGTGTGGGTGTGTGTAGAAAATTTACGAGTGCCTGAGTAGGTGGAAAAACAAGACGTAAGGATTAGAAACTATATTAACCGCACTCAGCACCTTGCTGCCGCGAGCAAGCCTTGAGTTCATCTCCTAAGCTGGCACCTTCTTAGCTGGTTTTACGGTGTTGTCAACAGCAGACGGAGGTGGTTTAGCGTCGAATAATTTTGTGAACTTCCGACAACTCTTTTTCCCACACTTTTGCATCAACTGATTTTTCTTCATTTGCTGCTTTCTCAATTACTTTTTTCTTTTGTTTTCTGGTACTTGGCGCAGCATTCTAAGCAGTTCTATATTTCATTCATACTTTTGCTCAACAAGCCGTTTGAGGAGCAATAAAAAAGTGTAGAGCCATGTTGTTATGCAAGTGAAAGTGTGAATTTATGGCGCTGATTCAGCGCTTTCGCACATACACACATACGTGCGCGAATAAGTTTGAACATTTCGAGGAAAAGGCTGAAGTGTATTCTTTGCACTTTTTGCCCAAGTCAGCAGTCTGCCAAGTTAGACAGAAATTTCCACATTTCATAGACAAATAATTTCACACTTATATTCATACATACATAGTACATATACATATGTTTATATGTATGTATTTGTTTAGTTGTATGTGTATATGAGCATACCACCTTGATCTTGGTTTTTATTTGGTTTTTGTCAAAAAGGAGTTAACTCAGTTTTGAAATATAGACGTGACAACAGCAATAACAAAGCAACAATTGTTATCTTATTTAATAGCGTCTTTAAGCTTTGGTTTTATTATGTCGGCAGCTATAACTTTATTAGCCACTCAAATACTAATCCTTTCTCTTTACCCTTCGAAATATTTGACTATACTAAAGATATGCCTTTCTTCATTATTGTTGTCTGCCATACTAAGTAATTTGGTTTTAATGCCGCTTAATTTATGCGTTAAAGTAATTGATGGTTAATCCTCTTGTATTTGCACCTTCAGGTACCGTTATATGCCTTTTAAATTAGCATTTTACATTGCTCGTAAAAGTGGTTTTCGAGAGTGTTTCAATTTATGCAAACACTCATTTTAGTTTTCATTGCACTCATTTGGTTGACAAACTGTTGCTCGGTTATTCGGAAATAAAAACTACTCATATGAAGATCAGTATAAGTAAATACA
>CM050323.1:28127005-28231548 GCA_027475135.1 Bactrocera correcta | reverse complement strand
AGTAAGACGACAAACATTTGATTATTCAACAATATCCAACACTTTTCATAAGCACTTTTTAAGATGGCCCACAGTTCCTTCAGCGAATTTTGTTTTATCTCTGCGATCGACTGAAAGCGAGTTCTATGGAGTGCCAGTTTCAGTTTGGAGAACAAAAAAAAAAAAAATCATTCGGAATCAGATTTGGTGAATGCCAATGTGATCCAGAGGGATTGTGGCTTTAAATTCGGTCACAATCGCGACTCTATGCGATGGTGCATTATCAGCCTCTTAAATTTTAAGCGATTTTGGCATGTTTTTTTTTTTTTTTTGTTTTCGTTTTTCTCGTTTTTTCCCTCCATTCCTATGATTGTTGATATGTTTGCAAGTCAATCTCCTCACATCAGAAGTTATAATGCTCTCCACGAATGTGGGATTGAAATGCATACGATCAATCTTCTACAAAGAGACTTGTTTGCGGTACTCGTTTTGAAAAAAATCAGCTTTATCAGGAGGAGTCGAGCAAGAATTCGTTTCAGACCCGAAATATCCAATATGTCGAACTCTATTGCCATCTCTCTAACACTTTCCTGATGATTTTCAAGCATCATATCTTTAACTGTTTTTAATATTTTCATCAGTTTTAGCGGTCGAAGTTAATGCAGAACAAGGTATGTCTTCAACGATGTCTCAAACGTCGTTGAAGGCTTTTTACTACTTACGTAGGCTTATAATTTTGTTTTTAACAGTGTTTTCACTGTAAGTCTTTTCCAACATTTGGAACGATTGCGCATACAAAATTATTTGTTTGGTTTTATTGCAGTTATGTATATCAGTATGGAAGTTCTGAGAAGTTGAAGTCGGCTTGTTTTTAAGGAAGTTTGATTATAGGAACATAACCCCGCAAATCTTCAATAGCCCTTTCATCCAAGTCAATTTTATATGAGAAACATTTAAGTAGTTTAGTTTAATTTTTCGAATTGTAATATGAAAATTAATCATTTTTGGATGCGACTCTCTAAATTAAAAAAAATTCCAAAAATCATTAATAGAAGATCATTTAGATAAGAGAAAAAGGTTTAAGATGTTCTATAATGAGTGAGCAAAAACAAAATTAATACTAAATAATATTTTCAACAGATTTTGTATACTGAAGAAATTATCTGCACTGCTTTTCAATAAAACGGCAACATTTGTTGTCTTTAAATGTTATTGTATTTTTTCCAGTAAAAATCTATATACTCAAATGCATACATATTTATTGTGTGGAAACGATTTTTTGATTATAGCGCAAATATCAATTGAAATTAATGCATTTGCGCAATCAACAGGCATTCAGATCGTAATTAAATTGCACAGTCAATCAGTCAAATCATCAGCAATGAATAGCCGGTGGCCGGATGGCACACATCAGCTCAAAAATCAAACGAGACATAATAAAGCAGATAATTAACAAAAAAGCAATAAAAAAGGTTAAACGTTTCACGATATTTTCAATGGACAATAGCAAGACTAAATGTGAAAAAAACTACAGCATATCCTTGAACTCTATACGCCTACATATGTAAATGTGCATAGTTGTTGTATATAAATATGTATATACGAGTATATGTATATGTCTACGTATGCGCAATTCATTTCAATTGATTGTTAACTGATGGACAGCTGAAAGCTTGATTTTTCGGGCTAACATGTGTTCGATTTCAAAATATCAAAAATTCCATAATTTTAAACTGATATCTGCAAAAAAAATATTTTTTAAGGTAATAAATTTACTAGGGAGAAGATAGCAAAGGGCAAAACAGTGGGATTGAACTTTAGGAGTTATTATTTAACTTCCATAAAAACCGTATATTTTAAAATTATTTTACAACTCTGCCATCCCTTTCAAAGTAATCCCCTTGGGCAGCTATACAGAGATTCCTGTGCGTTTTCCATGCTTCGTAACATTTCTGGACTCGTGATCGACTCAAATGGGTTCCATTGACCACCGATTTTGTTTTCGGAAACAAAAGAAAGTCACAGGGTGACATGTCGGGCGAATACGTTGGATGTTGCAACACGGCGATCCCTTTAGAGGTCATATACTGGGACACGCTGAGGGAGGTGTGGCACTATCACCATACACTCTTACAATTTTGGCGTACTTTCCGAAGCTGTTTCGCCCAATTTGGCACAAAATTTTATCGCGACGCTTAGCTCTTGATTTCGTTTTTTCCATTTTCGTGACGAGCACTACAAACACACGTCTACTCATCTTGACGCAGCAGGCGAACTAAACAAGCTAGAGCGGTGGTAAATATATCATTGAAGAGGGGAGAGATGCCGAAAAAAGAGAAAAGGAATTTCAAGGTTACAGATTTACCACAAGCGTATCAATAAAATAAGTATCATTACTTAATTGTCAAATCTCGTATTAGCTGCGTTTGAATCAAAAAAACTGATCTATGAAATTGCAAAGATTTCCTATAAACTTGTTTATTTCCATGAGAGAGTTTCGCCGTCTCAAATTTCTTCTAACTGAATGCCATGCTTAGCAGTATAAATATATATATTTTTTTCTGTGTCGAGGATGGAATACTCTGCGCAATCGTGTTTTTAGTATGGTGAATTTCGAATTCTTAATCGTTTAATATACTCTAGAAATTAATTAATGGCCTATACCAGTGTGACATTTTCGATAAACCGATTTTTTTGATTTTTCGATAGTTTATATATTCAAAAAATCCTGTGAAATCGGCAAGGTTGTATCTTGAATAGTTTTTGAATGGCAGCGTTCTAAAGAGCGACCACTCGCTTGTTAATTTTTGATATTTTTCAAAACTCTTAGGCCTTTATATAGGAAATATTTTCCACTTTAATAACATTTTTTTTTTTCTGTTGCCAATCCCCCTGGAATACTGTCTTCTGTAAATTCTATTATTATTTTTCTGAATTATCGAATGAGAGGAGCATTAATTAGTATTAGTAATGACGAAACTTATTCACTTATTTGTATCCTTTATTTAGGTTGAGGTTAGTGATATGAATTTGTTTGTTTTTGTTCCAGCTGGTAACAGCTCAGCTATATATTATCTCATAACATCCACCTAAAGCTCACATGCCTGATTATTATTTGAGGAAGAACTTGTAATTTGTGAGTTTTTCATTTAAAAATACTTGAATTCCCTTTCAGCCTTTGCCGATCTTCTTTTTCTCCTTAAGTTACTTCAAATTCCAATAACGAAACAAATTATTACAATAAACATAAGTATAACCAATTGGTGATTCCAAGTGTAGCCAGGTCCCTCTTCACCTGGTTTTTTCAGCGGAGTGAAGGTCTACCTCTTCTTCTGCTTCACCTGGTGGGTACTGCATCGAATACTTTTAGAGCTGGAGTGTTTTCATTGATTCTATTATTGAACTATGTCTATTTCGTCGCATATCTGCATCGAATGCAACGACTGTTTTTTTGATGACAGAAGATATTTCGTATTACCCTCCCTCGCTACTAACCCATTTTCGTTTCCGTATCCATTCTGGAGAAAGCAGAACTAAGAGCGGGGATTTCGAGGCAAATGATAATTATATCATCGGCGTACTCAAGAAGTTGTACACTCTTATAAAAGATTGTGCCTATTCGGGTGAGCTCTGGAGCTTAAATTATTTTCTCTAGAGGTAGATTGAAGAAGTCGAACGATAGAGAGTCGTATGTTTTTTTTTCTGCATAAAGGAGGATGCGTATCTTGGCGGCAATAAGATAGTGGTCCGAGTCGATGTTAAGACCATTGAACGTCTAAAAATCTTCGTGTCTTGGGTTTATCACAACATGAACGTTCTGGTCATGATTAATTTTCTAGTGCTGGAAGATAACATTATTTCGGGCCCAAGCGAAATTGATCAGCCTTAACACATTTGGGGATATTTCATTATGGAGGCTGAATTTACCGAACGTTGTGTCAGATATACTTTCTTTGTCCATCCTGATGTTAAAGTCCCCAAGCACGATTTTGACATCGTGGTGGGAGCAGATTTTATATTCGTGGTCGTCTTCAAAAAAGAATTCTCATCCGAGGCTATTGCTTCGTTTTCATTTTGGGCGTTGTTACGTGTAGGGTCACAAACCCTGCGCACAACCCTGTGGAGGATGGTTCGCCTTTTTTCTTTACCTAGCCTTCAAGCCATATGTTAAAGAATAGTTTCTAGCCACTCTCAAGTGAATAATGATGATAGAACTTTCCTCACTTGCTTGAACTTCTACCCATGACTCCATTCTTTAAGAAAAGTGTGTAACTTTTAAAAGACAGCTGCTGGGTTCAAAGCTTAGATAGGCTATAACTAAAAATTTAAATAAAATATTGATGTTTGTGAAAATGCTGTTCATATTTATGACAAGAAATGATAGCCTTATATACGAATATGTGCTTGAAGGTAGTTAAAGTTTTACGGATTTACTCTATTTCCAGTAAAATGAAGACAAATGTTTATATGAAGCTCGGCCAACTATATACGACAGCACAATAATATTGCATTTAACTATCTGCTTGTCACTGTAATATATGCATGGGTGCAAGAATCACGTGATTACGACATTTAACTCCATTATTAACGCAGATAATACACTTTAATGCATTTTAATACATTACATTTTCATTGCAAAGTTGATTGTTTGAATTGCCGATTGAGTTGAAAGCATACAACGTGGCCTTATTAACAACACAAACTCAATTTTTATCATTTCATGTACAAAAGCGAAAGTAAATAGCAAAAGTAAAAAGAGGAAACAGCGTGAAATGCAATTTTCAGCCGCTGATCCGCTTTCATTTTTAAGTACAAAGCTGTTCAAATGTGAAATCTGCTCTGTAAACGCAGGCAAACATTTCGCCTACAACAAAAATGCGAGCTGTTGGGCCGAACGAGGCGCGTTGAAAAAACGATGACTGCATAATTTAAATCTTTTAACGCATAGCATACATACAGGCGTGCAAATACGTATGTGTATGTCATGTCTGTCAGTCTGCAGCAGGAATATCAAGTTGCTCGCATGCTTCGGAAAATGTTTGAGGTTATATGCAATTTAAATATACCTCAATTTATATACATATCTACTTATTTACTTTGTGTAATTATTTACTTTAATTTGTTTATGAAAGCTGGTGAATTTGTACTTAAAATGTGCTGATGTTGCCGTTGCTCCAAAAGCATCTGTTTTAACTTTTACAGTCTGACAGACACATTAAGCAATTAACCTCGACCTCTTTGGCGTTGAACACGTCTGTCTGTCCGGTGGTGAAAGGCAATTGCCGGTTTTCATAAAATATTTCTTTCAAAAGCTATATTACACAGATGTATACACAAACTCACATATTTACTTATACACACATAATTATGCTGCATAATATATGAATAATAATGATATAAGTGCATGTGAAGCATTCATCAACGAAAAGGCCTTTTTCCACATTTTATACGCACTTAGCCAGCACACACTGCTTCACCTCTCATATATCTATTGTTCTTGCACCGACACTTGTACACTTGCTTTTGTCTATACTGCATAAATGTATTGTACATAAGTATATCGTATGCACTGTCAAAAATTGTTGCTTATTAGATTTTTGTTAAATGTATAAATGGCTACAAAATCGATTTCTTACTTAAAAAAAATCTAGGGGAAAAGATAAGTCAGCACGGATATCGACAAAGACGAAACACACATAGAGTTCGAAACGAACTTACAACTGACATAAATCACGCATTAGCAAAAGGCTTCAATGATGTATGCCTACATTATTTTTTTCTTATTAAATTTTAAAATATCTCTATTTTCAAGTTGATCCGACTAATAGTTTCGGGCTAAGTGCGCCGTCTTTAAAAGCGTTTTTCTCGAAACTGTGTTTTGAAATCGGATTTTTCGAGAACTACCCCACCGATCTTCATAAAATTTTACACTAGCCTTTGGGATACAATTTTTAAAGGCTTGGATGAACAATTTCTTTTTTTTATTCACAACATTTTGAAAAAAAAAATGTCGCGAAATTTTCACTGAAATTTTAAAATTTTTGATAAAGTATTTTTATTTTATTTTTTTCGAGGGGCCACTGGAAGTGTCGTCGCAATGGCCGAGTTTAAAATATTTTTTCCAAAAATTTCATAATTTTTTCT
This sequence comes from Bactrocera correcta, assembly GCA_027475135.1. Taxonomy (NCBI): domain Eukaryota; kingdom Metazoa; phylum Arthropoda; class Insecta; order Diptera; family Tephritidae; genus Bactrocera; species Bactrocera correcta. The sequence continues at coordinate 28,225,425 of CM050323.1, read as the reverse complement.
AATAGTGTATGTTTTCAACAACGAAAAATTCTAATAAAATATTTGTTTTTATTTGAGAAAAAATTGTTGAAAAAACGTTGTTTTTTGCCCCAAGAAGCTCATTTAGCCCTTTAAGTTTATGTTTTTGAAATATTTTAAATTAAAGTAAACTTAAGATATGTAGCTGCTCGGAGTGGTGGAACAAACTTCCGGCTCACAGAAAATTTTGAAATTATTGTAAGAGCTTTAGTAGGCGAATCTATAGTATTGTGATAGCCTGAAACAAAAACGGTGTTCTGGAATTAAAAAATATAAAATATTCTATATTCATATCGTTTAATATTTATATTCATATAGTATAAAATCATATAAAATATTTTTTAATTTTTGAAGAAACAAATAAAATATTTTTGAACCGGTTTGAGGAGGTCTTCCTCTGCTATACTGATTCCCGCTTTCCACGTGGATGAAGTCTACAAAAAAATCTCTACCAGAAAATATTGTCAGTAAAATGACCTTACGGTAAAAAAAAAATTCAAAAAGGCGGTGTTTCTAAAAATAAAAAATGAGTTGAACACAAATTTCGGTTTCTTTAAGTCTACCAAAATTCAATTTTTTGTCAGATCGCAAAGCTGTTGGGTCATGGTATGATAGAGTATAAAAAAAGTTATAGTGATTGAATAATATTTTATATATTACGTATGTATTAAAGTTATATTATACATAACTCATACACTGACCGATATATTCGGCATAAGGTTTGTTAGAAAAACGAAAATCATTAAACGTAGTATAGGGGAGTTAGGGTGGTTTCGACTCTATTTTAGCTATTACCTATAATCGTCCCACATGCTTCTTGGTTTTCATTAAGTTACCTCACATGCAATCACCCATCATATGGAAGAAAGTCAGGCAGATATTCGAAAATCCTAATATTAGTTATATAGTAGGAGGGTAGCTCCAATGGCCTAATTTTATCTATTTTAGTAACACCGTTATGAGTAAAACACGCACTATAATTTTTATTGAGATAACGCAAATATTGATCAATATATGCGACACAGAGTCACCCAGAAGTTCGAAAAACTTTATATAAGGTATATGGGGCCTAGGGGAAGTATTGCTCCGTTTCAACTCAGTTGTCCAATTCATGCATATTAGCTTTTTTTTTAATTTTCGAAAACTAGGTGACAAAAGTTCACTTAAAATCTGTCACCTTTAAGGAGCTGGGCGCAGAGATGATATTTTGGTTAGTGAGGTTTTAAATAAGGACTTTCAATCGTCAATTTGCAAGTTTTTTTTTGGATCTATTCTAACTTTACTAAGAAACCTCAACCACTTAATTTGTATGAAAACCTACTTGTATATAACGGAACAGAATGAACCGAATTGGAAGCGCTATCGAAAAACTATGCCTTATAATAGTGAATTCAGGATATTAAATTGGCATGGTAGATCTTCGAATCTTTTCGATTCATGCTACTGAACTTATTTAGTCTACATACAAATCTGAAGCAGAATTTCGAATTATACATTTTATCCAGTACTACCGCCTTTTCTTCTTCCTCTTATATTCAACTGGACTTGAATGCATGTTATGGAAAGGTTGATAGTTATGTCATAGAGGTCTATGAGATACATATAAATATCTCTGACTGATTTTGAAAGATCGATATTTTATTAAAAGTGACTCGAGATTGGAAAAAAATCTTTTAACTAAACAAAGTAACGCATTACGTTTGTTAAGTGGTTTTGGGAGAAAATAGAGGGCTGCTTTGGAAGAACAACGAGAAAGATAAAAATAACTAAGCAGAGAATATTGTTGATCAACTTGAGACAACTTAAACCTCATTATTTTCAGAAACATTTTTGCTCACTATCAAGATCTGCTAATTTATTTTAATCACTTTAAGCAAGTAATTAAGCATAATAGGAATAAATGATTGCTTCATATTACAGTGTTCTGTTCATTTAGTAACCGTTAATCTTACATCCTTTGCTTTCAGTGATCAAGTCTGACAGACTTCAAATGGCCTTCACCAGTTTGCTGTAACGTTACCACTACACGCAAAAGACTTACTCACTCAAACACACTTATGTACATAATCAGACATAAGTGCATATAAAAATATATACTTGTGATTGTAAAACTCACACACACACAAATAAACACTTACATTTCAGCAAGTCTATATTATCAGCGCGCTCACGCCTGCTTCACTCTTATTACATAATAAAGTAATTAGCCTTAATTAGATGTAATGTATGTTGGCAGAGGTGACTTTTAACGCACAGACAGCAGCAACAGCAGCGATGGCAACAAAGTGCGAGAGAGCGGGAAAGAGAATTTAACACAGCTGTAAAAACAAACGCAACGAAATATATTCTGCGTTCATACAGACACACACATATGTATAAAATTACATAGCTAATCCTATATATATGCGCAGACATACGTACACACATACACATTCGTATTAAAACTTAATTATACACAGAAGTTGCGTCTTAACTTTTTGCCTTTACTTCCCATGTTGTTGTTGTTGCTGTTGCTGTTTTTTGGGTAATCTCAAAGTCATAAGCAAAAGTTGAGCTAAGCTTTTACATAAAGAGTGACTCTGTATCCGCTTTGCTTACGCGGATGTGAGTCTTCCTATTCCTGTTGTCAAAATCCTTGAGTCGCTGGATTTCTTGAAAGTTTTACTTTCGCTTTGGCTTGGCGAAACCAGAAATTAAGCTTCTTAATATTATAAGGACAAGAAAGAGGTTGCAATACATATATAAAAATTTGGGTTATTACATCCTTGCGTAAATACATATATATGCACAAACTTCAGTGTCTTAGTGTTGTTTTGATTTCGGATTATTTTTGCTGAAAGTGTGTCACATAATATCTTATGCTCTCCATTTCAAGAAATATACAAAATATAGTAAGACTTTTTTCATAATGTGAATATTCTTAGCATATTTTTCAAAATCTGTGCCAAAGTAATCCTCCTTGGCCCCAATACACTTGTGGCAACGTTTTTTCTAATCCTCGCAACAATCCTTAAAGTCAATTTTCGGCCTCTTTTTACGAGTAGCTTAGCTCAAACGACGCATAACATTCAAATAGTATTCCTTTTTGACAGTTTGGCCGGTCGGAAAGAATTCGGAGGCACCACACCTCGATAAGCGAAGAAAATTGTGAACATAACCTTGATTTTTGACCTATTTTTTTTCGGCTCCGGCTAATTTTTGTACGATATTCGACCGATTGATCTCCTATTTCCGGATCGTAAGAATAGATCCAAGACTCATTGCCAGTAATAAGATAATGGGTTGTTAAAAAAGTCTTGCGGTATTTTTATTGAATAAATTCGTGTGGCACCCATACATCGAGCTTTTTAGTGACTCCAAGCTTCTTCAAATGGTTTTTAACGGTTTGATGACTACTATGACGGTCTCTTTCGACCAATTCAGCGATTTTATCGCAATTTTCGACGACAGGTCTTCTGGGCGCATCTTCGACCACCTCTACACCAGAACGAAAACGTTGAAACCATCGTCGTGAGGTGAAAATGGAAACTGTATCGGGTCATAAACTGTACAAATTTTATTGGCGGCTTGAGATGCATTTTTGCCTTTATCGTAGTAATACTGTAAAATATGCCGTATTTTCTCTTTATTTTGCTCCATGTTTGCGACTATAACTCACGAACGACTTAAAGGAGACGACAATCAATCAAACACGTGTTAGCGCGTGAAATGAGCTTTCAGCGCCAACTAGCGAAAATACCGCAAGACTTTTTTGACAACAATATTTCGTGACATTTCAGAAACCATTGTTTCACAGATGTTAATGCGAAGTTGTTTTCCGCAAAAATTAGCGATTTTGGAAGCAATCGTGCTTTCACTTTTCTTAGGCCCAAATGATATTTCAAAATGGTTTTCACTGACTTTTACCATATTCCAGAAAGATCTGAGGTTGTTAATCGTCGATTCTCAAGCGCCAATCTTTTATTTGTGTTGGTCATCAGTTGATGCTAACGGCCGTCCTGTATGTAGTTTGTCGTGAAAACGTAGTTGGATCTATTGCAGAATTTTTTTGGTTATTTGAGAGCATAAAATTATCCCTTAGCAGAGTGTGGATTCCACAGATATTGTTGATTTCGAAAAAAAAAATTAAAGGAAACTTAGCGGATTAGTGCCAATACGAATTTAATGGGGAATAAAGAACGTTTAAGGTTAAATAACTTAAAAGGTAATCTGAAAGTCTATAAGGTCCACATGAAACAAAGCATAGTGAGTTAATTAAGGGGCCAGTAGGGTAATCTGGCTTGTTGTTTGACATTTCTTTCATAGAAACTTTTATTCTACAATAAGATTTTTTTCATATATCATAAGATATACCTCATAGAGCGAAGTGTATTAAACAATTTTTTTCGGAATTTTTTGATGACATCTGTCGGAGAAATAACTGGGTGAATGAGATGCGTTTTTTCACAGGCGTACACGATTTCTCATGTTTGGATCATCTGAAACACAAAAACCCAATTTTTTTTTAAAAAGTACGTGAATGGTTATCGTCCCTACTAGAAACATACAAAAATGTTGATAAATAAAAAAGTAATTAACGTTTTTTTTTTAATTTTTCTTCTTGTTTTTTTACATAAATTTTGTCATAACATTGTCAATAAATTATAAAAAATTATGAGGGACGATAGCCAGGCGTTTTGTGAACATTTAAAAAATAAAACTTCAGCAAATCGATTAAGTAGTTCGACCGGAATCATGTCCGCCAGTTTAAAAAGTGTGTTTTGAGAAAAACGTGTTTAAAAATTGGGGTGTGCACTCCGAACGTCGAGCCGTATTATTATTTTTGGGCCTTTTTCGAAACCTCCCAATGGTGAAGTGGGTTTCTACATTAATTCTGAGGGTATAAGGGAACAGAAAATGCAAAAATAAAAAACTCTTTAAAAAAGGATTACCCTACTGACCTCTTAAGAGACCAAACATTTAGCTGAATTTTAAGCACCTGTTAAACTGGTTCGATATTTCGAAAATAATTTCTTAAAACGAATCTAAGAAATACTATATACTCACGGCATTGTACTTCGAAGAAAAAACGGCGTTGTAAAATAATTATTTCAATTTATATATTTTGAGAGTTAAATTCGTTTCCCACAAAAACTCTCACATACTCGTAATACTGCACTTCTCAGTTGCCTACCTTGTCAGGATTTATGCCGTCTTATGATTGAATTAACTTGTTTAAATAGCAAAATAAATTCAATGCAAAATTCATAACACGTGCCGCATTTAAGATCTTTCGTGCCTTTCACATATAGCCTTTAATTATTTCTCTTCGCTTTTCTTCTTCGTAAGCCTTTGTTAGCAGTTGCTCTCCGCTGTTTGGTAATTGAGTGGCTTAATTTGCCTCGTTGCTTTCGGATATTAAATTCAATTAATCTCTGCCATTTGCTGCAATTAATCTCTTTCAAATATTTTTGGGCTTCAAACTGGATTAAGCCAAGAATTATTGTACTCGAATTCACAGCGCTAATTTGCACAAATGAATGCCTATTGTAAACCTGTGTATTATATGTGTATGTGTGTGAGCAAGTAGATGATCAAGGTCTTTAGTTGTGTGCGTCTGTGTACAGGTGAGCGTTGTTGGCTAAATTTAAAGCGTTTAATTAAGTTTTTGTGCTTTACATTGAATTAACTGTAATTATTAAAATTCGTTGTTACCCTCTCCTGAGCAGAGCGTAAAGGTTAAGATGAGTAGTTATTGAATATTATTTGATTATTGCAAATTAGTTTCCGCTTTGTTTTCGTTGTAGGTTTCATTGTACGCAAAGTTCACAACAATAATAACAAGCATAATATAATTTGTTGATACATAATTAGTAATTGATGTTCGTAGATGCGTGCGTTTAATGTGATTAAATCCGTTGAAAATGTGTGCCTTATGATTTTCGCGGTAGAAAATATATGAGAGATTACCAATTTCACAGATTACCAATTTCATTTTGTACGAATGGTAGCAATAATATGCAAAATGTCTCTAAATTAAACTTTTAAAATTTTTTTAGTTTTCTTTTAAGCTTAACTCTAGTTTTAATTGAAAATCTTCGAAAAGCTTTCAGTAAAGTTTTGTCATTGGTAAATAACTGATTGCAATTATATAAAATATTTATCGAATCCTGTAGCTCAGAATATTGCTCGGAACTTGTCTTGCTTAAAGTAACTTGAAATATTCATCTCAGCCAAAAAATTGACTTAAATCGCGAATTCTTTCCCGCGATTATTTTTCGCAACCTTCGATGTGAATTATCTCAGCAACAGTGCATCGATGAACGGCTGTGATCCAGGATTAATCCTAGATATTTGAGATATGGGCTTGATTTTATCGTATGCCCATCAATAAAAATCCCAATTGTTACAACTCTTTTGCGACTACTCATTAGTAACACTTCTGTTTTGTGAGCAGCTAGTTGTAAGCCAGAAGTCTCGAGCCATTTTTTAACATTGCTAATGCTTTTATTATATTTATTCCTCACCTTGTTAAACGTTTTTGCTACAACTACGGAGGCCATGTCGTCCGCCTATCCTACTATATTTAGCGTATCCGGCATCGCGACTCTCTGAATACCATTGTACATTACGTTCCAGCGAACAGGGCCGAGAACTTATTCTTGGTTGGTATACTAGTTATCTGTTTTCAAAATAGCTTACCACAATTCAAATAAGGTAGTGAGGAACCTCAAACTCTGACAGCGCTGTAATAATTAGAGTTCAGTTCGCTGAATTGAAGGCGTTTTTAATGTCTAGAATAATGACAACACAGTACTGTTTATAACAACGACTCCTATACCCTTTCAATGCTTTTTCAGCTATTTTGGTAACAGCATTTATCGCATCCACTGTACTTCGTCTATTCCCGAACCCGATTTGCATTGTATGCAAGCCAGAATCTCCTTCCGTATATTTTCGAGCCGTCTACAAATAATTATTTCAAATACTTTTCCGGCCATATCAAGCATAAATAAGGGCCAAAATGACGAGGGTTCCTCTGGAGGTTTATCATTTTTAGGAAGAACAAAGAGGCGTTGACGCTTCCAGTATTTGGGAAAGTTCCCTTCCTTCACGCAGCTTGTATATGCGTTCTGAAACAAAGTTGGCTTTCACTGAATGATACGCTTAGTAACAAAATTGGGTATTCCATCCAGGCCGGGTTCTTTACCAATCTTAATTCCTTTCACCGCATATTTCATTTCTTCACATCAAGTCAGTTTGAAGAATTGGCTCTTGCATATGTTCGCATTTAGGAAACAAACTATGGACTATCTTCATAAAATGGTATAGGTGGGCTTCTTGACTTACCTGTTTTTTCATTAATTGGGTAGGCTTTTCCTGAAGGATTGTTTTCTATCTTTGAAATAAGCTGATTAAAGGCATTTTTTTGTTGGCCATGACATTTATATGTAGTTATTTCAATTTTTTCCGAAATTTTATTTAAGAAGTTGTGTGAAGTCACTTGAAACATTCAGCTCTCAGCTGAGCGATTTTTTCAGACCACCAGTATAACGGAGCTTTCTTTCCTTCGTCTTTTCTTCGTGGCATCGGCTACCGTTACTAGTCATTTTGTGATATGTTTTATCTGGCTCCAAGCGTCCCTTTGTGAATTCTCTTTTATTTGGCTAATGGCTTATTCGAGCATTTCTGTATCAAAGACTTTTTGTCTTCCAGCGTGTTATTATGCTTTCAGGTTCGGAAATACCAAAGTTTTGCTTAAACCGTATGTTGATTTCGATAATTACAGCTTGAAGGTCGCTATGTGTATAATTTTCAAAGACGAGTGTGTACATTGGTATGGTGAATTCAATTGAGGATTCAAATCACTCCAAGAGGGAATTCGTTAAGGTCGTTCAAAATCAGTTGTATTCCGGAAACAATTGATGCTGTGCGCAAACTTATAATGCCAGATCGTAAAGTGACCTATAATGAGATAGAAAAAACTATAAGTATTAATGGGATCATCATGCAATAAATATTGTTTGGATATTTGACTGTACAAAATATGTATTTAAACACCTTAGAGCCCACACAGTTTGTGAATCGCTCCAAAACGTCTCGTGTCGATTGGTTGGGAGAAATATTAATAATAACTTTTTTGACAACCTAATATTTAAAAATCTTTTAGCAGTGCTTCGAAATATGTCTACAAAATAGTAATAGGTGATGAAATGTGGAATTACCCGTATCAGAACGAAAGTAAACAGCAGTCAACTGTATGAGAGTTTCAAGATAAGTCGAGTCCAACAAAAGTTGTCCGCGAACTTGGCAATTCCAAGTAAATGTTTGCTTGTTTTTTTTGGAACATCTAAACCATATCACTAGAGGAACGCAGAGCAGTAAGTTCTGAGGAGTATTCAACCATTTCATAGCCAGTTGTCTTTCAAGAAATCAAGAAAACCAACCATTCTCATAAATCGACTGAAACAATTGCATTTTTGAGCATTGTAAAAATCAATTGGATGAGTAATCCAGCGGAGGGTCATTAATTGGTACCGATTGACATATTTTTGTTCCAATGCGAAAAAAAAACAAACCAAGAGGTCAGCGCTTTTCGACCACTTGCAGAGACGGTTGATGTGTTTAGAACAATGTTTTGAAGATATCTCAATCTTCGGATATTAATGCAAATCCATGCAAAACAACATAGATCTTAATAGAGGATATTTTTAAAAGCAATAGAGCGATGTTTGATTATTAAAATTTTTCTTGTCCTTTAGTCCCGAAATATAAAACTCAACATACGAAACGAGACTACTAGAAGAAACCTCCCTTGTGACGTATGAGAATGCTGTGATCTTAACTTAACTTGCCTGCTAATAAGTTTTCCCAAAGAATCACGTTAGCACATAAAAGTGATAACATTTTTTTTATTGCAGCACACTAATGCACAACTGATGCTTTATGATGAACATTTCTTGTTTACATTGACTAAGTATGAAAAACTACATATTTGTTTTTGTGTTGCCATTAAGGCATTGTAATAAAAACCAAGAATTGCCAAAGCAAAATATAGAAAAATGTTTGAAAAATTCCCGTAAGCAACAAATGGCGGCTAGAATAAAGCAAAGTAACTAAGTGAGGCTTGTTGATGTTTTTACTATAAGCACATGTGGCCATATTAACGCTCACACCCGGCTTAGTTTGCTGAAATAGTTATCTCTTAGCATGAAAGTAAATACATATATGAAACTAGTGTGCGCATATGAGTTTGCCTTCCAACAGTTGTTGACGCCACTAATGCGAGTGGGCCAAACAATTTGAGCGCCAGACATGGACCAGCCATAATGGCAAGGACAGCAGCCAAAAAAGCCGCAAGATAAAGAGTATTTTTCGGTATTCGCTCAAACAATGCCCACATATGGTATGTGCATGGTTTTGTATAAGTGTGTGTGGGTGCGAATAATTCGTGTGAAAAGCTTTGTTAAGGTGTAGTATGGACAAACTTGCCACATAACAATTACAATGTTGGCGTTGTAATTCAAGTAATATTTATTGTTTTTGAGCCAGTTGGGTTTTGTTTAAAATCTCTTACAGTCTGTTGACTTTTCGTGGCTTTTTATATATCGGTTAAGCCACAAGCTAAGCAGCAACAACAAAATTGATATGCATTTAGCCGGCAAACAACAACGTGTGTGTAGTTATAAACGCTTGAAATTTGATGTAATATTCTATGAACGCTGTCTTGTTTTAGACGATAAAGTATCCATTGTCGTCATGGCCAACGGTGTGACTATGTTGAACCAATTCGAATGGTAGAATACCAAGAGCTCGCTATTTCTCATTATCAGCCGAGTCATTTTACCAGCTTCTGTCTTTGCTCCAACACTTTGTATACATGAAGTCAGACTTACTTACGGGGTGCTCCTCTCGAAAATTTCTTGCCCTAAGGTAAGGAATTTTAAGAATTTATTGTGGAGGAAAGTTTGGTATTTTCCGCCCACGCATTTTTAATACCATCAAAGATCACAAAGATGTGTCTATGTCTCATTAACTACGAACATTACGTCTTATTTACTCAATAAAATAGTATACTATAAGAAAACTTGGGTCCCTTTTTCATAAAATTTCTTTTGCCCAAGGTAAGGTTTTAAGTTTATTTGGAAAAGTTTGGTATTTTCCGCCCACGCATTTTTAATAGCATATCCACAAAGATGTGGTCTGATGCCATTAACTTCTGACATTACTCAAATTTACCAATAAAATTTTTCAAGAAATTTTATAAGTAAATAACTCACACACCGAACAATGTATTTGTAGACCAATTTCACATAGTTTCAGCATTAAATTATAATTTAATATTAGAAAAACATTTTATTACAATTTAATTAAGATAAGTCACACATGATTGATATAGATTAATACATCTGATTTAAACCATTGTTTGATGTAGACGTTTACTATCAACAGAAAAAAATTATTTTCGAATTTAACATTTCGTATCCATCTGTAAGATATTTTTGTCGATATTTTCAAAAAAAATCAGAAATAGGAACTGGAGTCCCAACATTCAGTACCCGAGGCTTGATAAGTTTTGGTCTGAATTCAACAATTTTTAAGCTCAACATGGTATACCTTCAAAGCTCCATTTTGGTAAAGTTTTCTCTTGATGTAATTATTGGTGCTTGATTATTATACTGGAAAATGAGAGAATCAGGTAAAAATTTTATACCGAATTGTGATTTGATTTCGTTCTCACACGATAATGTTGGAATATAAGTTTAATATTAGGTACTAAATTTGGTTGAAATTGATCGAGTAAATCCCGAGATACGAGAGTTCTTCTTAGGGTGGGCAGTGCCGCACCCAGCGTCCATTTTTTCACCGACTCTTATAAAACCCTCTCATAACATTTCGAGTATAAAATTTACTTAATATCTCTGAACCAGTTGTTTTTGATTTATCGAACTTTTAGTAGTTTTTAAAACCCAGAATTCAATTCGTCTTATCGTCAAGATCAGACGATAAATTAATAATCCTTTATCTATCTCTATTAGTTCTGGTAATTCTAACCACTGTTAGGTGAACAAAACTAATATACTCTCTAGCAGGTAAGGATAGGTTAAAATGGCTGATCTCTCAGCGTGGAGCAGGAATCACACTTAGGCTGTTCATTTAGTTCTTTATGCAGCCTTTGAACTAAAAAACTCTTATGGCTAGATGTAGATGTATAGTACGAGTATCTAGTTTAAACTCATATAAGCATTGAAAGGTAAACCTTGCTAAGAGCGAAAAGTTCCTTGAACCTCTTCTAATTTACCCTTCGCCAGAGAGATCCTGCAGGAGACTGAAGTACCCGTTTTAGCAAGCTCAACTGTCTTACAGTTTCATATCATTGTGGCCAGGAGACAGTCAAATCCTAAAGAAACTTTTTGCTAGAGAGAATCTAGACACCCCTTCAGTAGTCTTGAGCACACAGTCAGAGAACTCTAGATTAATATTGCTGCTCTACTATCGGAGCAGTAGACTACTGCTACCTTTAAGGCAGCTACATCCGCTTGGAAGACGCTGCAGTGGTCAGAAAGCCTCACAATATCTGGCTCTCACAGTCTTTAGCAACCTGTCGTGAAATTATAAAATTTAGGTCTATTTGAATGATCGAAAAATGATGTGCTCTTAATTGTAATTGCCTCCAATGTTCTACAAAATGGTTTCCTGCAGTTTTTTCGAAGACTTAATCTTTTCAAATATGTATAAATATACACGATTGAAATTTGAAGAAATTGTTGAAATTTATGAGCTTGACATGCCAACAATGGAAAGAACAAATATCCCAAAAACCCAAAAAAAAAAAAAAAAAAAACGACAAAGCTGCTCAAAAATCCAGGTGATGCGCATTGTTTGTTTCAATATTCAAGGTTAGGTGCACCATAAATTTCTTCTGGAGGGACAAACCGTCAATAAAGAGTTGCATTTGGCCACGTTGAGGCGTTTGCGTGAGAACATCCGTCGATAACGGCCAGAATTGTGGAATAACAATTTATAGATTATACTCGATGATAATATACCATCGCATCGAGCCACAATTATGAGCGAATTTAAAGCCAAAACGCATTAAATACCATCGATCAAGAGCCCTACGCACCAGATTTTGATCCGATTTTTTCTTGTTCCCCAAACTGAAACTGCCGCTCCGCAGAACCCGTTTTCAGTTAATCAATGAAAAACAAGAAAAAACAATATTCGCTGAAGGAGCTGAAGTGCTTATAAAAAGTGTTTCGAGGACTGGAAAAATCGTTGGCATAAATGTTTATAAATTTGGGAACTACTTTCAAGGCGACAAAATACATATTTATGAATAACTAAATATTTTGCTCTTAACATATTTACAATTTCCGTTCTTTTTTGTCACAATGTACATATATAGTATATATCATGAACAATTGAGAAGTTAGGTCGAGCGATTTGTTTAGCTTTATATCGACGAAGAATAAGGAATTAAAATTATCAATATTGAAAAGTTCTTAAATTTGTTTAAAGTATTTGTGAAATAATTGGTGTATGTATGTATATCATAGCTAGGTGTCATTAGAAAAATTAAGCGAATATTAATCTAAAAGACATGCATAAGTATCTAAATAATTGGAAAATTTGTCTCGATTTTGCCGTAACAAAGAAAACTAAACTCATAGCTATGACGTATGATCTAGCTATCACCTGACATAACTGTTGAGGTTGATAATCATTATTTCAAGCTTCTGCACTTCTTGGCTTATATGGAACTACTATTTCGTGACACTTAGTCTATAACTAACATATCTTAGCTGTGACGATATTTGGTATCCTGAGAATGAGCTTCTGTGTACTCAACAGTCACGAGCAGCATATTTACATTATTAAATGGAAGACCTTGCTATTTAGTAAGTGCGTGCATCTTTTCGTTTCTTTTTGTCGGGTAGAGGGTTGGGTATCACTTACTTTCGGTCGTATTAGAACACAAAAGTGAAAACATCTTTGGCAGCTTTGTAAATAACTTTAATATTGTAGTGAAAGTAAATACATTTAACTACATACGTACATACATATATATATATAGAAAGATTGTAACCCAGTGGATAAATGGCCCAGAAAAGAGGGATTTATCAAAATAAATAGCTCTCTTCTTTAAAGGTATTAACTACTATTGTATTATTGAAATCAGTTTGGATAATCTAAATTAAAACTAATCTTAAGTTATATATTGAATTTTTGCGGTCAGTGGGAAAAGCTGAGAACAAAATAAAAACTTGTTTATGGATCACATTTGGTAAATACGTGTGATATTGCTGTTCTTGTAATTGTTTGTTCTACTATGAATACAGCCTTAAGCTTATAGAAATATATGTACATAGCTACATTAATATGGTAATATTGGCTTTCACAGATTTTTTACTGGGTGGACAAATACATACTAAGGATGTCAAAAACACGATAATGCCATATCCCACGCCCAACAGAGTATGTCTGTTATGTATACAAGCATATACAAATTTATATATTTTATATGCAAGAGTTGTGTGCAATTGTTTGTGTTTACTGAGCGTTAGTGGCCGTGGCCACTGCTGGGTGCTGCTTGCCGAAAAATCAACAACATGGCAAATGTCATTATGTGGCTTACTGCCATGGTCCACCAGCTGGCGCAGCACTCAAAAGCCAGCAGCAGCTACTTGCTCGCAATATTAAACAAGTACAAATATATAAGCGTGAAAGTGTATCTGTGTGTGTGTGTTCATAAGTACGTGTATAGCGACCAACAATGAAGTGTGTGCACACAGCTAAGTAAATTGAACTAGCAAATTTTTTATTTAGTTTACTTTTTCCAGTTGCCCGAAGTCAATATTACTGCTGCTGTTAGTATAGTTGGCGTCACTCTATGAGAGAGCGAGAGGAAGGGAGTTGGCGAGCGGAAGAGTGGAAGAGAGTCGGCGAACGCCTGCTCCCAATGCGTTTATAACTCGTGAATTTATGTCACGCATACAATTTCCGTAGTGGCACCGTACGGTACCTAGCTACTATTAAATTTACTTATTCACACGCTTCTGCAACTACAACTGTACTATTGGGAAATTTCATTTTGCTTTGTGTATTATTTTCGCTGTTTTGGTGTGGGTGTGTGTGCGTTTGAGTGGGTGCATACTTTCACACCTCGTTAACGTTCGCTATTTTCTATGCTATACGATTCTCTATTTGACGCCATCTTGGCAACAACTACTTAGTTGACATGAGACTCTGCCAGTCACATATATTTTACATATATTTATATGTTATGTTTTAGGGATGGTCTTAGAAGGACTAAATATCACCCTTTCTCCTTTTTGTCGTTTGAATTTTGCGGCTATTTATAAAGCGCTATAGTGATCGTATCTGGCAATACTATACATCTTTGAAAGGTCTTGACATAACATACAAAACGACGCTATGCATGATTAGTTTGGAGATTACGTTTAACAGTTATAGACGTGTAAAGATGGAGTTCACTAACGCCGAAATTCGCGCTATTTTAAAGTTTTCCTTCGTTAAAGGCAAATCCGCTAGAGAAACGTTCTGTGAGATTAATGGTGTTTTGGGGGATGGTACCATGGTAGAGCGGGTGAAAATGACACCATGGATAAGCCAGCCGTTGCAAAACCTGTGACGACGAATACCGATCAAATCATGGAAAACATCGAGTTAGACCGGCATGTAGCATCTCGTGACATCGCCCAGAAGACGGGAACCATTTTAAACCATCTGCTGAAGACTGGATACATAAAAAAGCTTGATGTTTGGGTGCCGCAAGATTTGACGCACAAAAACCTTCTAGACCGAATCAATGCCTGCGATATGCTGCTGAAACGGAGCGAACTTGACCCATTTTTAAAGCGGATTATGACTGGCGACGAAAAATGGATCACATACGACAATATCAAGCAAAAACGTTCGTTGTCGAAAATCGGTGAATCGTCCCAAACAGTGGCCAAGCCGGAATTGACGGCCACGCAGATTTTGCTGTGTGTTTGGTGGGATTGTAGTGTTCCACTAGGACAACGCCAGACTACACACTTCGTTGACGACTTGGCAGAAGCTACGGGAGCTCGGATGAGAGGATTTATCGCCTAGTTATAGCGGCAAGTGATTACCCCCTGTTTCTGTACATTGCGAACGCCTTTGTTGGTGCAAAGTTGAAGTCAAAAGAGGCTTGTGAAAAGTGGCTGCCCGAGTGTTTCGCAAATAAGGAAGGGGGCTTCTACAAGAGAGGTATTCCGTAGTTGCCGTCTATATGGAAACAGATTAACGAACAAAACGGCGCATATTTGAACTAAATCTGATCACTGTAACACTTTTTATAAAACATTGAATAGAGAGCAAAAAAGGGGAAGATATTTTACAACCTTTTATTTCACAAAGTCCTTATTTCTAAATCCAGATATTCTTTATGGGTTAACTCTATAGGCCAGAGTAAGCCCTCTTTTTTCTCTTTTTTACTCGGTATTTCAATCTACACAAATACTAATAAAGTTTGACTCCTTTGGTCCAACTTGTGAAATTTAAAACGATTTTTCCAAGTAATTTCGGGTGTTTTTTAGACCAATGTCCTATACGGTTTGCCATTCGAAGTATATTTTTTTACTGTACTACCACCAACTCTTTTACGGGTTTTGTAAGCAGCAAACCGTTTTTCAAATAAAATACAATATATTTCAAGTAAATATTTTCTTCTAAAGCTTTGGTCGGTGCTCAATGACATAATTGATATCTTAGATAAGCAAAGCCCAATGAGCAACTTTAAGTGGTACATCTGTTTTCATTATGGTTAGTGCGAACTCACTGCAATCGCTCACAGTTTTGATCTTTTTCCCCATAACATAAATTTTCCACATTTCGCAAATATCGGTAATATTTCAGTATTATAGAAAGAAATTAAGACTCTGATAAAAAATATAATATTTTTGATTATATTTCTAGACCAAAAACAATATTTTTGGAGATCAAAGATTAGAATATGTTATACTAAAGACATTAAGCTCAAAACTAAAAAAGAGAAAAACATTATTTTTAATTTTAATGGAGTAATTAAAAAGGGCAAAATATGTAATTATTAACTTACCCTCACATATTGTTTTTATATTTATATATAATATGACGCTTTTATATAATATTATATAATACTACTAGAAAGAAATATACACCTAAGAGTGTCATACAAAAGTTTTTCAAAGGAGCAATTGTCACCCTCGTTTGCAAAATATCAACGTATATGTTTGCATATGTGTATACCATTATGCAAAAGACTTTGATTGATGAAATTTAATATAGCATAAATGTCGTCATTATATGCTTATGCTTTACGAAGCAACGTAGCGTGCATAGAGCAAAGCATATCCAGGCAAAAGCATGGTATATGTGAATATATGTACATGAAGTTTGGCTGAAGCTTGCCACCAATGTGCTCCCAGCATAAATGCCAATATACGGGTATAAATAATAACATGGATGCCATACCTACACTTATGCCATTTATGTCATAAAAGCAAGAAATAAAACTAAATCAACAGCGGTTACTAAAAGTGAATAGCACAAACGCTGTTACATGCAAATATATGCATATTTGTTCATGCTAGCTGGTTGGCATGGCGTATGAGTAACAGCATGTGCTGTTGGTTTTTCATGCAGCAGTAGTTTTCTTAAATATATCCGTGTATGTATGTAGGTAGTTATAGCGTTTGGCTTGCTTTGTGCTCAAGTTGCAGCGCTGCAAACAAACATCAAGGCATAACGATAAAAATCTGTTCATATTTATTCCGCTATAAATGTCATGCCTGCTATAAAAGTCAATTGAGATTCTTGTCAAAGCATTGAAAAACACTCTTGCCTGGTCAGCTCATACTTGCTCCGCTGTTCTTAAATGCTTTGCTTGTAAGTGTGAGAAGTTAAAGAGATGCTGTTTGTTACGTTAGAAAATATTTTTGTTTTTCTTGAATGTAAAATTAAAAATATGTTTTAAGACTTTATATTATTTATAATTATAATAAGTAATATTTGTAATTTTTTCTAAAATCTAAAATAAGAATTGCTTCTGAGTAAGCAGTTCACAGTGCGTCTGATGTATTTGTAAAGCGAAATTTCAAAATTTCGAACTTCCATTCAGTCATACAGACTGAATAATCGGTATCCGGTTTCAGTATTGAAAGCTTTTTGATGTAACTAGCTACCTTCGCCAAGTTTGGCAAGGAACTGACTGATCAAAATCAAGTTCTTGAAAGGAATGTTTTGCATTGTGAAGGCCATTATAGCTCAGTGCAGACGAAATTAACGTTTTTTCTCATTTCTATAAATTTTCCAATAGACTACTTAACTCTTAGCTCCACCCATTGCCTTAAAAATATTTCATTTCATGTGTCATCATGGAAAACCCCGTGATTTCTTCATGCACAATCAAATAAAAGCTCGAAAAATTAAAGGATTGAGAAAAAATCGCTTGACATTAATTACATAATTTTTGCTTACACTAAAGTGAAAGATTAATTTCATTGCATTAACATAGGTAATTTTTCATGAAATCACGCTTCGTTTCCCGTTTGCGAAGCAATACAAATGAGTTTTGCATGCATTGAATATTTTTCTGCAACTGTAGTAGTAAGCAATTTAAATTAAGTGAATCCATATAAACGACACACAATCATTTATCGGCATCCGTTGCGCAAGTGGCATGCCGTAAGAATTATATGCGAACGAGTGTGTGTGCGTGTATGTATGTATGCGTGCAGCCGCAAAAGTTACTAATGAGTACCGCACTCTACTCATATCCACACAACTTCATCAAACTGTGCATTTCGCATAGCTCACATGTAACTTTACACATACACACATACCTATATGTTAGGTATATTCATATGCATAAGGATTTATAACATACCATAGTGGTGTGTGTATGTGGCTTTTTAGGCTACAAATTTGAATTGGCTTTCGTGATTTGTGCTTAGTTTGGCTTGAAGTTGAGCACACACGACACAGCGCAATTAATCACGAGCAATTCAAATTTTGTTTTGTATGCCGCTCACGAATCGCTTTTGTATATAGGTAGTATATAGTACATAACAGTATTTATATTCACGTAACAGGTAACCTAATAATTTATTTAAATCACGCACTTGTTGAAATTGAAAAATGTAAACTGCTCAATAACACTTTTACTGCAACTCACATATACACCGTTAACGGTTTAGTGCTGCCAACAATGCGCCACTATTGGGTATAGGTGGTAAATGACGGTTGCTAACTATGCGTAAAATGCACGTTTACCTCTATTATAAGTAAGTGAGAGTGGATGGATTAGAGGATAAGAAAATGTGTATAATGTAGGAAAAAGGGGTTTAGAAAGGTAGTTGAGGGTTTATTAACGCCTATTGTGTAGAGCCACGTTTATATAGTATAAGTAAAAACAAGTATGCATATATCAACGTCAGCATGTAGGAAAATAACTTAAGTAATGAGAGT
This sequence comes from Bactrocera correcta, assembly GCA_027475135.1. Lineage (NCBI taxonomy): Eukaryota > Metazoa > Arthropoda > Insecta > Diptera > Tephritidae > Bactrocera > Bactrocera correcta. Next base: position 28,206,930 of record CM050323.1, on the reverse strand, counting down.
GATCTTTTAATGGAATTCAATATTTCCTGACTTTATAAAGCTAAATAAATTGATACCCCTTTCATTAAAATTGGTTGTCGTTTCATCATCTGGTATACGCACAATTTAGTTTCCTCTCACTTCCGAAAAATTCAAGTCAGTTTGATTCTTTATAAAGAATGGCAGTGGCGTAGCTACAACTTCGGGCGCCCGGGGCCAAAGATGTTCTTCCGGTCCCCTTTATCTACCTACCTATACGTTTCATGAGGTGGTTCGAACAGAAGTGAATTTAAAAAAAAAAAAAAAAAAAACTTGCCGAATCCTATACAGATGACTTAGATAACGAAGATTTATACAGTGACATTCAAGACTTTTTATTAAAGAGAGCGAAGAAAAACGAACAACAAATTGGATTTTCGCCAGAAAAAGTTTTATTATACAATTCTTCAATGGGACTGGAAGCCTATAAGACGTTAGCGACAGCTTTAAAAATACTACTCACTATACCTGTATCAGTTGCATCTTGGATCTTTTAGCAAACTTAAATTGATCAAATCTTACTTGAGATCGACCCTGAGTCAGAGTAGACTGTTCAATCTTGCGATTCTCTCAATAGAATCTGAAACTGCTTCAACTTTGAATTACAATGATATGATAGGGGATTTTGCAGCGATTAAAAATAGAAAAGTGCATCATTAAGTTCTATCACTATTTTTAAGAAAGATATAAGCCAAAAGATATAAGAGTATTCGAGTAAAAATTAATATTTTTCATTGTTATTCAGATTATTACATTGTGAATATACAATTCTTTATCTTTTATAATAAATTTTTCAAAAAAATGTGTTAAAGTATTTTTCTGTATATTTCTAGTGAATGGTTTTCTTTAAACAAAATAATAGTTAAAAAGGTATTGGAAAACTTTACACCAGTGCTTACAGATCAATAAGCCTCCTCCATTCCAAAATATTTAAAAAAGGTGTATCCTTTCCTTCTTAAAAATTACAGAATTCCAACAAACCAACATGGGCTTGGTGTAAAGCTTGGCAAAGAAAGTAAATAGAAGGCTCAGGGATTCGATAAAGTGTGGCATGAAGCACTTTCATAGTATTAAATTAAAATATTATTTTCTTTCACATTGTATAAGATATGTTTGTAAATTGTGTGCCTCGGGAAAGTATGATTGGCTCAATATTCTATATCTTATATACCAGTATTATCAGAAGGGGGAATGCAATTGGGATTTTGCGCCTATGTGACATTCTATTTCCAACTCATTCACTCAGCGTGACTCTTCAGAAATAATCGATCGATCTGGCAAATACATCATAAATGATAGATACGCTGCTTGCAACGTTCCGAAACCGAACACAAAAAGCTGACGAACATTTTCGATCCATTTATTCAGACTCGAAATAGATTAGGGCAGAACTGAAAGTTGACAAAAAAAAAGAAAAACCAAGAATCTGCGGCCGACAAGCAAAACCCGAAAATATCATCATGAGAACTTGCGAAAAATACTACAGGGTCTCAAGGTCGCGCTTTTCTAGAGAAGTATTGGATGGATTTCAAAAAAAGTGTGTGCTTTAAAAGAAATGAAAATCTTATTGACTGCTTGATAGTAATAATATAATTAGGACAGAACTGAAAGCTAAGTAGTCAACATTATAGTGGTTCGATATGAATAACCTATTCGAATACAACACCATTGACTTACAACCATATCCCAGGACAAATTTTGTGAAGATATATTCTCTAAAGAAAAAGTTTTCCATACAGGAACTTGATTCTGATCGTGCACTTTGAATGACAGCTATATGCTTTAGTTCGATATCGGCGACTTCGGCAAATGAGCAGCTACTTGCGGAGATAACAACAAGTGCAAAATTTTACAATGATATCTTAAAAACTGGGGGACTTGTTTCCGACAGATTGATAGGGCTAAATCGGACCAGCTCGTTACGCTAATAATGTTTCCTTCTGGGAGTTATAAGCTTCGTGGTAAATTTAATATACGTTAGTAGTACTTAGTTCCTCAGAGAAAGACTGACTGAGTTTTATTTCTGTCAAAATTTTTTTGAAATTTTAGAAAACGAAAGTCATATATGATATTGTCAGGTCTGGATATTTTGTGCAATTTTGGTTTAATTTTAGATTTGAACAGAGGTTTGCACAGAGCATTCCATTTACGAATTATATGTTCAATATGCTCTTTATATATCTTTAGAGTGTCGGCTATCTTCGGACGTGCTCTGGATTCATTGTTGATAGGTTTGATCCTTCCAGTCTACAGTATTACTGAGAAGTTCTATTGCCCTTCTATGGCTATAAATCCTATTACTTTCTGTATTGATATGTTAAACATAATTTTAAAAAGCAAATATATAAGTATTTATTGTTTGTACTGATCAGTGGTCTCAAACTAATCTAAGTATTTCAGTTCATATTTATAAAAAAAAAAAATGGTAACTGGGCGATTTTCATCCGCAAGAGGAAAAACAAGTATAGCATGTCAAGAGCAGGTTCTGAGGACATGGTTTTAGATAAATTTAATAAACGTTTTAAATACGAACAAACACAAAAACTTTTATTTGGACTTGTTTGAACAATGTTATTATAGAACATTTCATTTGAATAGTTTATCGCATATCGCCTCTCCCACACCCAAGAAGTAAATAGTCTGCACAATGCCATACATGGGTGAAATGACCATAATACGGCACAGACCACCCTTGAATAGAGCCGTAATACCTTCGTTTCGCCAAGTTTTTACAAAACAATCCATAATGCCATGAAATTCTTGTTCGCCGGCGCGTTTCTTGAGTGCCTGCAAGCGTGTTTTCACCACATCGAATGGCGTTACGACAAACGCAGAAGTACAACCGGCAATTAAACCACCTAAAAATGAGACCCACGGTACAGCGTCCTCCGAGTTGGCTTTACGTGGACCCAAATCATTAATGCCAGCGAATAGCGGAAAGTAGATGAGCGAAAATAATATATCGCGAAAGGCCGTTGGTCCTATACCACGATACAGACCGAAAATACCACGTTCTCGATACATTTTCGCAAATATACTTCTGGCCGTTATGCGCTCCGCTACGCGTCCATCTTTCGCCACACGGCCCGCATCTTGTAGCTGAATTTTGATGAACTCCATTGGTGTTGCGACAAGCACCTGAAAGCAACCAGCTGCGGCGCCGGCTAACATCTGGTGTGGCATAGGCAAAGAACCGTCGGTTTGCGTTAAATGAAAGCGGAAATAGTCATTGGCTGCAAGTTTGACGGCCTTCTCTGGGCTGACAAGCAGAAAAATAACACTAATGCCACGATACATGCCCAATATACCCTCATTGCGTATGGATTTGCGAAAGCAATCGGCTATGCTTGTATATTGCTTCTCACCGTTCGGGCCGATTTGCTGATTCTGCAGTCGCGTCTTCACAAAGTCCAGTGGATAGACGCAGGCGACACCGGTCATGGAGCCAACAGCTCCATTGATGATCTTCGGCAGCAATTGAAAATCTTGTGGCATTTTTGTAACAATTTGTATTTTCGACAATATTCTTTTTCATTAGTTTGACAAGTTTTTTTTGTTTACAAATACATGAGCGTATGTGTTTGTTTCAGTGTTGTATTGAAAAAGGCTGATTATAGAATATTTTTGAATACCCTAAACAGGGTTATTAAGTTTTTTACGATATTTGTAAAACCAAAAGGAAACGTCGGAGACCCTACAAAGTACATATATATGTATAGTACGAAATATAAATAATTAAAGTGAGGAGCTCTCTTTGAGTCTATATATACGCGAACTATTCCTTTAAATTATGAAATATCGATTTGAAATTTTGCACACGTCCTTTTCTCACCATTTGTCGAAACTACCGATAAAAGTGAAGTCCTTCCATGTTCACAATTTTGAAATATGCAAGTTGAGCTTCGGTCAAAAATTCGAGAAAATTGGGGCGGTTGGCGGTAACAATTGAACAACAATTAATTAGAATAATTGCTAATGACTTCCTAAAAATTGTTATAAATTACTACATACTATATGTACGAGTATTTCTTTGTTAATGTTTATATAGATACCAATAATTTTTATCAAATATAATTAATTTCAATTTCTCTTTCAGGTAATTCAACAAACAAACATTGACTTTCTTAGTGCTCAAACACGTGCTTAAACACGTAAGAAAGGGCTAAGTTTGGATCTAATCGAACATTTTATACTCTTGCAAATTTCATGGATCACAGCTGTAAACACAGTAAATAATTTCAGGCAATAAATTTTCAATGAAATAATTTTGGCCGATATACGTGGTATTAAGTCGCGTAGAAGTTCAAAGATCTTTATATTAGGTACATGGGGACTAAGACAAGTATTGACCCAATTCAATTAATTTTTGACATTCAGACTTTCTATTATTAAGAAAAGTTTCTCACTAAAATTCTATTGTATATCTCACACATTGACCGATATTTTCATTCTAAATAGACACTGCAGTCTCCATTTCCGTTAGTTGGAGCTTGAACAGGTTTTTTTTAGGTTCTGGACGACTTTTGGTTGTAAGGTGGCATATTTTAAAGGAATTTTTAGTGAAAAATTTTAACCAGTTTCATCAAGATGTCTTAAGCTTTACTCAATGGACATACGGACGGAGGGCAGACAGGTAGCTACCCGGATTTCAACTCAGCTCCTTACCCGGACCATTTAGGTATTTATCATATAAACCTATATCTATCTCGATTAGTTTTAGGTTAAAATACGTTACAAGTTGCAAGAGAAAAAAATATTTCTGATATGATTGTAAATACATCACTATATCATCATATTCGTATTTTTTCTAAATTAAGTATGATTCGAATAATGTAGAAATCAAGTTTATCTTCAAAAAATCTTACAATTTTGTTAAAGAAATACCAAATCTTCTATGTAAAGAATTATTATTACAAGTCATCTTAAAGTTTTACTTTAACTAGAATTTGCAAGAATTAACAGTGACTAAAACGACTATGAATATTTTTATAATCTCTATTTAAGAAAAAGAGTTTCCCAGCAGTTCTTTAATTAGAAACGAAATGCTTTCGAAATAGATACACCCTTTTCGACTATACTCGTACAACTATAAAATACCAGTTTGATTTCTTATTCGCTTTTTATAGCTCATATTTATATTCTGTTTCCTCAAACTTACAGTTTTTATTATCAAATTCATTCTATGATCTCTTCAAGATAAGTAATATTTATACAACTGTTAAGCTAAGCTTATTTTTTAGGCTAATCTTTGTAAACTTGCAATTGTGTTTAATTTTCACCGTAACTCTGCCCAATTTGGGATTAAAAAACCTTGCTCATAGGCTGATTGAATTATATCAGATTATGGGTATGACATCCTTATGGGTTATTGTTAGCCAAAATGCTCCTGTAAAAACCATAATTGAAAAAAAATGGAATAGCATCAGAAACGTTTTATTTTACGTGAAGCATACTTATAATTACCAAGAATATAAATAGTTGGTTACAAAAATCTGACTGAAGATAATTGAGGTACCGCTATATTTAATTAAATTTTTACATCAAACTAGAAACTCAATTCTAAACAATTTCACTGCTTTTTTTGTAATATATTCTCTGTGCAGAAAATTGAACCACATCTAATATTTCCATAAAGAGACTTTTGTGCAAGTTGACTTAAAACCACCAACATTTTTTTAAGCTCTGAACAAGATACATTAAGTTTGTAACGCCCAGAAGCAAACATCTTAGACCCTATATATTATATACAATGTAAAGGATCAGCGAGCTGATTTAGCCTTGTCCGTCCAGATCCCGTTTTTTGCTGCATAGAAAGATTGTTGCGAATTTCTGGATAATCTCTCAGGTTGCTTTCCTCTCCAGCATGACGCTGATTGAATTTTCCTCGTTTGTTAGCCCATTCAGTTCTTCTACGTCGGTACGCTCTCGTTGTCCGCTAATTCATTCAAATAATGTATGTTCAGCATAGTTTTCTGTCTCGTCGTTGTATAGGCATAACAGATCTTCGAATTTTCCATTCTTAAAAGGTACTTTTTGAAGTATCCGTGACTGTACATCAGCTGGGTTGTGTAAAAATTGACTTTTCCATATTTATGACTTGTCCATAGGTTTAGATCTTTTATTAGTCTGGCCGTCTGTCTGCCACGACTGTCATTCTTACACCTTTGTTGCTTTGTTTTTATTGTATCTTTCTCAAATAATTTTAAAGTAGAAAAGACAAAAGCGCCTGTACTCTTAACTTATATATATTGGTCACTGTAAATATATTTATTATAAGAAAAAGTGAAATAAATTTGAATTTGAATTTTTGCTTTATAAGCTCGTCTGCCTAGGTCTTAGCTCCGTAAAAAAAAAGACACGAATTGTTGACATAAGCAGCTGTCTCTTTTCTTGGCTGGGGCTTCCTATGTTGGCCATTGTTTGTTCAGTTGGAAGGTGATCTTCACAGCCTGTGGTGTGCTGGATTTGTACCCTAAAGTTTAGTCTGGGGTCCAGTCTTACGCCTAGATAGTTTAATGCTTTGTGTGCGGTTTCTACACTTATATAGCTCCTAGAGTTGATCTGCCTGTCCTTCTGACTATCTATCTGGTATACATACATATATGTATATAACGAACTAGTCCCTCAGTTTACGAGATATCCATATGAATTATTGCATACGTCCTTTTCTTTCTACGAAGCTGCTCGTTTGTCAGAATCGCCGATATCGGACTACGGTAGCATATAGCTGCCGTATAAACTGGCTAATCGGAAAAAGTTTTTTCTATGGAAAACTTTATCTTTACGAAATGTGGCTGCCATACAAAGTAACCGGTCAAAATCAAGGCAAAAAGTATGAAATACATTTTGTAAAGGGCATAGTGCTGTCGAAGTTAATGCAGATTTGTATGTTTTTGGTTGCTTTAAGCTGTATATATAATTTTATAGAGGATTTTTTTCTTTAATTAAATGAGATGTTTTATTAAAAGGTAGAAGTTTTCGGTAAAAGAAGTTCGAGTTATATTTATGACGTATGTATATGTAAACCAAAATAATATACTTTAGCAAAAATGCAGTAGGTCGTAGTTATTTGTACTTCACTTAATTTTCTTTTTGAATTTCCTTTATTACTTCATGACTTGCGTAGAAAAACTGTAATTATTTTTAGGGAAGTTCTCAAATACATATTGCCGTTATGCTCAAAAATATTCAAATGTTAATAAAATATAAGCAACAGCGTCATATAGTTTTATTTGTTATGCTATATATCTGTTTGTTTGTAAGTAGCCCTAACATTATGTGTTTCACTCACGTAACCAATTTAGGAATTCATTATTATTTTCAATCAATACTATGTGTGTGTTAGTAGTGTAAGTGTATTGGCTAAAGTGTATGATTTTTGATGATTTCATTATATTGTTAATATACATATTTGAGCTCGGCTAAGTCAGAAAGCAAAAGTCATAACCCATTGCCAGAGGCAGTGGCTCATACTATATTTATATACTATGTGCAATACTTTATACACTAGCTATATTTATAAATATATGTACTATATATGTTGTAGTGTATAAATAAACATGAGCCTACGTACTAAGTTTCCGTCATGTGCTGAAACGTACGCGGCTTCTTTTAGTAAGTCACGAAAGTTTAGCAAAGTTTCAGCGATGACAAACATTTAACAAATGTTGCCGAAAATATTATGACGTTATGTTGGCAATATGTTGCCAGTTAATTGCGCAAAACACACATGTCTACACTAACATACTCGTATGTATCTGTATGTGTGTGGGTAGTTGTATTAGTTTGTGTCACAACGTAGAAGGTAGTGTACGAAAATTGGTTATTAAGTAGATGCCTCAAATGTATATCATGAGTACGGTATAGACGAGCAATGGAATAGTTTTGCTATGTTTGTGTGTGTGTTATGTCGCCAAAATGACGTTTTTTACGTAGTCGATAGACGTGTATTTCCGTTACGAGCAGGAGCGCAGCTGAAACTAGCAATAACTTGACGAAAATGGCGTGTGTAGGCATAAGAAAGCGACAAGTGTTGAGTGCGTGGCAAGAGAACAAAAAAAAACAAGATGGTGGAAATATATTGAAAATGCAGATATACAACGTACGTTGATAGTTGTTGTTGGCGAGTACGCCGTTTAATAATACGCCGCATCGCTATTAATAATATACGCGCTCGAAGCATAGATCTATTATTGGCGTTACTACGTTAGTGTGCCTTAAAGCGCAACTCATTGCTTATGCCGCATATCTATACATACACATACACATACAAACACACATATATGTAATTACCTCATCCATAACTGTGCTACAAGTGTTGGTATGTGCGATTAAGTTCCTGCCTTGCCGGAAGCAGCTACTTGCACATTATTAATAAACACTTTGCCAAGACAACAACAAGAGAAGAGACAGCAAGAAGAAGTAATAAAGTTGGTTTGAGCACAAGTCAGGAAATTGAAACGGCATAGGATGAGTGAGCGAAGTGATAGGATTTTCCCGGTGAATGAACCGAACGTCGAGGCAAACAAATGAAGTGTTGTGTCTACTGTGCGGCGTGATGTGCAAAAATAAATTGCTGTCAAGTTTGTTGGTATGTGCAATATACTTAACATAGCTATGAAGGATGGATTTACATTTTTACATATGTGCATGAGTGGTGTACTGGTGATGTGTAGCGTTTTGATGAATCAATGACAGAAGTGTCACTTGCAGCATTCACATGTGACAGCTCGAAGCAACTGTCGCTGACAATGAATGTGTAAGGCATTCATATGTAAGCGCGTGTGTTGAGGACATCTGTATATTCGTATAATGTTTTGTGGGAGGATTTGTAGATACAGACGAATGAGCTTCGTATATTAGTTATTTATATTTACATATATATTAATACTTCTAGTGGTCGACAAATATGAAATACTGATTAATTTTGATTTGACTTCGAAATTATCACGAATCATTTATATTTTAGCATTTTATTATGCTCTATCCAAGGAACCATATTTGTAATAACTATTATTTGGAAAAAACATACCAGTTTAAAAAATAATGTATCTGGAAGGGTTAAAAAATTCACTCAATCCCTTCGATAGTCCTTATCATCAGCGTAGCCACTCTCTCTCGATTCGCTGAACTATGTCAGTGCCGTCGTATATCTCCTAAAGCTCATCGTTCGATCGACTGCGGTATTCGCCGTTGCCAATACACAAGGGACCATAAATGTTTCGCAGAACCTTTCTCTCGAAAACTCGTAACGTCGATTCATCAGATTTTCCATATCTCTGTACCATATAGCAGGACGGGAATAATGAGTGACTTATAGAGTTTGGTTTTTTTTTTCGTCGAGAGAGGACTTTACTTCTCAATTGGCTTCTTGGTTGCGACGACTGTATGTTTGATGATGGGAGATATTTCGTCTTGCCCTCGTTCACTACCAGACACATTTGCTTCGCTTCTTTATCCATTCTGGAGAAAACTAAACTAACGGTGCAGTTGTTGAGGCAAATGATGTAAATATCATCGCCGTATGCCGGTAGCTGCACACTCTTATAGAAGATTGTATCTTCTCTATTCAGTTCTGCCTCTCAAATTTTTTTCTTCAGGAATAGATTGAAGAATTCGGAATTTGTCTTGTCTGAAACCTCGTGTAGTATTGAATGGCTCCGAGAAGTCCTTCCCGATAATGTCTGAGCTTTTGGTATTGCTCAGCAGCAGTTTACACAGACGTATTAGATCTGCGTTTCTCGGGACTTTTCCAAGATTTTGTGCATTGTGAATATCTAGTCAGTTGTTGATTTTACAGGCCTGAGGCCGCACTGAAAAGGTCTAATCACACAGTACGCTCGATCGAACTTTATGTGCGATGTTAAGGAGGCCGTGGACAGTAGTTAGCGCAGATTGTGGGGTCTCCCTATTTGTGGATTGGGACAGAACACACTTAAAATCGGGCATGTGTACGTGGTACGACCATATTCTAAAAAGAAGCGGATGCATGCTTTTTATCAGTTCTTTGCTAGCGTTTCTGAATAGCTCGACAGGAATCCATTGGCCACCGCCGCTTTGTTGTTCTTCAGCAGGGCTATTGCTATTCGAACTTCTTCTTGGTAGGGTAATAGAACGTCTAACCCATCGTCGTAGATTGGGGAATGTGGTATACTATCTCCAGTGTTATGTTTTCATTGCCATTCAGCAGACTGCAGAAGTGTTCCCTCCATAATTTCAGTATGCTTTGGGCATCAGTCTCTAAATTAGGTCTGGGCGTGGATCTTCCGTTAGTCGTCGCATCTATTTGTAGAATTTTCGAGCATAACCCTGTTGGCCAGCTTGTCAAGCTTTTTGTAATGACACGTTTCGTCTCTCTCTTTTTGTTTTTTGTCAGCAAATGCGTCTTGCTTCCCTCTTTATCTCGCGACAACTATCCCATCCTACACGTGTTATGGACGACCGTAAGGTTGTGAGGTAGGCGGTCTGTTTTCTCTCCTTTCTTTCCTAGCCTTTCCTGAAAGCCACTGAAATTCTGCCCCAAAATTCCCTTATAATTTATAGTATATACACTATAGATACCTTAACAATCAAATGTGGTCACGTATATTGGCCCGGAACAAGCATAAAAGTGATTGAATCTCATTATTTGTCAGTGCCCTCAAATACCAAAATTTACTGTGGAACGCTTTCACAGAATACTTATTCTTGATCTTTACTTTGGACGGATATCAGCAAACTATTCAGTGTTCAGTTTTCTAAATATTTTTTTATTCGGAGTTGGCTGTTCTTTGGGAATACATCGGTTGATCTCGCTTTTTCCTTTTCTACTTAAGAGGCTGGTCCTTCATATTTGCTTTGAATAATATTTTTAGGTTGATAAATTTATCCGAGATTACAGGGCGAAAGAGTTGAGAAGTCTCAAATATGAACTAAGGTACTTTGTTTGTGTTGAATAGTTTGAGTTTAAGTTGCGGACATTGCAAAAAGATATTATATTTCGTGTAGCATTGGCAGCGATGTAAAAATATTCCATCCAAACAATGTACCCATTAACTCTATTAGGCATTTTCTGACTATGAAGAGTATTAAAGAGAAATGATTTTCGTTCTCTAAGCAGCGGCATTTCACACATTCCAGGAACGAAGTACTTTAAGATAGATGAGTTCAAATTTTGTCTCTGGAGGTTTGGAGTTTGTGGGTACAAGCATATGAAAGGTGGTAGAGTGAAAAAACTGATGCTGTAAGGACAAGTTGGAATACTATGCCTTTTCTATAACTCAATCTTTAATTATAAGAACTTTGGAAGATAATTCTTGATTTTAGAATAGTAAACTGCAACGTGTATGGCTTGCAACAACACATTGTAAATAAAATTATATTTGTCTAACTTAGCCGTTTCGATCGAGTATTTTAGTGCCTTGGAGTTATTACGGAATCTTTTGGGCATACAGCACTCCAATGCCTCCGTGTCTGTCGCTGGTTAAAAACATATTTATAATCAGAATCCTTAACGCCTACATATATTCGAACATTGCTGCCGCAGCAAAAAAATTTTAATTCCTCTGCCATTACTCCACTTCAGCGAGTTCAAAGCTCTCAATAAGCCACTTTCATTCATTCAACTTTGACGAAGCTATTTGCTGCTACCACTTGATATACTTTTCCATTCTCTCAAATCACTTTTGAAGTGGCTACCTGTCTGGGGCACAAATGAAAAATGAGTCGGTGGCAGCTACGTATCTAACAGAGCGAGCACCCATCAATATATATCTATATACATATATACACTCAAATTTTTATAAGCACAAAATTTATACACTTACATACATCTACCGTTATTGATAGGCAGTTTGTGTGGTAAATTTATGCGCCACATTTAAGTGCTGGAAATTGGTTCACTGAGGTGAATCTTTGATGAACTTAATGCATGCAAACAGAAGCACCGACCAACAGCGGGAATGGCAGTGATGGCAACGTCAGCAATAGGCAGCTTGCGTGTATACTTCGGTTAGTATGTATGGCCTAAGATTAATCAATAGAGTACATTCGGGTGTTGGGTATGTACCATAAGTACAAAGCTTTGTGGTTAAAAAGCAATTTTTGTTGAGTGGAAATTCCGTTTGAGTGTCTGCGGCTGTAATCGTCGCAATGAAGCGCAACATTTTTTCGGCTCTTCAAGTACAGATTGCGAATCTCTATTTGTATAGCATAAATCAACAACATATTCATATCTATTCGTATATGCCAGTTATATTTTTTGGGTGAGTGGGGATTTTTAATACAAATATAACAAAGGCTTTGATTTTTTTTTTAATTCCGCCTCACATATGTATTTCATTTCACAAACATATTTCGAAATCTCTTGCCAGAATATTTGGAGGCATCAATAGGTCGTAAATCATTTTACTTACTTTTCAGTGAGGTGATTTTAATTCTTCACCGAATTCGAGTGCTTAGTTAGCAATGTATGACAAATGTATTTTCATAGATCTTAAAATTGATATTTTGGATACGGACATGTATCTGTTTTTTTTTACTTTTTTAGCAGATGCACTCTGAATTATTAAATTCTTATGCTTTTTTTGCGGCACCTATGTCGGGCTCACTAGCACTCTGCGCAACGATCGATGTGCCATACATTTTAAAAGCGGTAGGTATATTTCCCGCGTTGGTTCACATACTTTTCAGTTTTTTTAGCGTGAAAATTTTCAATTGTTTAACAAAAATATATGTAAACTATAATTATTTAAACATATGGATTGTGAAAAAAATATCTGTAATTTAGCATGAACATTTTACTTTGACTTCACAAAATTTCATCGATTTATATCCCGTAGTTTATGAGAAAATAATTTTACAATTTTATCGTGCTCAAAATTTCAACCATCAATAACTTTAACGAAAAATATAATTTTGACGAAATATTTATATCACGGGGTATGCATCTGATCCTCTTTCTAATGAACTGCTAATTTTCAAAATCGGTGATTTTGTGAAATTTTCAGGCCTTGACCGATTCCAACCAAACTCAGTAAGTAAATTTTTTATGTTACTGGTTTCTAAATTAGTGAAATCGGACTGCAGCCACGCCTACTTCCCATATAACGCAATTATAAATTACATCTAACTCTTTCCAGTGATGTCCTCTTAAAATTAATATAACGAGATAAAACTTTGAACGAATGGAATCCAACATAAACTATTTACAGGGTTTGTTCGGAAAATAAAAGGACTGAGTCGATAAAAAAAAAAAAAATCATTGAACCAATTGTTACAAGCCTTTAAACACTTTCAAAGTAAGCTCCTTTTGCGTCGATGCAGCGCTACCAGCCCGATTTGAAAGAAATGAAGAGCCAAGGTGCATGCTGTTTCGATCTCTTTCATCGGCCTTTTCAGGCAAGGAAACAAAAAAAAATGTCGTCCTTGATTAGGTAGCTGTTCACAAAAAAGGCGGTGTGAGCCGGGGCGTTGTTGTGGTGCAACTTCCAATCGGCTGCGATGTCTTGTCGGACCCGATTGACCCATCGTTTATATCTCTTGGGATGTTCCATGAAAAACTTGGCGTTAACGTTAATTCATGCTGGACGTTGCCTTTGATGTGAAAAAAGGCAATAAGCATTATTTTCACTTAATGTTTGCTCATTCTTCCGGTCTTCATAAACCCTTTTCCCGGGTTTCCAAAAAGGTCTGGTGCCACCGAAACACACCACTTCTTACTAAAGCAACATCTAGGTAAGCCTGCTTGATCATATTAAACGTCTCTGTCGCAGATTTACCAAATTTCGCACAGAATTTAATCGCATACCTCTGCTCTAACTAACGCTGCATTATCGGCTTGCACCACTCACAGAAACATGTCGCAAGAAAATGTTTGTAACCTCACTCTCCAAGTGCTCGGAGACAACTGACCAGCCGCTCGTTCGTTAGCTAGGAACGCCCGGTACCCAATCCAGTCGGTGGGCGCATGATCCGCAGTGCAGTCGCGGCGGAAGAAAATCAGTCCTATTAGTTTTCGGACAAACCCTGTAAGCTCCTAGGTACATAATACTTGGACCCCAGTACCTATAGTTGACTTTTACCGCAAATATGAGATATATTCAGGGAAAATCATTTACTGGTAATGATATATCTGTGTGTCAAAAGTGGGTTGAATCGTGTCCATATTTCTCTTAGCTCCCATATACCTAACAAAACGATTTTCTACCTTCCAGGTGCCGTTATACCCCATATATAGCTCATTATTTGAGTCATCTAAATGAAAATTAGAGAGGGTGTTTTACTACATAATACCAGTGTGTCTTTGTGCATAAAATAAATAAAATTGGGCGAATGCTTGACCTAGGTTCAGGTAACTAATATCAGAATTTTCGAACATTCGGCTAATTTTATTCCATATGATTGCTTATTTTATGTGATGTACTTTATGAAGGCCAGGGAACATTTTTTTTATAATGCGGCATGTTAATAGTATGTGGTATTAGCAAAAATTGATAAAATCGGGTCGACTCAACGCCCAATTTCCATATACTACTTATATTTAATGATTTTCGTATTTATAGTAAACCTATTGTCGAATAGATCGGTTAGTGTATGATTAAAATATAAGTTATTGGATTCCTGTTGACGTTTTTGCACCTTAATGTATTTATCTGGCTTTGATTCTTGAAATTATAAGTGTATGTATAAGATGTTCGGTTGCACTCAAGCTTAATCACTTTGAGAAATCTTAAAAACTTCCCGTTTAAATTTTTTGGCAATACCTTCTTAGGCCAGCGCAGAGCCTTTGAAGATGGTAAAAAATGTACAAATAATGATGTATTAAACCTATTAAAAAAAAGGTAAAATAACAAACATGAAAGGATAAGATAAGGAAGGGAGAGCGTGAATGATTTTTAAGGTTTAAAACTAAGGCTACGACTACTATGGAATTATCATTATTTTCACATACTACCAAAATTTTAGTGAAAAATTCACATTAAACTGGGTAAAGATTTTAATATTTTATTTTGAGCAAGAAATTTTTTCTTGTACGATATTTTTTGCTAAATTAATCTTTTCATATCGCAAACACAATTTAATGTTTGTGATTTAAATTATTTATTTTTCCCTTTCTATAACATAATATCGCAAAATCGAGAATATTTAAAAATTCTCTAATTAAAGTATCAGCTTTTTTCAAGATTTTATATACTTTATGTTTAATGAAACAGATATGTTTACCTTTTCATTTTTCTATTGCATGCGGAATATTAGTTTGGTTCGGATTAAATCTGCAAAATGTTGCATAATGAAGAAAAGTCATTGAAATACTAAAATTGTCTAAAACCATTTTTGAGAACAATATGATCGCAAGAGAGTAGTGGTGGACTAGAACTGGGTCTGTTTGGAACAAGTCTAGCTTTTGGCAGTACCTTCCATAGAATTTAGTCTATCATGGTATTCTACTACAACACATTTCTGAATGTATTAGTGTGAAAGAAACCTGTAAGCAAAGATCAGCAATTTGCCTGCTCACAAACATTTAAGCTGGTTTTTACTAATTTCTACGAGTATATTTTTTTTACTCTTATATTCTTATTTCTCCTTTTTAATTTATTCGATTCAACAGAATTTCTGACACAAAAATTTGTGGTATTGTAAGTGGCCTTCATGAAATAAAAGCACAAAGAGGCAAAGGCACACACACATGGGCAAGCAAATAATTGCCGGCGTGTAAGCAATTTGTTAATTTATGTGTGTATATATAGTATAGTTATATACATATGTGTTTGGTATCTGCAGTTTGTGTCAGATTTGTGATTTTTTCAGATCTACTCTTGTTCTAAGACCCATAAATAGAGGTTTTTATGTATTCTGTCTGTCTGTTGCCTGCAATCGAAGGCTCTGTAAGAGCGCCTATGCAATACTTCATGAAGGGAGAGAGAGCGTGAGTGGGCACTCAACCACAAAAACTCTTAACACATGTGTGCTTTTACAAGCACACATATACACCTACATTTAACGGAGTAAGTGTGTATTAGGCATGTGCCTGTAAGAGGATACACATGAAAGCACGCACTCAATCTTACTTAGAGCTTTTCTTCTTTTTGTTTCATTGTCGACACATTTTTCCGCATATCAACCTTTTCGATGCCTTTTCCAATTGACCTGCAAATGAGTGTGCCGTAGGGAAAAAAGCGAAAAAACGACAAAAAACAACAAAAGCTGTCAGTCGACTATTATTGGCTTGGTAATTTTTTCCTTCATTCCCCGCTTTGTTCTAACTGTTTGTTATGGGCATGTGTGGGCTTTTGTGTGTATACGTGACACTCTGATGCTTTCACTTGCTCACTAAAAATTAATTACACGCACGTTATTAATTGGTATGTGCTAATAGGATAATGTATGGCTTGAATAATTTTCATGCTCATTTTCATATCAGGACAAAAATGTTACGCCACAGATCCCTTTCTATTAATTTAAGCGCATTAGAAGCTGATATGGAGATATGGACAAAGTACTTATTTTTTTGGATTTTTTGTTGCATGAGCAAATAGCAGTAAAATCATTAGCTCAACGAATTTGCAAGCTTGAATTTATTGCCTTATTTATGCAAGGATTATTATTTATAAAAGTACCACATGTATCCACGAGTAAATGTATATAGTATGTATATACGTAATCTATTATATATGTATTAATATTATGTGCCATGTATTTATCCGTCTTTGCAAAAACGTTTCAATATTCATTTTTTGAATATAGAAGTAAGTCTTCCTCTTTTTCATATAATTTTTGGCATTGAATAATTGGCCCATAAATCATGTGATAATTGATATTAAGCACTTATAACATTTAAAAATTTATATTAATTGAATTACATCCTTTATAATTCATCGTTTAAATTAAAAAAAAAAAAATAAATTAGATATTTTTCGGAGTTGCCGCTTGCTCTTACAATTTCGTTAGTTGTAATCAGAAGAAATGGAAGGCTAATGATTCACATCCATCTGCATGTATACAGATATATAGATCTTCAGATCAAATTAATATACCAAGCCTGGCACATATCTTTTCTTTATTGTCCAACATCAACCAAATACTCAAAATTCTCAAATTTCCAAATGCGTCAATGAGTTGCTTTTCAATGCCTCTCTGACTACGGAGTTGTAAAAAATACTGTGCATAAAAGCAGAGAGAGCAGAGACACGGCTTAAGAGATTAAAAAGGGGTTTTAAAAACGTTGTGGCGTAAAGTTATACATAATGAAAAGGTCTAACAATTTTAGGTATTTTTTTTTACATAATACCAAAATTGTTCAGTAGAATTCAAGTGTTCAATTTTTTAGGTTTTTGGTTTTCTCTCGTACAACAATTTTTCTCTTTTAAGAAATTTTGTGTAAAATATTTTTTTAATTTTTCAAGCACATTACGTTTTTTTAAGGAGAAAACCTTATTTTAACTCAAAATGGATAAAACCATCCATTTTCAAAAAAACAAAAATTTTCAGATCAAAATCATAGACTTTTTCAAAAAACCGGCAAGCTTTGTGCTTGTTGCAATTTTTACTTTCTCATGTTAAAAAACATATGTATATGCATTCCGACGGTAAATAGCCTTTGAAAGTGCAAATAAGTACTTACATCTTTGGATTTGGATAGAGTATACCATGCTGATGAGACGAGTTGAGATCCGAGTGACTACTGTTTGTTTGTTCTTCTGACTTGAGTAATAATTGAGGTTACCTTATGAAACTTCATACACATATTTCTTAGCAGACAAGTGGGGACGAGTTCGTAGGGGGGCATAATCGGGCCACTGTCGCGCTAACAAAAATAAGACATAATACTATAATTTGGCACAGGGGATCGATTAGGATTAAATCTGGTAAAAACTTCTACTGACAATGTGAATATGGATGAAATCGAATTATAACTCCGCCTTATCCACATAACAAAACTAAATGCGAGATGCAACAATAACCAAATGCATCAGAGACATTAAGTTTCACATTCAAGGTAATACAATAGGCTTTTGTTGGTGCCGAGGCAAAATTAGACGATAGGCTCTTTTCTCTCGAAAACTCGCAACGTCGACTCATCAGTTGTTATCATCGTCCAAGTCTTTGCACCATATAGCAGGACGGGAATAATGAGTGACCTATTGTTTTGTGTTTGTTCGTCGAGCGAAGACCTTACTTTTCAATCGCCTGCTCAGCCCAAAGTAGCACCTGTTGGCAAGAGTTATACTGCGTTGGATTTCCAGGCTGACATTGTTGGTGGTTTTGATGGTATGAGATATTTCGTCTGGCCCTTGTTCACTGCCAGACCCATTTGCTTTGCTTCCTTGTCCAATCTGGAGATGGGAGAACTAACGGCGCGGGTGTATCAATATCGTCGGGATCGTCAGCAGCTGTACACTTTTATAAATAATTGTACCTGCTCGATTAAGTTCTGCACCTCGAATTATTTTCTCCAGCAACAGATTGAAGAAGTCGCACGATAGGGAGTCGCCTTGTCTGAAACCTCGTTTGGTATCGAACGTCTCGGAGAGGTCCTTCCCGATCCTGACGGAGATTTTGGTGTTGCTGAACGTCAGTTAACACAGCCGTATTAGTTTTGCGGGGATACCAAATTCAGACATCGCGGCATAAAGGCAGCTCTTTTCGTACTGTCGAAAGCAGCTTTCTGACTAAGAAAGTGTCAAAGATTTCTCTTAGCTGTTGTGCAGGATAAGTTGATTCTATTTAATTTGACTCAAAAAATACTTATTTTCACAATTAATTGTTCATCCAGACAGAGCGGGGTGATCATAAAATACCACACCTGGGTACCAGGCCTATGAGCAAAAAGTGAAATGAGCAAACAAAATCACACAAATAAATCCACGAAGGAATTTCCTTTTTTCTGCATCGAATTCCGAATAATGTCATAAATTATCGACTGCGAACTGTTTGAACAAGCCGAACTGAAATAAAACTACTACCGCACTGGTCACTTGTGCATACAAAGCCATTATTATTATTATTATTATTAATATGGTGGACAACATGCCGTAACGCAAGCTCATTGTGCCAACATAACCGGGGACGTAACACACATAAATATCGTAAGCGATGATAACTCATTTTTATGCGCCAGTCTGCCCTCGCACAATCGGATATATACATACTTGTATATGTATGTGTAGGTGCGGGTGGCAGTATCTACAAGCGCGCAGCGCTATTAATTAATTTATGACACATAAAACAGCAGCTTTACACTCCCTCTTAACACACACACACACGCAGTTATATTGTAGTTATTATTAAATGTTGGTATTTATGTTTTTGCAAGTTCGTCCCGTAAAGGCTTAATTGTGTTTAGTTGGTCATTTTGGTATTTAATACTTGTGGGTGTTTTTGCTGATGCTTCACTGAAATTAACAGCAATTTGTGATAACGGTTTTTCAGTTTATCTGAACTCGTATGTGCCTTTTTAGCGTTATTTATGACTGGGTTTTTATGCCACATAAACTTTTTTATATGACACTATTTTATATATTTTATTTTAAGTAGGATTTGCGAAATTTAAATTTATAAATAGTTTATGTATAATTTATAGCGTTTTTAAACTATTTCTTGCTTACATTAATTTGAATGAATAAGTTTTTATATTAAATACAAATGGCCGACAACTTATCACTTTATCGTTTTATTTTACTTTTATTAAATTTAATAAATTTGGTTTCTTTTTGATATATTCTATTAGAGTGCTTACGGAGTTGAGATATACTGTTGGTAGAATAGTGAAAAAAGCCGTTGTTTTTTTTTTAATTTTTTGATATAAAAATGAAGTATTTTATTAGAATTTTTTATTGTTACATACACACACTATTAACGAAGAAATTCTGAAATTTTGCGAAAAAAAATATTTTAATGTCGGGGCCATTGCGATGCCATTTCTGGAGACCTGTCGGAAAAAAGATACGCCTGCGTTGGCAGATTAACTCCTTATAAAAGTAGAATCATCAAAAGTGAAAAAATACTTGTTTTAGTTAAAGCCTTAACTTAGATTTAGACGAAGTAAAAAAAAACCTGAACATAAACCTGAGAAAGTTTTACAAAACAATAAAAATTTCAGTGAAAATTTCGCAAGATTTTTTTTTTCAAATAGTTGTAATCGAAAAAAAGTCTTTCATCTAAGTCTTTGAGAATCGTATCTCAAATACCTGTGTAAAATTTTATAAAGATCCGTTGAGTAGTTCTCGTGAAATATTGCCTACCGATTTCCAAAACGCAGTTTCGAGATAAATGCGATTAAAGACGGCGCACTTAGCCATGTTACCCGCTAAAACCTTTTTTCTCGGAACCATCCTTTACAAATCGGTTACTCACATCACATTAATGCTACTTAGTGAGCGTCTGGTTTTTATTGCAGATTTTCGGAAACAATTTACTGCCCCTTTATTTTTGAAAAAGAAACAAAAAAATAATAGAACCTTGTGTATATTGGGTTGCTAACTAAATTATTCCGATTTTTATTGAAATTTAAAAAGGTTTTGACTGCGTAAAAAATTTCATGAAATTATATATTCTCCGCTTTTATTCAATATATTTTCCTACTTTTCGGGCAAGAGATTGATTCCACGTTCAAAAAATGTTTGAACCTTGCAGGCAAAAAACTGTCACAAGGGGTTTTTAACATCTTGATTTCAGCTGAGTGATCTACAATTCAAATTTAGCAAAGACCGGAACAAGTTATATTCCGAATGTGACGAGCCTGGAGAATATCACTCACCTTATGGTAGCACATCCAATTCAAGCTGTAAAAATTTTCAGCGAGTCATTATACTTGTATGAGGTTTTGCATTATATTGGGGGAACACTATACCTTTTCTATTGATCAATTCTGATCTCTTCTGTTTGAGTGCACTCAATTCTTCCAGCAGATAACAATAACTTCAGAAATAATCGTGGCATTTTTGGGAAAAAGCTCAAACTAAAAAATCAATTTTATATCCTTTTCGGTAACTATCAGCCTGCGAAGTGTTTCGAGCTGGTTCATCATTTTTCACCTCTTGCGCTTAACTTTCTCGTAAAAACCTCACATTTCGTCGGCTGTAAGAAAGCGCCTCAAAAATATAATCACAGTCGTTAATGCGACAAACGAAACTTCGTTCTGTAAGAACATAAGGAAACAATATGCCATTCTTCGATATTAATCCTAGATGCTAACTGTGCAGGTGAACGGTCGTGTTAGATAAATTTAATGTTTCAGTAATATCTCGAGTTCGCCGAAAACACTAAGTCAAATAAGAAATAAGCATCGTACTCGAAAAGCTATGCAAATTTAGATCGATGTTTTTTGGTTCAGTCAGCATCTAAAATCGCTAGCTGAGCCTACTTCAAAAATAATAATCCAGAGGTTGGCTAAGTAATCGCCAATTATTCATCGAAATATTCTCTCTTATAAAGCCTGCAAAGAAGAATAAATTTTGTCCTTGCTTTAAGAATTCATTATTAAAATTGAGTTCTTCTTAGGACTTTTTACTGCCATTATTATAAGCATTTATACAAATTATTAACAAATTGGTGACAGCTACACCAAGCAGACGATATAAATATTACGAATAAAAACGAAAATTTATCGAAAGAGAATATGCTCCTCGAAACTATCGTGTACGAAGCGTATTGATTCATACATATTTCCAAAGATAGAGCACATTGATATTGACCAAAACAAAAGGTTACCGGGAATTAAAAGAAAACACAATCTATAAATTATTTTAAAATTTTAAGGCTATATTTATACTTTTTTATAATAACCCGACAAGCTTTATATGAAAAAGGTGTACCAACATAAAATTGACGTTTTCGTGAATATTAAATACCAATTATGAATGGGGGAAAAAATATATATTCAAAGTATTGACCAATGCTTTTTACACATTTTGACCACCTTTCAGACAATTTGTGGATACTATGCCAATATAAATGTTTGTCTTTTAAAGTAAGCCAATCAGACACTAAATTTTCGACTTCTGCGTAGGTGTCAAAGTGCTTCTCAGCTCATGCGTGTTCTAAAGATGAAAGCAATTGGTTTTGATTACCTTGGCGGGTAAGGTAGCAACTACTAGCAAGTACTTTTATTGTTTTCTGAACTCATTTTGCCTTGTTAGGAGCGTCTTTTGACAATGCCGATCGTTCTTCGATCGATGCATGATTCAAACTGATCATTTGTTGTCTGTTGCGATAGGAAGTAATAGTTGAAAAAATATAATGATGTTTGTTTAATGATCGTAAGGTCATGCCAACCAAACAGAACAAATTAAAACTTGTTCACAACAATTGTTCCTTACCAACACTTTTACCGGAGTAGCGGTATACGCAAAGATTAAGTTATAGTTTCTCCACTATTTGCGGTGTTTTCAGTCTTCTCAGTTAATGAAACATAAAAAATTTCTCTACTGGAAGATATTGTCCGTTAAATGACTAGCGATAGAAAAAAATCAAAAATTAACAAAATTGCGACTGTAAGGTCCTTTATGGAGAACTATATACTGAACATGGAAAAAAAATTAAATCCCTGGTCTCCGAGTAATCACTCTAACAAATTTGAAAATTTACAGTTTTGAGAATAATCGTTTAAAGAGATATTGTTGAAGCTGATTCAACTGAACGGCTTTATTGTGGATTGCTGTAATTCAAATTCTCTCTATTTGTCTCTTTGAAAATCTTCTATAAAATTTGAAATTTTTTCTCCCAATGCAATATAAACATTTTAAGCAAAAATTGATAGCAAATTGGTTGTGAATATTGCCGACACTTGCCGTAGTTCATGGTTTACTCATATTTATTTGCCGTTCTTATTGCGTTAATATGTATATAATTTTATGGAAATTAATTCTCTTACTTTCTATCCTACGTTATCTGCCATAAAATTCGTCCAATTTATGTTATACCTAGGATTTTCTTTCTAGCGGTGAATTTAATTTTGTTAGTCTTTGAGCTGCCGTAAATTGCCTGCGCTTACCGCTAACTAAATACTGCTTTTCTGCTCTCCATTCACAGCCGAATAAATAATCTTATTTTACCGCTGTTGAAGCAGCAAATACCAAAATTCTTATCTAAATATTTTCACACAATTACTGAGGTTTCTTTCTTATTACAATGATTATTTTTTGCCTACACATTTATGCGTCGATATCTTTTCTTCGCATGCAAATGCAAATTTTATAATTTTCTTCTGCTATTTGTAGGGTCCATTATTTATTGAAGAAGTTGCAAATTGAATTTTGCGTATGGAAATGTTGCGGTTGAATAATAAAATTTTTGTCTTTATTGCCGACGTGTTAGTGCTGGTATTAAAGTATGCGTGTGCGTATACGTAACATTGTAAAAATGCAAATTTACATGCCGAAATGTACTCACTTAGGTTGGTGTTTTTTAGTAGTAGCTGGCAGAAATATACAGACGTCTTTACTTGCATTCCTTGTAGTTGTCTGCTGCTTGCGGTAAACTATTCAATTAACATGTTATAATATATATGTGTATGTGTGTGTGTATTTGTAATAAATTCATTCATTCATGCTGCAATTTTGAAGATATTTTCAGAATGTTTGGTTTGAATTAAGATAAATTACAATTTTAGACTATAAATCAATTAAGTGAAGCAAATTGAAAGTGGAAATAAATTAATGGGAAATTTAGTATCCTTTTGCGTAGTAGCTCAATGTAATGTAGTTATGTCTGTGGATTGCTCAATTAAATTCGTTAAACAATTTTGTGCTTTTCACTCAAAAATAAACATGAAAATCTTGTATATAAGTTTGGAAAGAAATCGTCTATAGCAATAGCTGTCATACAAATTAAACAATCGGAAGCAAGGGCTTGTATCTAATCCCTTGTATATGGGGAAATTATGACAACTTCGATGAAATCGAGGTTATTTTTGTTTTTTTTTTTATAGTATAGACATTTTTTTATCTCTATACCAATATGTCTACATAAAGAGGCGTTTTTTCCTTACTTATTTGATATATTTCATTCTTTAACAAAAAAAAAAAAAAAATAAACTGTACTAGAACTTCGTCGTCGCTTTCTCGTATACTCACCAAACCTTTAGTAGCCCGTCAGGAAATTTACGAAATTTTATTTCCATAGCAACCATTTGAAAAGCCTCCTGATTTTGCCAATAGTCCAACAGTGTGCTATAGTAGTGCGCTAAATAACATTTTGTCCTTGGCACAGTTCACTTTCTCGGAAAAAAGTAAATTTAAAATGATTTCCCTACATCCGTTAAATTGCAACAAATGTCAACTATATTTACTTTTTCCACAATTTCGCCCCCAATAGATAGCTCACACAAAAAAGTAACGAAATCGAATACATCAAAATGTTGAAGTAGAAAAGCGAAAACGGAAATGCAGTGACAGAAAAAAGAAAAAAATTTCATGGACAAAGTTCACTGAATATTGTTGTTTTGGTTATTTATCGATTGGAGTGATATACATAACTGTGAATGTCGCTGGCGCATATTTCACTCACCTAATTCGAAATTTTGACATTTTGTTGCACCTTGTTTTCCAACAATTCGCATTTTGTAGCCAGCACGACTTGTCTGTTTTTTAATTTTATTTTTATTGTGTTTTTTTTTGTTTTTGTTTTTTTTTATTACTATACGTATTTTTTTGTTGTGTGTATTTGCTTAGCTGCCGGGTGAATTTTTCAACTGTTATGTAAGTTTTGCTGCTCCCTTTTTCAAGCTTATTTGCTGTGACATTTTGTTTTTGAGGTTCCTGACGTTGATGCGAGAGGATGAAAGTCTATTTGGATATGATAGTTTGTTTTATTCATATATGAATATATGTATGTGTGTATACCTAAATTTAAAAATAAACCTGTGTTGGTTAAAATCCTTACTAATTTTTGGTGTTGTGCTTTTAAATATGCAAATGAAAATCTCTTATCCACTTGCATACATACATATGTACATATGCGGGTGGGCCATATAAAATTTTAAATTTAAAAAGTCAATAAGAAAAAAACGGCTTGATATTTTTCAAAGTTTAAACATTTATTTAAAAGGTTGTTTTATGAAATTTATTTGTGGAAATCAAATTCGGATAAACGACCACCACGGCTGAGTTTACAGTAGCTTATCCGATCTATCCAATTTTGGACTACTTTCTCGATGGGTTCAGGCCTTATGGCAGCTACAGCAGCTTGAATCTCGTACTTTAGATCTTCAATTGTTTCTGGATGGTTGGAGTAACATTTATTTTTAACATCTCCCCACAGAAAGTAGTCCAACGGAGTTAAATCGTAGCATCTGGGAGGTCAATTCACATCACCTCTTTTGCTGATTATGTAATTTTCCAAGATAGGGCTTAAAAGATTGAGTGTAGCGTTTGCTATATGGCACGCAGCACCGCCCTGCTAGAACAAAATGTTGTCCAAGTCTCCCTCTTCAATTTGCTTGAAGAAAAATTCGGTTAACATTGCGCGATATCGCTCACCATTGATGGTTACGGCGGTTCCTTCTTCATTTTCGAAGAAAAATGGGCCGAAGATTCCACCAGACCAAATCCGCACCATACAGTGATTCGTGCTGGGTGCATTTTCTTCTCGACGATTACGTGCGGGTTTTCTGTGCCCCAAACGCGACAATTCTGCTTGTTAACGTAACCATCGAGGTGAAAATGAGCCTCGTCCGAAAAGATGATTTTTCGGTAAAATTGACCATCCACTTGACTCACCACTTTGGGAAAAAGTTTTCAATATTTCCCAGTTTTCTTCTAGTGAATAGAGATCCATTTCGAAAATTTTAGGCTTTTTACTGAATATCTGTCATTTTCCGAATGGTATTTGATGTTTCCAATTTCGAAGTGTAGATTATTCAAATTTAAAACGTTAGATGGCCCACCCGTTATTTAGCGGCATAGTTATTTATGCAAAATGTTTTATTACTGTAACATTTTAAGTTTGTGTTTTATATATAGCATATTACTGTAATGCTTCTAAAACAAGTTCTAGTATCGCTGAAATAAATTGTTTTCTATGTTTGAATCCTGTTCTCACATTTTCCGAAAAATTTTGGTTGAGTTTTGAATGAAGTATTTTCCCGTTCCTTAGGAAGAAAAATTTGTAGACAATTCAGCTATTAAGCCATTAAAAAATAAATTAAGTTTGTCTCAAAATTTTTAACATTCACAAGGAAACGACAGCGGTTTTATAATCTATATAGATAACTGATCAGTTGTGGTATTGTAGTGGAATATATGTAATTCTCCAAGACAAATCAAGTTGACTTACTGCTTTTATGAGATATAAGGTGAGCGCTGTTAGATGAATGTGGTTGTTCTGAATTTAGCTGGGTATAGTCAGGCTCCTTGCAGAGAAGGAGCGAAAAGAAGCTCTTTATTTCCGAGCACTTGCAATCAATTTTATTGCATCGGCATCGTACAGTAATCTACGACACCATAACCTTCCCAGCTAATTGTTACGTTTTACATGCTTTCAAGTGGATTCCTCGTGCAGTCCACTCGTAAGACTATCAATTTGATTTCGGAGTGAAATTATGGAGCCATGTTTTATCCATTGCCACATATCGATGAAAAAACTCGGGTTTATTACACTTGAACATCTTCAAACACTGTTCCGAATTATCAACTCGCCGTGCTTTTTGGTCAAAAGTTAGTTCGCATGGCTCCTACTTTGAACAGAGCTTTGTCATACCCAACTAATCGTGAACTTTAAGTTGATATTTTTAGAGTGTTCGAGATAGTACAATTTCCCCTCCTTGTTTTCATAAGAAATTGTTACGGACGAAACAGTTTCTTATGGGCGTTCACTAAGTTCGTCGTCTTTGGTACCCGTTTCACAACGTGAACCGAACGAAACTCTGTTATCAAGCCAAGTTGTTGCTTCAACAATATTTTATCATTTTATCGCAAAATTAATTTTTATCCATTTTTTCACAATAACAAATATTGCTGCACTCAAAACGGTATAATTCACAAACTAATGATCCGACAGCTGTCAAATTTATACACACTCCTTTTGAAGGTTAAAATAAATTAATAATCGTAAAAATTTAATTCTTATAGCGCCATTAGATAGATTTCCTCGGGTAAAACATCCTTTTTTCAACACTTTTTTTCTCATATAAAAAATAAATGTTTTATTAAAATTACGAACACTATTAATAAAAACCTTCTGAAATTTTTTGAAAAAATGTTTTAAATTCGGCCATTGCGAGGTCATTTTCGGTGACTCCTCGGAAAAGAGATGCGTCCGCGTTGGTAGTATAACTCTCTACCGTATCATCTACAGTAAAAAAATACGTGTTTTAGTTAAACTTTTGGACGAAGGAAAAAAACTAAAAAATGGAATTTCTGGCAGACATTTTTACTAAATAAATGAAAATTTCAATGATTTATTTGATTTATTTTTTCAAATAGTTGTAGTCGAATAAAGAACCTTTGTTCAAGTCTTAAAGAATTGTATAGCAAAGACTTGTGTAAAATTTTCTGAAGATCGGTTGAGTAGTTTTTGAGAAATATAGTCAACCGATTTCAAAAACACAGCTTCGAGAAAAATGCCTTTGAAGACGGCGTACTTAGCCGAGCTAGCCTCGAGCGCACAAGTTCTCAAACCTGTATCTTCGAAACTATTACTCGGTTCTACTTGAAAATTTTGAACAATATAGAAGTGGAATTTCATAAGAGAAAAAAATTGAAACTCGTAGCCTCTTAAGAATGTAGCCTCTAAAGAATTGTACTCATCCATTTTTTGACCTTGTCGGTGTAAGTGTGTATTGTGAAAGCTTATTTACTTCCTCAATTGTGAGGAGGCATGGTCATCAAGTTGAATTTCAAAACAATGGGCATGACTCTTCAGGTTAGACGAGTTACGTGACGAGTTTAATTTAT
The DNA here is from genome assembly GCA_027475135.1 of Bactrocera correcta. Taxonomy (NCBI): domain Eukaryota; kingdom Metazoa; phylum Arthropoda; class Insecta; order Diptera; family Tephritidae; genus Bactrocera; species Bactrocera correcta. The sequence continues at coordinate 28,179,040 of CM050323.1, read as the reverse complement.
CTCTGGGTTTGAAGATCATTTAACGATTCTTTTTTCACAGTTGTAGATTTCGTGTGCATTTGTTATTTTTGCCACTTTTATTATATTTCTCATATGGTGAGGTTGTTTCATAATTTTATTATTCACAAGCTTTACAAAGTTTCTTGTGAAATTCGGCATACACTTTTCATATAATCTTAACGTATAATGTTACAAATAATTTTTTATTATTGAAAAAATCAGTCATTTTTATATAGAGTTTTTTCTAAACAAAATAAAAAACTCTCTCTAACCACCATAAAGAGATTGTGTGAGTATAGCATCAATCCCTTGACATTAAATAGTTGGCTATGCGCCTAGAAATAAGTCATTTTCTCTTATGAAATGTATATTCCTGTTTTTTATTATTTTTGGCTTCTCTCTTTTCATTTTATAAATCTCACAAGGTCTAGAACAGTCCTGAATTACTCGTAAGTACGTTAACTATTCATTTTATTTCCTTACAAATTTTACTGCTTGCATAAACATAGGCGGTGCGAACGTGCCATTGGCACAAATTTGTTTCCATATATTTTATTTGTTCGCTATCGCCAGCAATAACAATGGAATGTGAAAATGTAAACAAGGAAAGTAAATTTAAATATTTTTATTTGCCATCGAATTTTAAAATTCAATGCGACAATCCCATTTGGCGATCAGGCAAATTGTTGCTAGCCCATTGTTTGTGCTCTAATAAAATGCAAATTGTTTGACGATAGCAGAAATTTGCATTCAAAGCATTTGCGAACCCTTTACGTTGTCATTACACTTGTGGAAAAGTATGCAAATTGAGAATTGTTTGCCTTTAAATAGTTTTTGTAGAAAGAAAAGTCTTTTTTCTCTTACAGATATGCTTGCGAATCGATTTGCATACATTCAAAAATTATTGGTTTCACATTTTATTTTTAATTTTTTTTTGTTTCTAAAATGAAATTCGCATATTTTCGTAACTTTTCAATTTATAGTGGCATATTGAAGTTATTCAGCAGCAAAATCGCTTAAAGAAGTTCGTTTTTATTTTACATACTGCAGTTGTTTTAATATCTTTCCATTTCATTTTCGCCATTAATTAAAAGTTTTGGAAAAGTATTTTACTTCCTTATACATATGTACATATGACCACATACGCATTTATATAATCATTTGCTTTGCTCCCAATGTTTGTGCTCCGGAATTTTAATTTGCTCGATAATTGCATTTTGCAGATTTACTTTACTTAATTCTCCAAATTTTTTGTATTTGCTCAAACTTTTACTATAAGACACTCGTTAACATGTTTGCCATGCACTCACACATTTACGCTTCTTAACTCGAATGTGCATTTTCTCTACGCTTCTCTTCTGCGCCGGCATTACTTTGGTAGAACGTCATCAGCAGGGAACGCAATTAAATTTTCAATCGAGTGAAACAATGTAATCTGTACTTGTAATCAAATCCAAGTGGCTCCGCACATACGAATGTTACCAACATTTTGGCGAACAACGATTTCAAATTGTGGTTACCGAACTTCAAAAACAGAAAAAGCAAACAAATCAGATATGAAAGACAACCAAATGCACACATTAAATGTTAACTTGGGATGTATGTATGCATGTACAAATATATCTACATATGTTTCCGATGTTTTTTACAACTCCACCTCTTTGCTATTTGCCACACAGGGACTTGTGTCTGAGTACATGTGTGTAACATCAAACATCCTCAACTGAAGTAAATGAAAAATAGTTGTAAAAAACGAAAAGCGAAAAGTTGTTGAACGGAGTTTGTTTTGTTTTTTTTTTGAAGTTTGCGGTATGAAGTGCTATGAAAATATTCAACGGCAATTATTTGGAATATGCACATATGTACTATAAGTACACCAGCGTACTTAAAATACAAGCAGAGTAATGTCTTTTGGCCTGCGAGTATTCAATGTATGTAGTAGTAGCTGCTTCATGGCTAAAGTTCAATATGCATTCTACTATGAGGTAGCAATGTTTCAGTACTAATTGTTACTTTTTGCTGGCAATCATTAGAGTTGTGGGATGATCTCGTTCTTCCTGTACTCAAAAGTAGTAGCCTGAAAAAAATTAGTATTAAAGGTTCCACGTTGCTTTCTGGTAGATGGAAAAATTGTGAATCACATGGATTACCAAAATACTGCATTTCATATATTGTTTCTCTTCTTCCAATATTAATTTTTGAACGCTTCTTTCATGGGTTCGAAGTTCAAGATTATGTGAAAACAGTGCTATTACTTAAACCTCACTAACTACCATATAGCCTTCATGTGTTTCGGTTTATAGTACATCCTTACTTTCGCAAATTGTAATAAAGTTTTAAGCTTCGTCAGTTCCCTAGTAACTAAAGCAAACATATTTTATCCAGTTTGGGTTTTAGTCATGTAATATGAAGTTCTGGAAATTCACCGCTACAAACTTTTGTAGGGGTGTAATGGGGTATAGTTATGCCTCTGGGTAACCAGTTACAGTAGTAAGACTATATCCTATTCCTACTCTTACGTCCTCGCCGTGCACCTTGAAAACATGAGTAACTCTTGAAAGATGTGGTAGCCAACCCATGTGGGGTCTGAGATTACGGCTATAAGAGAAGAAGCTTCAGCGGAAACACTGCAATATATTCGGTTTAAGTGTTCGCCGAAGTCTAATTGGAGTGTCTACCCAACAAACTCTCGTCGGTGAGAGGGCGTCGGTCTTGAAACAAGCCGCTCGCTATATAAGTGTGTATCAAACTTGCTTTGGAACTTGCCATGTAGAAATCACTCCCAATGAAACGGAAACAACAGGCTCGAACTCATATAGACAAATAGGAAAATATTTTGTAGCGCTTAAAAAGCTTCTCATAAGACACATTTGTATGATGGAAAGACTTACTATCGAGTTTCTATTTCAGTCCATATTTTTTTTTTTTTGTTATTATTATACGTTGCATTTCAGGGCGAACTATATTTTTTTTTGTTGAGACTTACTCTGAGGTATGTTAGATAACTTCAAATATAGGATGTATAACAATTAGGTAATGCGTTTTGATCCCATTCGCTAACCGACACATCAGACAATACGTCATCATGCTAAAAGGCATAACCTCTTTGAAAAATCATCGCTTGGAGAAACATTTCCAATTTCATCTTAGCTGGTGACATTCGAGTTCTTTTTACACATTTGTGTAATTATGTTGATATGAATGAGTTCGGATTATAGTGATTTTCGTGACCTACAGATAGTCTGAAAGGGTCTAACCAGTTCTCAACGGCACTAGCTTGGAATAGAGGTTGGTAGGTAATCATGTAAAATTTATTACCAAAGTAATGATTCGGTTCACGCGTTGTGCCGAATTTTGTTTGACGAATAGCTCATTACTGGCTCAATGGTTACTTCAATAAACAAAATGGTACCATTTTAGCGATAATCCACTAGCCATTATTGAGACGCCATTTTATCCTTAAAGGGGTATTCTGGTCTAGGATTTTGAAAAAAATCTATTTTTTTCGCATATTTTGAAATCTTAGACATTTAAAAATATGACCTTGGAAGAATTTTTCGAAATTCGACTTATTTTCGGAGATATAGCAGATTTTGTGACGTGGCGTCCGTGTTCACTAGAATTGTCTCCTAAACTTTGAACTTGCTTTTCTCGAAACAACTTTTCTGAGGTGGCTGACATGATATCTCAAGTTCTGTTGAATCGATTCCTTTGAAATTTGGTATTTGGTGTTTCTTTATGCAATGCTCTATCGTGTCTGCCTTGGATTTCCAAAAATCTTTATTTGAAGTATTTTTAAAAAATTCGAAAAGGTCGAAAAAATCGGGTAAAAAAGTTTTTTTTCAAGTCTACGCCACTTTGCTATTTTATTTATTTATTTATTTTTTTTTTGAAAACGGTCAACCCGATAATGACATCATTACCAATGAAGAAATTTCTTCTTTTTTGTGTTTAAGATCTTTACAAGGGTTGAAATCACGTCAACCAGGACGCACTGATTTTTTTGAAGCCCCCATTCCATCGGCCCGTATCTCGACGAATTTTGCATTTTGTTTATATTATTAAAATTTCAATAAAAAAACATATAAAAAAATTATAGTAAAGTATAGTTTTTATCTTAGTTTAAAAAATGTCTAAAATTCATGCCTCTAGACCAGAATACCCCCTTAAAAAGTCACTGTTCGGTGTGCTCTCTAGGCAGAGAAAATTATTGGTCCATATTTCTTCAAAAATGACCGTGGTCCAAATATTGCAGTCAATGACTTTTTCGTGCCTGAATTGGAAAATACTGTTGTGAACGACATTTGGTTCCAACAAGACGGCACTACATGTCATACAGCCAACGAAACAATCAATTTATTGAAGGAAACCTTAGCAGAGCGTATTATGTTGTCGTGGGCCTGCATCGCGGTTTAAATAACTCTATGTTATTTTGGGTGACGTTAAGAGAGGTCACTTGCCTACGCAAAGAAGCTAGACACGCGTTATTGCCAATATAAAGTCTTGCTGCAAAAATAGAGTAACGTTTTGCCTCTCGGATGGAATTTATTCGAGCCAGCTGCACATTCCCGAAAACATTAAACCATCTGCGTTTTATTTCTACTTGATAACTACATGTCTGAACAATATCTCTCAAATTAACACCAAGCTATTTTTAAATGTTTCAGTTTCTTTGAAAATTACATCTTTAAGTCATTTTCGATACTCATTATTTTTACTCCTTAACACAATTTGGTAATTGGCGATGAAATTATAAATACCTTTTTGTTATTAGGCATTATTATTAATATGTAACACATACAACTCAATTAACTACTCAAAATACCAGAAAATACCCTGCAGCTAAGCAACCCCACAAAAACAGAAACAATTTCAGCATTGTTATATATTTCGCATGACTAACACTCAACTACAAATACAAACAAAAAAGTGAAATTAAATCCAACTAAAGTCGAAAACTTTTCCGCTTTGTAATACCGCAATTACACGTGTTTGGTGATTTGGTCGCGAATATTCGGAATTAGAAGCAATACATATGTATATATGCATATTATACACACAGAATTGGGTTTGTGTTGACTCGCAGCATTAAGTAAAATGGAAATCAATTTGAAATTCGTTTAATTTTCCGAGAATTTCGCGGTCAAAGCACGAAATGCTCCGACGATTGTCATGGTGACGGCAGAGCGTGTGTTGTATTGAATGTGTGGCATGTTGCATCGATGAGATCTAATGCGGTGATGGCGACCGCGACCAGCGCTTATTTGACTAGCGTTCACTTTTGTTGTTTGCCATCATTTATACCCGGATATATGCATGTATGTACGTTTGTTAGAGCACATCCATAGCGATTGCTGTAGTCGAATTGTTGCTACGGCGCCTGCACTGCGGCCTGCCGTGTATGTGAAATGCTGTGGTTGACGATGAATTCACCTAAATACTGTTCATTACATTATTTATTCGATTAATATGATTTGCATAAAAAAATATATGTATATAACGGGTTATAAAAGTTACTTTTAGATAAAACAAAAGCGGTTTGGGATATCAATACAATTATTTATTCTTGTGAAAGTACATTCGATGTTATTGTGTATGAAACTCGATTTCTTTTGCATGGCCACCACACGCACGTTTGCAGAAGTCCAGACACTGACGGATTTAGAGCATAAACCTGCCGATAATGTTGCAATTTCGCGTCCGATATTCGCACGAAGTTCATCAATCGTAGCCCCATAGGAAATTACTGGTTATTTCCTGAGATAACATGTTCACCAAACTTGGTTTTCAATAAATCGATTGTGACATACGCTGTGTGGCTTGTGGCGCCGCATATTGTCCAAGTCCACGTCATTCATTTCGGGTTAAAAATATTGGATATTCATTGAGCTGTAGCGATTCTAATTCACAGTAATGTGAAGGTGTTGATCGTCCCTGAAGAAGTACGGCCCAATGACGCCGCCGGCACTTAAACCGTATTTTTTTCGAGATGCAATGGTGACTCATGGATGCATTGCTGCCTGATTAATAACGCTTATGCATTTTGCTTAGTGACGAAGCCACTTAGCCAGAAATTAGTCTCATCGCTGAAAATTCGGATCATTTTCAAGTGGTTGCTGACCCACTTCACGAATATGCAACGACTCTGGTGGCCAAGTGCTTCAGTTCTTGCATCTTTGACCTTGTAGGGATGTAGGCCAAGATCTTTTTGCATAAGTCGCCACAAAGACCTCACAGAGATGCCCAACACTTGAGAACGACGTGTGTGGTGTGGGTCTTCCTCAATTGATGCGTTAGCGGCAGCAATATTCTCGACACTGCGGGCACTTCTTAGTCTCACTGGCACGGGAACATTTTGTACTATGCCTGTGAAATCAAATTTTTTCACTAGACCCTCAATTGTTGATCTGATAAGACGATTATGACGACCATAAATTGGACGTAGTGCTCTTAAAGTTGAGGCCAGTCTGAATATAGGTAGTAAATTTTAAAAATTTCGACTCGTTGTTGGATCGTATTCCTTTCCGTGATGAAAAGCAAATCTTATTGAAGAGAAATGTTAAAAGAGCGGGAAAAATATAGTGACGTTTGCTGTCTCTATCGGTCTACTATTGAAAACCCTGTTATATTTTGTGACATAATAATAGCACTTTTAATGGATGTTAAACTTTTTTTTTGATAATTTTTTTTTTTTAATATTTTAAATACTTCTTTTATTTAAGTATTTTTCACGAAACAGCTCAGATTTGCTCAGTGATTACTCGTAGATAAATAATCCCATATATCCCTATAGTTCTTCATAAATCTGCCTGTCAATTTTTTGAATTTATCTAAATTTGTATTTTCAACCAATTTTGTAGTAAAATTCATTTAAAAAAAATGCCGCAATTTTATGAAAATTTTATTATTCTTTCGACTGTGTGCCATTAAGAAAAAATTTGTTTAGGTTTGAAGGACTCATAAGCGAAGAATTACTACAGTTATCGGGGACCTGTTTTTAAAGTTGTCAGAGATTGCGGTATTTTGTTTTCATTCGATATTGTGAAATTATGCCAACGCTTCTTTCAACCGTAGAAACAGGTTTCGAACTCATACCACGATTTAGCTTCTTCAGCGATTTCTATCCATATTGTAAGGTAACTTAATTATAAAGTTTTTATCGCATCAAATAGGGTCATGAGACATTAAAACAAACTTCTAAGCTTTCCTTTATATTTTTGAATTTGCACCAATTTTCCAATTTTTGCATTCTTTACATACATCAAAGTTTATGTTTGCACCTTTGCTGCATAGATATTCTCATTTGCATCGTAGCAACCAGATTTTTGGTTATCTACGGTACTGCCGTCGTACATGTGCACAACCGCACAGGCGAACTTAGACAGCTCCATATTAATGTATATAGTACTTATGTATATGGGAACGCATGACCGCAACTTGATTTTTGAGTAGTTTACACTGGAGAGAAGTGCAAAAGTTAAAAGTGTGGCTACTGCAAATGAACAAATAGCCCACAAGGCAAGCAAGCAGAGCAAATGCTGTATTTGACTTTGCAATTAACTTCATGTTAGTTTTATCCACATTTCCACCTTCGCTTGAAAACAGGTGAGTAATGTTCATGTCTATGTGGTTAGCCGTTTCTACGGCTATAATTTGAAGTTAGAGGGATGCTCCTTACGCTATGCATGTGGGAATAAATTTTGAAACTACATATACACATGTATATCTATTTTTACATATATAAACTACTTTTCATAGTTCTAGTTCTTAAGAACCTTCTTCGAAACTAAGGAAAAATGGCTTTGTATCAGTTTTCTTGAATTAAATTTTCTCTTTAAAATAGTTAACCACAATTATTCGAGGTACGACAATTAAGTAATGAGACTGGTTCCATAAAAACGTATATTTAAAAATTATTCTACAACTCTGCCATCCCCTTCAAAGTAGTCCCCTTGGACAGCTATACAGTGATTCCAGCGCGTTTCCCATGCTTCACAACATTTCTGGAATGCTTCAACTGGAATGACTGCGAGTACCTTCGTCACGGCCGCCTGGATGTCCGTAATGGACTCAAAATGGGTTTCTCTGACCACCGATTTTGTTTTAGGAAACAAAACAAGTTACAGGGTGACATGTCGGGTGAATAAGGCGGCTGTTGCAACACGGCGATCCCTTTAGAGGCCAAATACTGGGACACGCTGAGGGCGGTGTGGCACGGCGCGTTGTCGGTATGAAGGATCCAGTTACGAGCGATGTCTAGGCGCACCTTGTTGACTTGTTTTCGCAATTTTTTGAGTACTTGGCAATAGTAGACTTGATTCACAGTTTTCCCGGGTGGAACGAGCTCTATCAAAAAAAGCAATAATCATCGTTTTCACCTTCGACTTGATCATGCGAGCTTTTTTCGGGCGGGGGGCGCGAGGAGACAACTATTGTGAGCTTTGGCCTTTGGTATCCGGGTCTAAGAACACTATCACCATACACTCTTATAATTTTAGCGTACGTTTCCGCTGTTTCGCCCAATCTGGCGCAAAATTTTATCCCAACGCGTTGCTCTTGATTTCGTTTTTCCATTTTCGTGACGAGCACTACAAAACACTTCTACTTAACTTGACGCAGCAGGCGAACTAAACAAGCTAGAGCGATGGTACATATGTATATCAATGGAGAGGAGAGGGATGCTGGAAAAAGAGAGAGGGAATTTCAAGGTCACAGGTTTACCACAAGCGGGTCAATAAAATAATAACCTAATTGTCCAACTTCGTATATATATTTTAGGCCCTGTTGGTCCAACCAGAAGAACCAATGAAAATTCGCCACTGTATTGGGTAGTATGAGATCTTAAATGTACAATAAACTAACTGATCCTCTTAGACAAAGTAGAAATAGAACTGCTTTTCACTGTCTAAGCCAAGTGGAAGACACTCCTGATATAAGTAATTTCCTGCTTTTAAGCCTTGATTTTGCTTTTTTGGGAATATTCAAGCCTCTCACCAAAGCCTGTCATCTTCAAATTCAAAGCTTGCTTTCCATTGAGTTCAGTTATAAAACCGTCTTCATCCGAAATTGCCTTGTCTTTCAACTTAGCAGAAGCCTTGTGCAAAGCACGAATTTGTATTAATTTTACATTCATTGGGACCGTTTTTTTACGTTCACGCAACCATGGGGACAGATAGTTCGCTTCTGACTTTAGAACGCCTACAAACGAAGGTTTTTTGGCTACCCTGAGGATACTTTGTCTAAGACCGGAAGTCGTGAGTTGCTTGAGCGATATTTGCAAGAATTGTTTCTGGCCACTCCCAGATGAATGGGGTTCAGCGAACTTTCCTCACTAGCTGAATTACTAAGGTATAAGTAAAGAAGTTAAGGCTGCCAATGTTTGGTGAATGTTAGGCTTGAGTTTGGCTTTAGACTAAACAAAATTAAATATAACCAACCTACGAATTGGAAATCATAGTTTCATAGCAATAATTTGGTAATTTTTAAAAACAAAATTTCCACTTATCTAAAAGAGTATAACAAAAACTTTTGAGAAGCTAATCGTTTAAAAAAGTCTACCCACAGGTTTTAGGAATTTTAAATATACATGCAAACATTATTAATAGTGCTGCCAATTAAAAAAAAAATTGTAATTGTATTTTAACGTTCAAAATATCATATTCTTATAATAAACCAGAAGCTACAAGCAATTTATTTATTATTATTTTTTTGTAGTCTTAACATCATACGAGTTCCTCTCTAGAAACGAATTTCTAGAAACTCCTGGCATTTTGCCAGCAATGTGTGGTTAATAAAAACTTCCTTCTACGTTACTAAAATGTTATTTGAAAGTTTCGTAATTAAATTGAATTAACACGCATACGTGCACACACCAAAACCTCGAAATTCCAATGCAGAATACACGAAAATGGAGTCAAGAATTTGCAAACGCACACACGTGTGCATATTATTACTTTGGAGGGGTTAAATTTCGCTTATGAGAGGGTGCCAATATACAATATTATGAACGAATGTTTGCACTAACGAAGAGACATTACGTGTAGAAATAGTTGGTAAATTAGTGGTTTTGTGTTTTTTTACAAAAAAAAAATTTCTTACCTGGAGGAAAATTTTTAAATTTTAAGAAATTGCAGGAAAATTTAAATTAGATTTTTTTTTATTTTCTTTAAATTGTATATTTTTTATATTCTTTTCGCTATACCGAAAATTTAAAATAAAAAAAAAAATATTTCTCACTTCATTTGGGCATGCTCCACATTATCTGCCATAAATTATGCCATGCCTGTGGAGAGAGTACCATATACTCACATAAGTACATAAGTATGTGCACACAATATGCATTTACGTAGAAACAGATTTGCATAATTGCCTACTAATATATTATCATAAGTGAAATGTGTAAACAAAATCTTGTTTTGATTTCCACAATAAATTACGAACTATGCAAATGACAGCGTGTTGATGCGCAATCTCTCACTAACCCACGTCGGTAAACAAAGCCAGCGTTTTGGTATTCAAATCGAAAGCACACATTGCTGAATTCCAGCCAAAGAAAATAGAAAAAAAAAAGCTAACAGATCTTTGTTTTTGTATCTGTGGTTTAAAAAAAAATCTTCATTTGAAGGAGTCGCTTGCTCCATACTAAAAGTGCGGCAAGGTGACAAAACACGCGCCAACTAAAATAAATAGCACGAAAAATAGAAATCATAATAAAAACAACAAATTTATTTAGGCAAAAGTAGCGGTAAATCCCACTTGGCGCTGCATGTTGATTTCAGGCGAAAAGCAAGCGCGTGGAAAGTACACCGCCAGTGCTCAATTTTTATTATTTTGCTTCTATTTTTCTTTCTTTTCCTTCTTGTCCTGTTTTAATGTGATGCTTGTGCGCAATTGTGGCTCACTTGAGGCACTCTTGAGACGCAAAAGTACAAATACTCGTAATATTGTAAAAATTCATATTAGGTTGGCACTTTGCAGCACCAAATGTGGCCTAATTTTTTTGAAAAAATTGAAGATATTTTTCTATCATTTATTATCTATCATCTGCGTATATCATGTTTTGTATATGATTTCATTTCTTTTATGTGGTTTACGAAAAATAACTATGAACTGAGCGTTAAGATACAAATGTGCTGTTATAAAATAATTTTTGCAAACGAGAATTAATTGTTTTCTTTTTAAAGTTGGCATGGCGTCTGTCAAACCTGTGCAATAACCTTGCAGTCAGTAAACAAACAACATCATATTTTTTCATTATGTTGAAAATGTCAAATTTTGTGTCTAAAAGTGTTGATTTGCGGAAACACCTCATTTTTTGTTTCTATTTGAAAAAAAAAAGTGCTGCAGTAGCATCGAATGCTTGTCTAGGCATATTGTGATCATGCTCTATCAGAAGCAATATGCAAAAGATGCTTTCAACATTTCTGAAATAATAAATTTTGATGTTAGAAATGTAGAACCTGGAAGACCAGCAAAAAAAAATTTGGAGACGCCGAACTGCAAGCAATATTTGGTGTCATATGACTTGAATGAAAGGCAAAGGGAAAAAGGGTGAGAAAATACTTATAAAATTTGGTTTCAAGGATACGAAAGAAAATCAGTTTTACATATAGTCGTCACTGGTTATGAAAAAAGGATTTATTTTAAGAATCCTGTTTTTCTTGCGTTAATGCGAGACAACCACAACATCTACTGCAAAAGCGGTCCGATAAGGAAGCAATGCTCTGTGCTTGGTATATTCTGAACTTCTAAAACCCTAGATGAGACTGTTAATACTTATCGCTACAGATAACAAATGGTCAGTTTGAATCATGTGTTGATCGAAAAGCGCCCAGTATGGATAAGAAGACACGGTAAAGTAATTTGTCTTAGAAGCAAAATCGGTTCAAGATACAATAAAAATACTTGGTTGGGTGTTGCTACCCCACCCGCTGTATTTACCAGACTTGGCCCCTTCCAATTACCATTTGTTTTCATTGTTGGGACAAAAGACGAAAATTGGATGTCTGATTGGTTTGCTCGAATTAACCTAATTAGATGACCTCTCTTCTCGAATAGACTTCTCAGAAATGATGCAGATATATTAAGATTTTTTATAAAGTTCTTATTTCGCAGGGAAAATTGTTAGGAAAAAAATAATTAAATAAACCTTTTAATCTAAATATAATATGAAGTGGAAAAGACAATTGAGCTTGTTGAATTGAATCTAAGGAGTATAAATACTGAAATGTGCTGCCCGCCATATAAGCTCTTTTGTGAGTCTTTTTTGTTTTGATTTGTTTGAAGAAAAATTTCAAAAAAGCTTAGAAAACTAAATATTTTTGAAATAATATTAGAATTATATATTTTTTTAAAGTATTTTAATTTCGTAATTTTCTAATTTTGCAGGAAAATATCTCTCCATTAGTAGTTGAGATATTGTGGATATTAATGTACATAAAAAAGACATCCCTATGATACGAATATATACCCAAAGAAGCACGTATTGAATTTGAATGCAAAGTAATGGAAAATAAGACACTCTTGTATATTTGTTTGTACATAAAAGTACATACATACATATACATATATATATATATATATATATATGTATATATATTTTATCACCCTAATGTATATATATATAATATATTTTTATTTTTTTCTTTCGATTGGTACTCGGAAAAATAAGTTTTTAATTGTAACGGGAAGGTCCTCCTACATACAGTTTTCAATTTTTTCTTATTATCAGATAGAAAAATTTATATCTCGCTTCCAACTACTTGAAAAAATAGCTTGTTCCTTAGATTTTGTAGGAAATTGAATGCTCTAAAAAAAGGTCTCCTATGATTTTTTCGTAAACCCAACCGTTTAAAAGATATTAACAGTTAAAGTTTGATTATTTATGGAAAATTTTTTATTTCTTATAAATTTTATAACTCAATGAAAAAAAATTATTATGAAAGTGAAACTGTTTCTACGCAAACGTATATTGTGTGCACATATTTATGTACTTATGTGAGTATTACAGTGAGTCGGCGAGACTCTACGGCAAATCACTAAATTTGAATCTGTCCTGTCAACAGTTGAACGCTCTCAAGGAAACAATCACCCAGAAGAGGATAGCTTTTGGCTATGTGTGGGAAATTGCGTTCCATCAGAGCAATGTCAGGTCAGATACAACGACAGAGAATATCTCAAAAATCTTTGGGAACTTGGTTGACAGATTCTCAGGTGTCCACATTATAGTTCGAATCTGGCAGCAATTGATTACTACCTGTTCCTGCCTGTGGTGAATGATTTTGCTGGTAATCGAAGCTTCTGAAAATCGATTGTCTTTATTTTTTAACAATTGAGAATAGGGTTTATATTTATATATTAGTAACATTATAACAATGGCAACAAGTTATGAACAGAACGGTACATATATGATCTTTTTTAATATATCTCTACTTTATAAATACTTCATAAGTAAAAGAATAGTTCGTTTATGTCAACAAAATAAAAAACTCGCAAAATATTTTTAATTTCGCCGATTTTTCTGGCCTCTTTGTAAAAAGAATTTTCACTGTCTATTTCGCATTTTCTCCTTGACAAATGCTCGCTTGTCAATATAGTGAAATTCGGCTTATATGTATGAGTATATTTCTATACACTTCAGTATCCACCAATATGCTATTGAATTAAATTTTAATGCCAAAAATCAAAAGGCACGTTCAACAGTGTGGTTGATTGTTGCTAATACGCATACTGGTGACTCTCACCGAAAATTCCATTTACCATTGTTATTATTTGTTGACGCACATCTATGATCCGGGTTTTTTTTGGTCGGTCGTTCCGTGAGTTGGCGCAACAGGCGAATGACGCAACCCGGCAACATGGTCATTAAAATAAATTAAAGCTCGTTGTCATGTCGATTTGCGTAAAGCAAAAACAAACTAACAACTGAATGCAGAAATAAATAAATAAAATAACTGCGAATTTTCAATACAAAAACCCAACAATGGTTGTGTGTTGGTGTGCCTTAAATGGCGGATTTCGGTGTTTGGTGCATTTTTAATTGCATGTTACAATCACTGCTGCATTATCAATGTTGTTATTGTTATTTTGTTTTTGTTGTTGGGTGCTGATGCGCTTTTCTGTGCTAGATTTAATTAATATTATACCACTGCAGCGGATTTACATGTCATTTTACATGCGCATAAAAGTAGTCGAACGCAACCCAGTAGGAAGTGTGACTCATTTCGTGTACATTGACTTAGTTACATACACAAATGATATTTGTATAAAATTGAAAAAAAAAATTAAATTTTGTAATTTTTTTAAATAAAAAAAATTCCATGTGATTATGGAAATTAAAACAAAAATAAAAATAAACCGCTTAAAAATTTTTTTAAGGGAAATTTCTTGGTAAATAAAGGTTGAAGACTTGAGGTTCTCCCTCCAGCGGTTAACAATTTCAAACTATCTCTGAATAGTCTATCTTGCACAGGAATATTTACTAAATTTGGAAAATATTATTACCAGCACAATTGCTACAATCGGAGAACCATATCATATAGCTGCCTTAAAAACTGACCGACCAAAATTAAGCTATGAAAATCTGCCTGCGAAGGGTGTTATAGCTTATGTGAAGATATAGTCAATGTTATTTTTTGTAAAATTTATTAACTAATTCTCCTAAAATCGATTGTATTATAATTAACTTTCCGTTACATACTTAATTTGGTTAACCTTTTGTGCAACACGAATTTCGGTTATAATGAGCGCTGACGGTTGGCTAGCTTTACTGTCTGTTATGCTGCATATTTTCTAACTCAACATGTACTAATAGTTTTTCGGGGTATTCGCGCTTGACAAGCTTAGTGGTTGATTAATGTGTGTTTGTACTAGTCAAAACTACACATTATTATTGCGTAACGCATCACGAGTTTTTCAGATTAAATATGTAAATTGGTATATTGGGTTTTTGGAATTCTATTTTGTTGACCTTATTTTGTTATTCAAGCTAATTGTGTATATTTCTGGCAATTATTTTTATACTTATAATATCAGAGTGATAACAGCTTTAAAACTAAGTATATGAAAAATGTGATCAAGTTGGTAAGACCTATTATATAAAGAAGGTCTAGTAAAAGATAATCCATTAATTGATATTTAGAATAGTTATAATCATCCATTTTACTTGAAAAATTTGCTGTCATTTGACGGTAATTTCATAAATCTACTCTTATAGAAACCCTCAGCCACTAGGCAAAAAACTAAATCATTCAATTTTCACAAGGTTCTGCTGAGACCAGCTTTATATTATATATATATATATATATATATTATATAATATATCCATAGATAGGAACAGGTAGTAACAACTTGTAACTATATTGACATAACGGGCTATCTATTTCCATGTTCCTACTTCTTAAAGAAAAAACACAGTTACTTCAAATTTAATGTAGAATATTTATTATCATTAGAAAGAATATTCTTTGACATTTACATTTCGAAGATGTTTTTCTCCAAGTTCTGAATAGAAGCGGAATTGTCCGCATGCCGAGAACTTCAATTTCAGTCATCAAATAGTCTGTTATCATATGGCGTTAGCAGTGGACTATTACGACTATTGACTATTACGATCGCACCGGCATCACTTTTTGAAGAAATACGGACCGATGTTTGATTTGCATTTCTTTAGTTTGCTCTTGTCGCAATTGCAACAACTTTTCTTGTTTACATAGCTATTGACCCAAAAATTGGCCTGAATAAAATTTGGTTCGGAAACGTCGGATCTTTTTGTATTTTTCAATTGCGTACAGAGCGAGGCGATGTCACTTTGGAAGGTCGAGCGACTTCCATTTAAGATTTTGATATAAAATGCGCCAAATAGTTTCATATGTCAGTCCAAGTTGCTGCGAAAGGCGCCGAAACGACTCTCCACGGTCCTCGTGTACACTCTCAGCTACGGCTGCTATACTTTCTCCACTACGTACTGGGCGTGGTCTATTCGAACAAATACTTGTACAAGGAGTGTTCCAAAGTAAACCGGACTTTTTGAGTCGAGCGCTCCTGCTGGTGCCATCTATACGTCGACTAGTGCGTTAAAATCTGATTGCCTATATCGTAGCAGAGTGTACGAGTGGTTACGACGTTTTCAAAGTGGTCGTGAGGACATAAATGACGATCACCATGTGGGCCAATCAAAACCGTGATCAGCGGAAATTCCATCAAAACTGTGTGCGTGAGTTCATCAAAAATAAGCCGAAATCATCATTGTAATTCATGGAAATAGGATTGAACATCTCCAAAACATCGACTTGTCGATTTTTGATTAAACATTTTGGCTTACGAAAGATGTGTGTACAGTTTGTTCCGCACAAATTGACTGACAACCAAACATTGCTCAGAATCCAACATTCAAAGGACATCTTTAAAGAGTTCAAAAGGGATAAAATCTTCCTTTACAATATTGTGACTGGTGACGAAACCTGGTGTTTTCATTATGATCCCGAAACGAAAAAGAGTGCTCAATGGAAGACACCGGACAAGCCGAAACCCAAAAAATCGCGCATAGAGAAGTCAAAAGTGAAGACAATGCTGGTTTGTCTTTATGATTCCCAAGAGTATTGTTCACGTTTCCAAAACTCAGATTTTAAGCATTAACCACTCCCCATATTCACCTGATATGGCACTGTGCGACTTTTTCTTTTTCGTAAAAATACATTTGCTAATGAAAGGAAAGCGTTATGCAGACGTTCAAAAGACTTATTATCAAAAAGCTGAATTGAAGCAGAAGGAGACTATTTTGAATAACATAAATTGATTTTGCCTTCTCTTTACTTTGGAACACACCTTATATTATCCCATAATTAATGCTGGTTTTCAAGGTGGGTGATGGTTTTGATGTTGTTAATAGAAGTACGCTCAGGCCAATTGTCTTCGCCATAAATTGAGCGAAGCGTGCCGAACACATTATTTATAGATCATGAATTTTAGTAATAAAGTCATTCTATTTTTAAACGTTAATTAGTTGTTACTATCTATACTATGGTGATGGCCTGGCGTTGTCCTGATGCAACACAATACATTTCCTATTGGTCAAAACGCGTTGTTTGTGGGCGTATTCTTCAGAGTGGGATTGTTTACAGCACAGATTCAAAGAACTTAGCCACGGGAAGCAGCTCTTAGTAGCGGATTCCTTATCAATCCCTCTCAACACATACCAAAACCTGCTGACCGTCTATACTGGCTCATGGCAATTCGATTACCACATGTGATACCCACACATTCAGCTTCTTTTTGTGTCGGGCTTTATTTAAGTGATTATCAACAGGTTGCTATGCAATGTCGTATTCCTGCTCAATTGAAGCAGTGCCATTTTGATGATTTAGATTATCATGTTTTACATATTTTCGGTAATTAATTTGTTAACACGATGCTCCTCTTCTCTGCTCCTTTGACATCAAACTTAGTTGATGGAAACTAAAGTTTCGCGTTTTTCCAGACCGTGTACAATATATTTCGGTTCTGGCCCAAATTTTATAAACCAATGTGTTTGCTCATTATACATTTTTCATTTAAGTTCTTTTCTCAATTTTTATTAGTTATACTTTTTTTCATATTTTGACGTCCGATTATGAAACTAAGGTAATCCAAATGACTTACGTATATATCTCGACAATATGTGCGCCAGGTGGCTTACGATTTGACTGAAATATATTTTTTTCATTCCTTAACGTATTTATTATCTATTTTATATTAGTGGAACTTCATCCACTAACTTCAAGCATTCATTGAAATTCCAAGCACTTCTTCAATTTTCAACTAGACAAATGGTAAATAAAGCGTTGACGGTGGGAACTGTTTTACTTATTCCATGAAAGCCCTGCCGACAGCTGTGCAACACGCGCCGCGTCTTAAAAATGTTTACCTCAGACCAACCAGCGTCGAAAAAATCTGAATAAAATAACAACAACAAAAAAAGAATCGCAAAAATTTGCCACTAGCGCCGACGACTGCTGCGTCAGACCAGACGCTAACGGGTCCAGCTGCTCTGATTTCGTTTTATTTTGTCTCAAGGCTTTCCCCATTCGCCTTCGGTGCACGTAAAATAATCAAAAATCAACTTTATGGAAAATATGCAAATTGTAATGTTTTTTATGGTTACCTTTTCTTGCTGTTTTTACTGCTTCGCAATCCTTTACGCTTTTTATGTCCTTTAGTGGCCATCGTTTGTGGTAATTTTGTGGAATATTTCGCCATTTCGCTTGCAATTTCGCCAGTCAAATGACAGTGTCTACATATAATGGTAAGGAATTTATTGTTTTCACTTCGAGCGCTTACTACAGCATTGGCAAATAATCGAAGTTCTTTACTAGGGGCTGTTGAAGGCATGCATTTGCCGTCACGATTTGGCATTTAACTTTAATGGTTGAAAGTGAAAGTTTCTTTCATCTATTTTACATTTTTAATGTTCGTGAAATTGTAGTTTTTCTTTTTACCATTTCATTGTCTTTCAATGGGAGTCTTGATTAATAAAATTTTTATATATGTATACATATTGTATTAAATAGGCATTTTACAGCTATTATAACTTAAACTTTTGTTTTCAAATATCTCTGTTGGCATAAACTTTCGATCGTTTATAAGAACTGGTGCTCGATAAGAGGGGAAAAGCCTTTCCATATGTCGGAACAGTATTCATGTAGGCCAGAATTTGTTTGAAGATATATTATAAGTTTATAACTTCAGTGGTAGCCATCAGCTAACTTCTAGCCCTAGCACCACATTATATATTGAATAACCTACTATTTCAGAAACTAAGCCAAAGAAGTTAATTAAAACTTATCTTTCATGGAGACGAGGCTCAGTTTTTCGCAGAAGCTTTTTCAGCAAAATGAAAGGTTTTAGCTGTGAACTATTCTTCTTATTTAATTTCAATTAATTTTAAGCGTTCCTCATACCAATTAAGCCACCAATCAAAATCAAATCAGGTTCCATAGATAAATTTTTAATACCATTCGGCTAGGCGTCAGCTTGAGACCTTCGCATAAAAATATTTTATAAATACATAGTCACTGCCGAGGTCACACTCGAATAGCAGATAACTACATTGCGGATCAGCTGGTAGAAAAAAGCACC
This sequence comes from Bactrocera correcta, assembly GCA_027475135.1. NCBI lineage: Eukaryota > Metazoa > Arthropoda > Insecta > Diptera > Tephritidae > Bactrocera > Bactrocera correcta. The sequence continues at coordinate 28,159,927 of CM050323.1, read as the reverse complement.
TTAACTCTGCTGTCAATATAGTAGCAATGAGTCGGATCTTCAGTACTGGTTACGATAAGTTCTTGTCGCACGATTGACCTAAAGTGGATTACGAAAAGTCTGGTGAGGTGGTGGCAGAAATAGAAAAAGTAGACGTCCTATTGAGCTGCAGGCGCTTTTTCAATTGCTTGCCTCAATCTCATCAGTTGTTGACAGTAAAAAGTATAATAAATTTTTCGACCAGGCTGGATTATCTCATAGTGGAGGATTCCTCTCCAATCCTACCAAGCACTCAGCATAAACTCTCGTAATGCCAATCCTGGCTTTGCCACCATTTGTTGTGCTTCACCACGCTTGGACCATGATCTTTTTCGCACATTATTGTCGTATTTGATCCAGTTTTCGTCTCCTGTTATCATTCGCTTCAGAAATGGTTCGATTTCATTTTTGTTCCGCAAAGAGTTCAAGTACCCAAAAATCGAGCTTCTTTTTGTAGGCAGTTTCTTTTTTAAATAGTTCAAAACCGGTTGATGGTGAGTGTTAAGTTCCTTCGCAAAAACGAAAAGACTTTTTCGTTTACCCAAAATATATATCAGTCCTAATACGACCCCCCACTTAGACCTCAGACCTCAGCCAGTCAGTATAGCCTTACCTAAATACCGTTTCCATAATGTAGTGGAACTATGTCGAAAAACATTCGCTTTAAGCCCAAATTCAAATAACATTCGCTTTATTCGTATAACAACTTTTCAAAATAACATAAAATCCGGAAAAGACAAAAACTTTTCAAGTAACTTTCTGAAATTATTTTCGCATTAAAAGAGTTAATTGGCAGAGAATACAAGTTGCTTTGCAATTTCTACATAAACAAGGGATTTTTGTTTGTATGTATGTATGTCTTAATACTGCTGCTACAGCACTAAGTGCTTTGATAAGTGTACTGCTAAAGTGGAGAGGCTTCCGCCAAAAGTGCAGCTTATCATTTTGTTGCATACATCCAACAACTGGGTACTTAATCTATGCGAAATGTATTCATTGCAGTGACAACTTCAGGAAGTTTTGACAACTTGGCATCCTTTTTAACTCAGACTTGACTTGACTTGATATGCCGGCACTGATAGTGTTCAACCATTACAAATACAAGGTGCATGCAAAACTTGGCATTTGTAGACGCAATGCGAAATGCGAACGAGATGAAAGTGTTTTTAACATTTCACCGACATTTGCAGCTTGAGAGTGTGTGAATTTGCATCTGTGATGGACTGCGTAGTGTTATATTTTGTATGTGGATATATAGGAGCGCATAGAACTTGGGCGTATCAGTCAAACTTGCCATGTGCATATGTACATATATTGCGGCATTATACGAGTAATGCTGCACCTGAAATATACAAATATGTACATATGTATGTATATGAAACATCTGAATGAGCATACAGGAATACAGGAATATAAGCTTGCACGAGAGTCGACTAATAAGTACCTAGTCTCAATGGCGAGAGGTAGTTGCTATCGTGAAGCTTACTATCGTGGATCTTTGGACATGGAGGCATCACTGGAAATGATCAAGCTGATCGCCTGGCGAAACAACATGTAGTAACCAGTCCGACAGGACCGGAAAGGTGTTTCCCCATGTGCTCTTACACTTTATGAAACGATCTACGGAAAGAGGAAATGGCTAGTAGAAAAGACATTGGCAACAAGTGTCTGGGCTTTGATGTTCAGCGTCTGTTTATAGGGAAGTTCGGTAAAAAAAAAAAAAATGGTTAAAGAAACTAATCGCTCTTCACAGAAATAAATTAAGAATTTGAAAAAATTGAGCAAAGTGAACATTGAAGACAGATCGTTGACTCTTCTTCTGCGATGAGGTTTCTAGTAACTCAGCCCTAGTTCATCAAAGACCAAAGAATAATCGAAACAATGAATTTCATCTGGCGAACCTGAACTGATTAAAGTGAGAACTGTCCGCCATCAATGACCGTCGGACCGCCCTCGTAGATATGTGCTGGCAGCTTTGCACTTTCGCCCTCCTATCCTGCCAACAAGCGGATTCATTGCCTTGCCTGCTATCTATTCTGCTTGTCTCTGCTCCGCCAAGAAGACGTATCATCATCACCACAGCAAGGTTTAAGGGAGAGGGGTTCATAACTCCATGCTAATGTGCAAATGTGTCTGTGCGAACAACTATGCAAAACGTAATCACGATAGTTGCCCTACAAACGCTGCTGTTTGCTTTTCCCACCTCTTCCGCAGAAAAATGTTCCTGCTACACTTGCACGTGTCCTAAAGAGCCCACAGCATGCAAGCACCTGCATGAGCCAGCTTGTTTTGCATTTGCTTTCAGTTCACAGCCAAATCTTATCAGCCATTGCCGTCACTCAGTGCCTCCGTTACTGACGTTGCTCGTGTCTTAATATCAACTGACGTATTTATTTGCTCGTTACACGGTAGCAAATAGTGCTCGTGTAATGTGGGCGATTTTTGGTCTTTTTCTCTACCTATTTTTCTCTAATGCAGTGCTAAGTGAGATGTGAATGGACAACACGATTCTGCGAACCTCATTATGGGAAGATCATGTGTGAGGCAATAATATGCTGTGGTGGTTGTTAGAGTGTCCGTTGGAAATGGGACTACCTTTGGTCGATTGAAAATTATCTTATTATTTATTGTAAAGGAAAACATAAGCTTTATTTGGTTAGGTTAGTTTATTCCGGTAGGCCCTTAAGCCACGCATAAGCCAGTTTGGTCCTTTGCGATACCTCCAAGTGGTTTAGTTGGGGGCATCAAGAGGAGTAGCCATCCGATGCTTGCGCTTGACGCGAATTTTAACAGAATCTGCGACCTCACTACAGGTACCTCCTCCTGTGTATCATACCATTGGGACCACAGCTCTTTAAAGCGTAGTCTTCCCAATGCGGGACAAGTGCACGAGAGAGGGTTTATTGCTTCCTTGGTGCCTTGCTCTAGACATTTCCTGCAGTCTTCTCGATCTGTCAGCCACATTCTGCGGCCGTTTGTTGGCACCAGACAGTCACCAGTTAGTATTCCGATCATATTCCTACAGTCTCTTCTATCGAGTGCCAGTAGGAATTTTATGTACTTCCTATCTACAGTTTTGCAGATGATTTCATTGCCCTCGATGTCTTTGTGGCCTAGCACCCAGTGGAATTGCAGTTGCTTACTTCTGGCAATACTTTCCACAGCTGTCCTGCATCCCCAGACACTTCTGGCCGATATGCTTTACGAGATTACTTCGTTGATGGTCGGCTGTCTATGTGGATTCTTTTAAACCTTATTACGGTTGAGTGAACTTTCGCACACGAAGAGAAAGGTGTTGTGGAACAGAAAATTTTTCTCATTGTAATATAATCTTGCTTGAGTCGTGGTTCTATTTTTCACGTCTGACAAATTAAGTACTCATGATGCAAAATAGTGTATCTTTGTTCATCAACGTTAAAATTAGGTTAGGTTTGCTTTATTTAGGTCTGAAATCACTTTGTGTTTATATATATTATTATTTTTGGAAGATAACTCATTAATCGGGTTATTGTAATGCAAGTCTCAATCTAACGATAGCCTATCCTTTACTAGGGATTCCCTCTGAAGTGTATTCTATAAGTTGGCTGTAAAAAAAGCCGTTAAAAAATATATTGATGTTTCCCAGTTAATCTCTCAGAAACTCTTTTCATTTCTAATACGAGATTTTTTCCGCATAATACGTATGTATACTCTCACCTATCGACCATTTTTGAACCCGACCCCTTTAGATTTTGCTGAAACTTATCCATCCTTTTCTACCCTTCGAAAAACATTTTTGAGAATTTTTTCAAAATTTTTTGTCCAACTTCAAAAAGGTTATGAATTTTGCTATTTTTTGCTAAAAATGGCTTTTTTATTTTCAAATAGCTATAACTTTTGTAGAAATTGACTTTTGGGGATCTTTTTTTTTTAATTTTTGTTTTTGAATGAACTTTTCGAAAAAATACGCGATAAAAATTTAATACGATCAACTATATAAAATAATCGATTTTTTTTAAGTAAAATCGTAATTTTTTTTTTTGGAAGTTCGCCATTTTTTTTTTTTCTTAAAAAAAACTTCAATTAATTTGACAACTAACCCTGCCAATCCCGGAGTGAGCCGATTGTTTTTTATTATTTAAAAAAAAATGAAAAAAATTTTTATATTATATATGTATATATGTATGTATATATATATATATGTATATATGTATGTATATTTTATATGTAGTATTATTATAAAATGTACGTTCAAACGTAATTGCAAAAACGGAAATTTAGAGTAAGTTGCTTCATCGGCAATTAAGCTGCTTAGTTAGTAAGAGCGAGCTAATGAGAATAAACGTGCGAAGAGAATGCAACAAACGGCAATGAAAGCAGCAAATCATTATTAGCAATGACAGCAGTTCTTGCTAGACAGGCTTACAGTCAGAATGAATGAATTGCTTATAATTTTGTTTAGTGCAAGCGAGCCTCTTCGTAGCTTTGAAAGCCAATACTACTTGTAATATTTCACATATTTTAGTTAAAAATTTTTGAAAATATATGGAATTTCAATGGTTTTACGTAAAGGTTTAACGAATCAAATATAAAAAATTAAAAATAAATTTTTTTTCTGCTTTCTAACTTTGGTGTTCTTCTTTTAAGTTTTTTTTTTTTTAATTATATATCTGAGGAACACGTTTTTTCTCTCATAAATATATGTAGTTTATATTGAATTGATTGCTTACGTATTTTTGCGCGCAACGGTATCCTTACTTGCACACCGGTGTTCGCGACATGCAACTTTGTAAATTACGTTTGCAGCTTAATGAAGCATAAATTGTGTGTGGAGAAGTGTAATTAGTTGCTCATTACAATTCTCCCATTTCTTCATTAGTAAACGGAGAATCAGAAATAATGAAGCTAACAAACAACAAAAAGAACTGCAAATTAGGAATAAATGAAGAAATCATTTCTAGTGTTATGTGCATTGAAAGACGTTTTTTGGCTGTCGACATTTTGAGATCGGGTTCCTGTAACCATTAAACCGTCTGCAACCATCAATCGCTCATCTTTTCGACTGCGTACAGGTGTATACAGACTAAAAGAGAGTAAGGCTAATAAACATAATCGAGATAATTCTAAGGTGGAAAATTTGGCAGCGCCTACATGTCAATTTTCTTATATATGGAAAGCTGTCAGCTTTAATAATACTTGTAAACACTGGTTTTATCACACGAACTTTGTGATGATTTTTTTGAACGCTATCCAAAGTAAACTTACAAAATGAAGTTATGATATAATAATAATAATTGACAGATGGCAGCGTTAATGCAGTTAATTCGGATTAATTCAGAAATTAGTGAAGATATATCCGTTGCTAACTCCCATTTAATCCTCAAAATTTTAGAGAGTTAGCTGAATTTTCGTTGGTTACATTGTTAAAATTGGCCATTAGCTTAATCGATTGTGAATGAAATTCAAGCAATACTGACAACTGTCTTTCTAATTTTCAAAAATAAAACAAGAAGTTTTATGTTATGATGTTATTTTTTGATAGAGTCTTAAAAATAACATGTTGATATGTTTTTGTAATAAAAATGGCCTTGTAACTATTTCGCGGCTAACAAGCGCAATGTTTATGTTCTACTATCCATTTTCATTGAAAATATTATAAAAATAACTACCAGCTGTTTACAAGAGTTTCAAACTCGCATAGCTGCCGCCTGTCACCTACAAATTGGGAACTGATTAAGTGCGCAGGTAACCTGGACTAACGCTGCAGTCTGTCAAGGCAATTAGGGTGTAATATTCGTTTACTATACTCTCATCAGAATTTATATCCGATATATTTGGTTGCTGTGAGTGACGAACAAGACGAGAGTCAGGACATTTCTTTAAAGGAGAAGCGCTACTAAAGGAAATGGAGCGAAGGAATGCTATTATTGCTGAAAATTTAGAAAAGACCTTACAAAAGCCAGATATTCAAAAAAAATCAGGAATTTTTTTTTATATTAAATAATAATTTCGCAAAATTTTTCTGATGTTTGTACTTTTTAGAAAATATTTAATATTTGATGTCAGAAGAAATTCTGAAAAGTTTAATATTTTAATTTACTACTGCTGTTTGAGGACAATAACAGTTTACACTTTAAATGGCCGCAAAAATTTTGAATGAAAAAAATTAAAAAATTCCTTGAGAGGATATTTGAATATAATTTTTCTAATAAATTTTCTAACTAATTTTTCCTGGTTTTATTCTTTCAAATAATTTGCGTTCGAGTTATGGATGATGAAGCTCTGTTACCATTTCTGTTTTTCTTAAAAAATTAAATAATTGTCAAAAGTGTGTAAAGATGTGATCGGCCGAATAAAATTATTATCCAATTTAAGAAATAATTGCAAAAAGTATTTTTATTTACTTGAACCCTTAACATCACTGCTTAATTTAGCTATTAAGGTAATTTAACAAGTTTTGGCTTTAAATTTCAACATGCTTAATTGACCCATATTAATTTAATTTTAAATTGACTTGGGCTAATTAATATTAGGTTGAACAAAATTGAATTTAAAAAATTCAAAAAAAATTTTATTTTTTCGGTTAATTCATTAAAAAATGCTTCTTTTGTATTATTTCGACCATCGTTAATATGAATTAATAATCAAAAGAGAATCACTTCACTCCTTATAACATAATGATACTTTGAATAAGCAAACATAAAAATATATTTCAAAGCAACTAGTAATTTTTTTATAGTCAAATAAGCATTTAATTTAACCAAATAATTTAAACTTTAATAAACTGCAACATTCGATCTATTTATTTTAATTGTACGCGCTGAACTCGGCTAATTAAGTGCTGTGCCCCCAGACGTGGACACAATCATGAACATATTCCCTGCACTTATGTAGACTGGCGGAATTTCGCATTTCTCAGCACAACATAAATGAGCATATTGAAAGCACTTGAGAGTAATGCCATTGGCGAATACTTGTATATAATTATATAAATACCGTCGTGTGTGTACGAGGTATGACAATTAAGCAATGGAACTGATTCCATAAAAACGGTATATTTGAAAATTATTCTACAACTCTGCCATCCCCTTCAAAGTAGTCCCCTTCGAAAGCTATACAGCGATTTCAGCGCTTTCCATTCCATTTCCATTCTTCGTAACATTTCTGGAATGCTTAGACTGAGATGTCCGCGAGTACCCTTGTCACGGCCGCCTGGATATCCGTAATCGGCTCAAAATGGGTTCCTTTGATCACCGATTTTGTTTTAGGAAACAAAAAAAGGCTACTGTTGCAACACGGCGATCTCTTTAGAGGCCAAATACTGGGACCCGCTAAGGGCGGTGTGACACGGCGCGTTGTCGTGATGAAGGATCCAGTTACGAGCGATGTATGGGCGTACCCTGTGATTTACAGTGGACCGGTAGAACGAATTCTTTGTAGACGATTCCACGGCTATCAAAAAAGGGGCAATAATCATCGTTTTCACGTTCGACTTGCTCATACGAGCTTCTTTCGGGCGGGGGGTGCGCGGAGACAACCATTGTGAGCTTTGGCGTTTGGTATCCGGGTCTAAGAGCACTATCACCATACACTCTTACAATTTTAGCGTACGTTTCCGAAGCTGTTTCGCCCAATCTGGCGCAAAATTTTATCCCGACGCGTTGCTCTTGATTTCGTTTTTCCATTTTCGTGACGAGGACTACAAACACACGTCTACTCAACTTGACTTGACAGTACAAAATTTACACTTCTTCCTCTCAGCATTACCGACTTTGCTTGTTGGGGCGGATATTTGACAGACCAATGTTGGTGATTATGAGTTTAGCAAGCAGCTCCATCAGTTCACAATTAATGTCACCACCGCAAAGCGGCACCTAATAAATCGCTCACGCACTCAATATACATACATATACACAAACGTCTCAGAAGCGCGTTCTGTGCTATTTGCACGAAATTATTACCGTACACTTGTTTGTAGCCGAGAGCGCAATTGAACGCGAAATTGTCGAAAATGCGAAAATAGCCATGAGCAGTCGAGGTATAATTGCAGGCGCGCACAAATGGCAATAGGTCAACATTTAATGAATTATTTCACTTGACAACGCGTGCAGGGACCTGGCTATGTCCCTAGCAACGAGCAACGCCACATTTATGAAATTCACATTCAACGCGGCCTGTATTTGCTGCAAGCTGTGTGGCGTGCTTGCGTGTGTGTGTGTTCACCGAGAATGTGTGTAAATTATGTTAGGTCAACCGCGACTTACGAAAACCCACAACGCGTTCAACGGCTGCAGTGGCGGCGCTGGCGGTGGCAACACGCGCAACGCGTTGGTATGCAGCGCATTTGGTTGCTCGCCTGCGAAACGTTTTAATATGTGCCACACGGCTGGAGGCGAATACACTTGGCTAAGCCAACATGCTGCAGCGCATTAACTACAAAACATCATGCAGTTAGGTCTACAACCAGAATGTGTAGCTGCATATGTGAGTTCGCGTGTGCATTTGCCTACCTTGAAACAGAAGTAGAGAAATACGTGCAGGTCACTGCAGCACCGCCGTACAGTCGTTAATAAAGCATACGTGGATGCATAAATATATATGTATATACTTATATAATATATATATATACATATATATAGTGTATGTAGTCATACGGCTATTCAAGGCGCTGTGCTCCTAAGCATTTCAGGTCTTTTATGGTCGCACGCGCTTATACATAGCATATTTATATACACCTTCTATGTGTATAGGAATATGCGGAGACTCTCTGCTGCACTCAACTATATTAAGTCGGCTTTTCATGTCTTTAGGGAAATTTTAATTAACTGCGAACATCTGAAATCTACCAAAACGAAACGAGACATTTGAGGCCACGAACATGTTTATATTTTATTAAGGCAGCTGGCTATCTCTGTTATATGAAACATATACAAGGTGTGTTCCAAAGTAAACTTTTTGAATCTAGCACCCCCTAGTGGCGCCATCTATATGTCGACTAGTGCGTTAGAATCCTTTGGATTGGAAGTGACGTTATTGCGTTTTAAGTGCCAGTATGTTTGTGTTATCGGTGCGAAAATGAGCTTCCAACAAATAGCCAACCTTAGATTTTGTTTTAAAATTGGTAAAACTTTTACCGAAACATTTCAATTGATGAAATAAGTTTATGGCGATGATTGCCTATCTCGTAGCAGAGTGCACGAGTGGTCTCAACGTTTTCAAAGGATGAGGATTTTCGTGAGGATATAAATTACGATCAACATGTGGGCCTATCAAAATTCGTGATCACCGAAAATTCCATCGAAATTCATTCAAAATCAGCCGAAATCATCATTGAAATTCATGGAAATGGAATTGAACATCTCCAAAACATCGATTTATCGAATTTTGATCAAACATTTTGGCTTACGAAAGATGTGTGTACGGTTTGTTTCGCACAAATTGACTGACGACCAAAAATTGCTCAGAATCCAACATTCCAAGGACGATTATATGACCAAAAATCAATTTAACCCTTAACCACTCCCCGTTATATGCACCGTGCGAATCTTCCTTTTTCGGGAAAATGCATTTGCCCATGAAAGGAAACGTTAGCAGACGTAGAGGCCATTCAAAAGGCTTACACCGGCATCCTGGCAGCCGTACCTGTCAACGAGCTAAAGCAATCGTTCGACATGCTTTTGGACCGTGCAAAAAGCTGCTGCTCTATTAAAGCAGAAGGAGACTATTTCGAATAAAATAAATTGATTTTGCCGAAAAAACCATTTGTTCTGTTTTGTTTTAAGTCCTCTTTACTTTGGAACGCACCTTGTATATCGGAAAACGTGGAAATTATATTAATAAAATTGAGAGGACGTATTTTTCTAATAACAATGCATCTTTGTGCCTAAAATGACAAAAATAATTATAAATCTTGCCTTATCCCCATACGATTAATATTCAGCATTTTGATACATCCATTTAACTTTTCTCCATATACATATAGGTTTATATTTAGTATGCACATACTTATAAAATCGTTTGAAGTAAGTTCTCAAGTATTCTTCAGCAAAGTCAAAACCTAATGCAATCGGCTACTCTAATACCCCAATATATCCTATATATTTTGTTTCAACTTTCCTCCTCACTTTTAATCATTTAGGTTTGTCAAAACGCCAAAACTGAGCCCTTCCTTCCTTTTTTAAATTAGATGAAATACAAATATTAATATATATATATGTATCTATAGATAATAAACTTATCACGTTTCTTTGCTTTTGTCGATACATCACGTAAATACTTAAATTTTCGAGTGATGTATCGTTTCAATAATTCTTCTCTTTACACATCAATCATACGCCGTGTGGAACCACAAAATATGGGTGCAGTATGCCTATAAAAAATCCATGCAAATCAATACAAATTTGCAAAACCAATTTATGTCTTGGTATGTGTGCCTAGGCATGTAGTAGTTTTTCATGTTTTATGCAAATTATAAATCCGTAGATATGTTGACAGGTGTGGGATTTGTACGTGACGCAAGTGAGGTATTTCGCTATTAAGGCTTATACCATATTATTGTGGTTGATCATACGCCTCGGTGCCTACACACATCACACCCGTTTCAAAGGCACAAATATAAATATGCATGTATGTGGGCTAGGCAGGCTGATATTGGTATCACAGTTTCGAACTGCTTCCTCACACGCTGCATATTCCACCATTTGTGATTATTGAAGTATGGAATTATTTGAATTTACTAGTCAGCAGAATTGATGCATTGATTACTTAGTCGCATGTTTGGCGTGAATGAACATGACATATTTTCAATGTAACAGCTTACAATGGAATTTATAGTGAAAAATGTAGCAATAGCAGATTGGTTGCGAAAAAACTAATTTGAAAATGTATATATACACATACTTACATACTGTGCGCTTACATGAATGGGGAAATGAAAACGTTAAAAAGTTAGGATTTGTTGTAACAATCAATAACAAGTTTTATTGAACATTTTAATTTTACAACTTAAATTAATCAATTTTTTTTTTGGCATCTAATGTATTTGTTACTCTAAATTTTCGAAAATTATTTGGTAAGCTCTGAAGAAGATACGCGGTGTTCATTTCAGTAACGTATTGGAGGAGTGTGTATGTAATTTAGTCATGCAAGATATGCGTGTTTCAGATTAGGTTTTATCACATCTGTGTTTTTCCAACATCGAATTTAAAAAATGCTGTAAGTGGAAAAGAAAAAGTACTACGATTTACTACTGTACAACCATTTTTATTGTTACAGCTGTAAGTACTGAATATGCTTAAATTTGTACCATTTCATGAGAGCTGATTGTATCTGGCGTGATATAATTTTATTCTACAGTGAAGACTGTTTCGAGACTCATTATGGTATGAAAGAGCTTCTATATCATCCTTATCACAGAAAATGCCTCTCAAATCTTCAAATATTTATTTTCAAGTAAATAAATGAAAGATGAGAATAAAAAGGAAATTGATTTAAAGCTTCCAGCGTTATACAATACGGCGGAAATCCTACAATTTTTTCATGCTTCCGCAAACGATGGTTAAATATTTCAGAGCTATTTTTAATATTTTTTAAGTAATACCGCTACTAAACTTCGTGCTTTAACTAAAAAAAAAAAAAATTAAATAAAACATTAATTTCAGTTATAGTGTCAATAAAATTAAATTAATAAAATAAAAAATATACTTTTTTCATTTCTCTTACATTTGAAGCTAATTTTGTAAATCTCAGTAACTTTCAAATGATTTTGCTTAAAGCTGAGTGTGTTTTGTTTTTAATTTTTAATAGTTTTGTTAAATAATGTACCATCAACTTATTTCTAAATAAAATATTTCTATACCGCAAAAAGTGCCACTTGAAGTCTTATCAAATATGCACAACACTTGAAAATTTTGAGTGGCAAGCTTTGCGTGGCGAAGAGTGTGAGTTCACTCGGCAGAAAATTTTTATAATTTTCCGGAAATTATGGTAAATATATGGAAGAAAACCACAAACTGTCATTAGTCTTTGTTGGAATAATACACCAATTTTAGTGCTTAAAATTTCAGTTACATGATCAGATCGAAATGGTTAACTATAACAAATAGGAATATTGGTTTTGACATAGTTCGTGAAATTAGAGTCTTTTCGTTACCTTAGATGTCCTTCGGAGAGGTTCCATGCATGCAATTATTTCTTAAATTATTTGAAATGAACTTTTTTTTTAATTTTTCTACCTTGTTTGTGAAAACAGAGAAGACGAACACAAAAATAGAAACTAACCAAAGTAGTATTTGCGTTAATATACATAAACTGATGTTAGGGTGGTACTAAAATTGAAATTAGTACTATTAAATTGCTCCTGCCATCTTAATAAGTTTGTCAGTTTAAGAAATTCTGAACAGGAACCAATTATCCCGACTTCCTCCACATTTATACTCTAGAAACCGTAATTTTTAATATTTTCAACTTAGCTGCTCTGATGCCCTAATAGTAGAAGAAGTCGTTGAGTATTAGAAAATTGGTGAAAAAAAAATGTATATAAAATTTTAGTAACCACCCTAGTGATCCTATATATGCCTTTTAAGACTATTGTAAAGCAGGACAAAACAAGCTCGACGTGCAAACAAATAGAAACGTTAAATGTGTTGTATCAGTGTAGGAGCTATTACAATAGTGAGGGAGAGCAAACACATTGGTACATACTAACACTGCCATTTCATTATCTACGCCGAGCTGTACACGGAATCTAACAATTACATGCCAATATAAAATGTATTCTTTTGTATCAACCAATAAACCGAGCAAACGAATACTTTAGCGCTGCCGCGGCAGGAAGACTTGCCGTTATATTCACTGTTAGTGGGAGTTCTCCCAACCACATAGTCAAGCATTTTGCTCTAGCATTCTCAATTGTCATTCTCTGCTGAAGTATTTGGGTAAGAAGAGAAAGCAGTGAGTGAGTGAATTTGAAAATGAACCAACAAATCAATGTTGGATTAAAGAAAATCGAATTCGTTTCGAACGTTTCAATTAATTTCCAATTAAAAATACGTTACGTCAAGCCATTGTCCTTTGGAGTGGCAGCGCTAACAGTGGAATAGAATAATGATTCGGCAGGGAAATCGGAATGTAGTTGGTTTGTAGCCGCATGTGCGAACAGCAAGTGTAGTAAACTGGAGTGGAATTGAGTTTGAATAGGAAAAGAAAAAGATGTAAAAGATGTGTTGAATACAGAAGAAGAGGGAGAATGGAATTGGTAGTGCTTCAAATTATCCATTAAGTTGTTTATTCTTACTGCTAGGTGGGCGTAGTAAAACGTGACTTTGCGTACTTGGGGGGCTTCTGAACTCCTCATATATGTAACGGGTGATTTTTTAAGAGCTTGATAACTTTTTAAAAAAAAAAAACGCATAAAATTTGCAAAATCTCATCGGTTCTTTATTTGAAACGTTAGATTGGTTCATGACATTTACTTTTTGAAGATAATTTCATTTAAATGTTGACCGCGGCTGCGTCTTAGGTGGTCCATTCGGAAAGTCCAATTTTGGGCAACTTTTTCGAGCATTTCGGCCGGAATAGCCCGAATTTCTTCGGAAATGTTGTCTTCCAAAGCTGGAATAGTTGCTGGCTTATTTCTGTAGACTTTAGACTTGACGTAGCCCCACAAAAAATAGTCTAAAGGCGTTAAATCGCATGATCTTGGTGGCCAACTTACGGGTCCATTTCTTGAGATGAATTGTTGTCCGAAGTTTTCCCTCAAAATGGCCATAGAATCGCGAGCTGTGTGGCATGTAGCGCCATCTTGTTGAAACCACATGTCAACCAAGTTCAGTTCTTCCATTTTTGGCAACAAAAAGTTTGTTAGCATCGAACGATAGCGATCGCCATTCACCGTAACGTTGCGTCCAACAGCATCTTTGAAAAAATACGGTCCAATGATTCCACCAGCGTACAAACCACACCAAACAGTGCATTTTTCGGGATGCATGGGCAGTTCTTGAACGGCTTCTGGTTGCTCTTCACCCCAAATGCGGCAATTTTGCTTATTTACGTAGCCATTCAACCAGAAATGAGCCTCATCGCTCATCGGACACGGACGCGAAACACATTTCGAACCGAACACTGATTTTGGTAATAAAATTCAATGATTTGCAAGCGTTGCTCGTTAGTAAGTCTATTCATGATGAAATGTCAAAGCATACTGAGCATCTTTCTCTTTGACACCATGTCTGACATCCCACGTGATCTGTCAAATACTACTGCATGAAAATCCTAACCTCAAAAAAATCACCCGTTATATATCACACGTTTAATTTCAATGCTATAATTTCTGACTTTAAGCAAAGACTTCTGAATCTTTATTCTGATATTTTAAATAAAACATGAAGGCGGCCATAGAGTCATTATGTCAATAAAATCAGTGAATCAGTAAATCAAATTTTTCGAAAAACAGGGGCTTCTTATTACTAGCGATGATTCTTGGACGATCGAGTTTTTGGCAAATTGAAGCTAAACTCTAAAAAGACCATGTTAAATTAGGTCAAAAATAAATACTATGAGGACAGTTTTCCTCGATTTTTGAGATGTGGTGCACTCCGGGTACCTTCCGGCGGGCCAAACACTCAACAAGGGAGGCTATTTAAGAGGTTAGGGGTAGTTAGAATTTTCAAAAAATTATTTTTTTTTACATTTTCGTTAAGCGTAATATCTTAAAAATATTCTCTGAAAATTTAACGTTGATCCAATAATTCGTTTGTGAGTTATTCGACAAATAACAAAGAGAGCTCGGGCACTTCAAAGCGCTAGTGCGAAACTTTAAACGTTTTTTTCTCAAAACTATATTTTTTGAACTGGTGACAACTGTAACTCGAAAACCGCTCAGTAGATTTTAATGAAATTTACAAAGCTTTTAGAATACATAATAAACTCGGGCCTGATCGAAGGATTTTTTGGGTTTCAAAAATTTCGATTTTTTAAGACCAATTAACTGTTGCTTGTTTCCCAAAAATTTAGAAAGAAATTTCCTAACGCCGCCATTTTGTTAATTAAAAAAAAAAAAAAAAAAACAGGTCCGAGTTTATCTATTTATAAAACTAATTTTTTCTGTCCGATTTTTTTAGATGAATCTCCAAGGACTTATAGTTGTCACAGCAAGTACCTTTTTTTGGAACTGGGTCAACATAAACAACTATAACTTTGGAAACTATTTTTTTTTTTTTTTGAAATTTAAACGATTTAAAAGCAAAAAAAATACTGAAAATTCTCATTTTTTCGTGCCTCTGATTAGCCCTAACCCCTTACGGGTCATGCGTCATTTGCTCGAAGAGAAAAGTGTTTTGGGTAGATTGAAGATATTAAACTTGAATCGATATGTGTATTAAAGGCGATTCCGGAAATTGACCTTCGTCATAGTATGCTTAGTAGTAACTTAAGGCTTCCAGTTCTTAACTTCTAAGTTAATGTTGTTCTTGTTTATGTTTTCCTTACTGTTAGTTTTGAGGCCCTATGTTCCACCTAGGAACTACGGGAAAATATGTGTATATATTTATGTTGCCGTCTTAATTGGATTATTTCGTATTTTATACCAGAACCCAATCCACAACTTTCTTCGAGGACCTTATTTCTCGTTAAGGCAGCTAATTTCCGGCCAGTCATAAACAGCTTAGGTCTCTTTATTTACATTTTACAAATAACTTAATTTTTTGGAGAATAAATATTTAAACCTAACAGATTTCATCTTTAGCATACAAAACGAAACAAATACATTATAGTTAACAAACAATAGTTGCAGCAAATAAAAACGCAAACATACCATGAAAAAAACTTTGTGCTACTGAATGTGTGTTGTGAGAGAAAATGGTTTTCGAATTTCCCAAGTGGGTAATTTGATTAGTGAACACAAACCATGCAAAAAGCTTACGCAAATCTTTAGTTTCTTTTCCACCTCGATAGACAAACGAGATTCATACATTTGTGCGCAAGAGTGGTTTTCTCTCTTAACGCCATATTGTGATTGCATGCGGAGCACATAGACTTCCTGTTAACCACTAGCACTTTTCGCGTTTTACTATAACCACATATCCGTATTAAGCCGCAGAGCACAGCGCTTCCACGAAATTGTAATTTAATTTTCGAAAACCAAATGCTTTTCGCTGCTGCTACATTACAGAAATTTTATTTTGGTTTTCCCATTTTAACTAGAACTGCTCTTGTAGTGCGTGGAGTTTTGAGGTGTACCAGTATATAGAGAAATCTTAGATTATTTGTGAAATTCTTTCCTTTTTAATGAAGCAAATTTTGGTGTTACTTTTGTAGTGTAATACAATGGTTTTGATTTGTTTTTGGCGTTTTCTAGGTATTTAATTATATTCGTGCCATTTGTCGAGAGATGGCGTAATATTGTTATTGTTCCATTGCTCTAAAATTGCGCACACGCCTTAGGAAGGTAGTGTGCTTACACATATTTTTCAGAAAATGACATTCATTTGAAGCTCAAATAACAATATTTTTTTATTTACTTAAATTACTGATTGAAAAAGTGGTTTTTTCGGTGAGTTTTTCTTCATTTCTTCAATATGCAGAAAATATCAGCCGAAAATTATCGTATTTTGCTGATTTTATTGCATTTGTTTTATTTAAATTAAAGGATATATAGGTAAAAGTGAACATTGAATGTACTGACTGCTCAGTTGTTTTTACAATAAAGTTCATAAAACCGTTTATTATGACTTCACCTTGACTTGAAGGATAGCCTTGAGATGGCGTATATTCTAAAACCGTGGTGAATAGCGTGGTTTTACTTCCTGCATGCGAAAAAGTGCTTTTGATAATGCGTTCCTCGCAAGCGTCATCAAGGCCCTGGAGAAATGGAATGTGCCGGCTCCTGTATGCAGATGGATAGAGGCTATGCTGCGTACAAAGATAGCTGAAACCATTGCACTGGAGAGAAAGATTCGTCTTGCTACTACGGGGCTGCCGGCACGGTGGAGTTTTATCTCCCCTACTATGAGTATAGTATTGGATGAACCTTGAGAATACCCCCCAAAGGTATTTAAGTCTGGCAAAGGGACGGTGTAATACGTAGGGTTAAACAACAATTCTTCAAAAGCAACCATCATCCCTTTCACAAAACGAAGATCATTTCTGGGCTTGGGGCCCCTAACACTTGTTGGTAGGATGTCTGAAGACTCCAAAGAGGTCAAATTCCTAAGTCTCATATTAGACTCAACCTTTCGGTGGAATAGGAATGTGGAATTAACACTGTTGGGAGCCACCAATGCACTCAAGATATACATACGCTTAGCTGGTAGATCCTGCATCTGCAAGCCAGGATCATCGGATGGCTGTATATCATGATCATAAGGCCTATTGTCACTTACGGTTGGGCTTGGGCATCGAAGGCAACGCAGTCTACCGTAGGTTTTCAACTATCCAAGCAGCAAAGACTCGTCTGCGTCTGCACTTCAAGGACAATGCGCACTTGCCCAACAGCAACACTTGAAGTATCTAATGATGAAACAGTAAGTTTCTCAAAGAAATATAAATTTACTCTCGGCAATAAGGCGGAGTGGAATTATTCCACGCTCGATTTACTTCTGAGGAGCCGCACTCTCCAGTGGTATACACGCGATACCGCATTCCAAACTATCCATACCAATGTGGCGTTTTCCGAGTATCTTTCAAGCGGAAGTCTTGTACATCTGCTCTTTGTGCCGGGGCATAAAGGGATAGCCAGCAACGAGCTAGCGGACGAACTAGCTTTCTCTGCGCAGTTTTCAGGATGTTGGGGCTAGAACATTGCATTGCGGTGGTACAAAATGGGCATGGTCTCTTGCACAAACTGCCGGTCTTGCGACATAGAACCGCAAACTCAAGAACACCTGATTCTGGAATGCCCAGCAATTTGAGAAAATATGCGCAATGTCCTTGGGTCCATCTACGTGAACAGGAATCACATCACTTACAGCAAGCTCTTGGAATTGTTCAGAGTGCTGGCCCTTTATAACCAAATGTGATATAGGAGAGGGCACAATAGACCATACGTCGAAACACAAAGCCTCAATTATTTTCTATCTCCATCCAGACTTTTCATACCAGCAAAAGGATCCCACCACAGTTAGTCCTTCTTTCTTCTTATTAATTAATTATTAAATTCGTTAATTAAGAAGTATGATTATATTCAAAACAGTACTCACTATTTGAATAAATGCGAAACCTGTACTTGCATAAAGTTTATTAAAACATTTACCGAAACCACGCTATATTTGGCTACTGCACAATTACCACCGAAACTTCTGCCTTCACTGCATTAACTTTTGCAGGAAAAGAAAGCAAAAAGCAAAGAAGAATAAACAAAAGTGCGACAACTCTTCGCATAATTCCCGCAAGTATTCATTTCCAGCCAATAAGTATGGTCCTTTTCCTTTAGCGAAAACTATGTCGTCAGGTTTAATTGCACGAAGTCAAAAGCAAACAAGCTTTGAATGTAAGACTGGTTGTAGAGCGAAAGACTCAATGCGCTTCCTCGAAATGACTTGCTCAACGACTGCGTGAAACTCGACCGACGCTTATTAACATTTATTTCGAGTGTAATGAAATACGGCAACTCAAAAACAACGAGGTATCGCATGAAAATTTGATGAAGCAAATTTAAGTTGCATGAATTTGCAGCGGTAAAATTTTTAATTAAAGGCGAAACTTTCTACACCAACTCAAGAGAGGAGCACTTCAAGTGAATTGTGAATTGTGCTCTTGTTGTTGTTGTGCGCGCAAGAAAATTTCGAAGAAACAAGAAAAAATAATAATCATTTAAGCACCCTGTGGAATTGTGTTCCAATTCTTAGCTAAAATTTATAATGACTTTTTGGTGGAAATTGTGCGTGTTGCGTCAGCACTTTTCCACAGCAGCAAGTTGTTACGTTCACGGTGTTGCTCACAGAAACTTCAAATTCAAATTTAAATTATAAACGGTCATAGTGTGGCAAGTGGGAAAACAGTGGGAAAATAGCCGTCGGCAGCTGTTAACTCACCGAAAGGAGCTCGAGTTGGCAACAATATCACAAAAGGATGGATTTGAATTTGAAGTTGCTTGGCAGCGAAAGACTTCAAGTGCCAAGCAAATATATTGCTACAAAAGTGTGCAACTTTAGTAGGAGTTGTGCTGAGACATAATTACATAGAAAAGCTTTTCAACTTTCAGCCCTTATTCGTTCCTAATCTTTTTGAAATGTACTATGTTTTAGTTTAGTCACATTATATGTTTCATTTTTAATGAGCATAACAAATTTGAATAGTTTTTGAATGATTTTGATTTTTTTCTTTCTAAAAGATCTAATCTCACTATAAATTCTCGAAAGTTTTAACCCAATAACGACCATCACACAGTTTGACGCTTTTAACGAGCATTTCATAAAAATTATCATTATACAAAAAAAAAAAAAAAAAACAAATATCAACAGTTAAAATCATCCACCATAATGTAAAGAAGTCAGGGTAACTTTTCTCTTATCCTCACGCAATAACGCTCTCACTAAGAACAGTTTGAACATTCTTTAATGAACCTCCTAATAACACTACTCTCTTTGCAACCCTAACTCAGCAAGAAATAGAAGCTAACATCACAGTCGCAAACTGAGTGTACTTATTATGTTATAAATATGATGGATTTAGATCATGAGATCGTCAGAATCAAGGTATGATTAATTTTGTGAAAAACCTAAAGTTCATGAACTAATATATTAAATATTATTGCACCTAAGAGCTAGCCCTCTGAAAGAATATTTATAACAATTCTGAAATCTTAAAGATTAATCATGATATTGATGTATCGGTCAAAACGAACAGTAAAATGGGTGTTTGAGCGGTTTTTGAGGAATTAGGCCATTTGGATGTAAAAAAAGGAATTGGTCTAAAGTTAAATTAGACCAATGATTTTTTTTCTTTCTATTTTAATCTTTTTCTGAGAACCGAATTTGGCTCTTGAAGTCTTTATACATAATATATTCTTAAAAAAATAAACATCTTTGAAATAAACGGAAACAAGGGATATGCCTACGATTTAATTTGTTATATAATAATGATATTTTAAAAAGGTTACCTTTGAAATTTGCAAGAAAACATTTCGATTTTTGAGTCTTTCATCCAAAAAAATTTTACCTTTGCCTCAATACTTCGCTTGACTCATTATCTGGAAAGAAGCTCATAGGTCCGTGCATTACAGTGTTATCGATAAATCAATACGTTGTTTTCAAAAAAAAAAAAAAATGAATAAATAAATAAAAACTATTTTTGATTATTTTATCAGCAATTGAGGCATTTAAGTCAGTAATCTCGGGTTTAACAGCGTCGACAGGGGAGTATACATAACCCCACAAGTAATAGTTGCACGACATTGGAACACGCTAGATAATGCGCTCACCTAAACCCAAAGTTTCCTTGAATAAATTAATTGCTTCGCTGGCTGTACGGCATTTCGTCCTATTCTAACCAAAAGCCGGCCGCAGCAACGTTTTTCAATACAGGTATGAAAAGGTATGAAAATTAACTATAGCTATATAGCGTTCGTCGTTGATTGAAGCATTACGATCGACTTCACTCTTTAAGAAATATGGACGAATGATAATTTTCGCTATCTGAAGAGCACAGCCAACAGTGACTTTCTGAGAATGTAATGGAGACGCAACACTGGCTTGTGAAATATCATCAAAAAATGCAGCATTTTTTTTAATAATTTACCCATTTAATAAAATCATTAATAGAAAGCTTCACCGATGAAAAAAATTTTCTTGAAAAAATCCGGATCGGTGGCCGTCTCCATTTGGTCTCATTTATCAAACGAGCTAGAACCTGGTTCCTGAGTAACTCCCATCATTATTAAATGGCAAATCAAACCGAGTACAAATGCGACTTACTGAAAATCAGACATCTAAAAACCACCTTTTATATTAATTTTCATAATATGCCTATTACCAAAAATATTAATAACACACATCGAAACGAAATTCAAATTTTTTATTTTCATAAACATATTTTTCGATATAATAATAATAATGGCAGTGACAATTTGAAAGCATTTTGCATCGTAGCGCGCTAATGACTTCTTTGGTTTATTAAATACTTGCAGTCTCAGAAAGACTATTTGTGTATATATACCTATGTATATATACAACTGCATATTACACATAAACGAATAGTTGCGCACCAAGTTTTGACATTGTTTGCCTAAGTTACCTTAAATAATGCTTAGGTGAATTAAGTTCCCGTGGCGACACACAAAAGTTTGGCGAACGCTGGCAAAGTTTTCCTGGGTATTTGCTTGTTGGCCACAACCGTTTGCCTACTGTTACTATATTCTTCGTCGCTTCACCCATGCTTATACATATATGAAAAATGTTAAACGTTTTATGACACTGCGGAGTGCCATTCTGTTGTGAGTTGTGGCAGATCAGTTGCAAGGGTGTGCTAGCAAATAACAGCAGTGTAATGAATGCATGAGGCACTGAATAATAAAGTTCATGTATGAAAATTTATAGATAAATAAAAAAACGCCTAACAGTTAAATAGGTGAAACATTTTTTCATCAGATATCTTTGGCACTGGGTAGATAGAACCCAATTGCAA
This sequence comes from Bactrocera correcta, assembly GCA_027475135.1. Lineage (NCBI taxonomy): Eukaryota > Metazoa > Arthropoda > Insecta > Diptera > Tephritidae > Bactrocera > Bactrocera correcta. The sequence goes on along the minus strand of CM050323.1, from coordinate 28,138,312 downwards.
GTAAATGTATAAAATTCGTTAAATTATAAAATAAATTAAATAAACACTTTAAATCATAATGATCGGGCAATTATTGTAGTAGTATGTATTGTTTAAAACTATTTTTTTTTCACTTGTTAGTTTATAATGCTACTCTCGATTCGTCGAGTGAAGACAATGTATCAATTCTGATTATAAAATAATATTGAACTCTGTTCTTTATATACTGCGTTCCAGGCCAGAAAGAAATTACGGGAAACAAAATAGGTGCTGAGATTGCGAATCCGTCTGGCTACCGAACAACTGCATGAAATACCTAAATCGGTAAAACCGATACACAATGAGAGTTCCAAAAAAGGTAACAGACGAATCAGGGTGAGATGGATGTCTTAAAGACATGCAGGATCGGTAGGATTAAGAGGTCAGTAGGGTAATCTTGCCTGCTTTTTGACATTTTTTTATAGAAATTTTTATTTGCTTTTTTCACATATTATTATTATTATTATTTTTGGGCCTTTTCCGAAACCTTCCAATGGTAAAGTTGGTTTCTAAATTAATTCTAAGGGTGTAAGGGGACAGAAAATGCAAAAAAAAAATTTTTTAAGATTACCCTACTGACCTTACCTTAAAGCAAAAAGCAAGAGGTCCAAGAAAAAAATCATGATTCTTCCTTACACGATCTTGAAAGGACTTAATGACATCCCACAAGTTTCTGCCGTCACATATGAGTCGGTTAAACTTTAGTAATGACGATAGGTGCATAAAGTGCAGGCCAGTATGCATGAGAGAGTCGCTGGAATATCTCTTATTTTTCTGTCGGGCCTTATCTGGAATCGTCTTAGATCTTTAAAAGCTTCATTATTCAATGGATCAAATAAAAAATAAAAATTAGTTGTCATTCGTTTTTAAAATTCCCAAAAAGCGTTGGCGTCTTGTATGACGAATATTTTATCTCAAATTGAACTGAAACTCCATCTGGGATTACTGCTCGGAAAAAACAGCAGGTTTAAGTATGTCGAGGCAGCTGGCCAGAATAACCTAATCTTTATTACGAGACTCCTTCCTTCTTTCACTAAGTCAGCTCGGTCGAGTATTTTTTTAGAAAAAGCTATCAGGAGCTATTTCTGAACAGCTTGGAATAATAAACAACCTTTAATCTGCGCTATTTACCTCTAAAACTATTTATATTGTTCAAGTTTTGACAATGTTGAAAATTGAGTTGAAGGTGTTACAAACGTCGGTTATGAACTTATCGTTCAAGCTGCGTGTGTAATATTTTCCAAAATGTTGGTATTTTTAGCAACTCAGGAGAATCGTTTATAGGTTCATTTCAAAATACTATTGTAGATTCAGGAAACTGTCTATAAAACTGTTATTTTTGGTTCGCATTTAAACCGAATGCCCAAAGGCCGTTGGTTTAGTAAAAAATTTACTGGTGAACTAGACTAAATGATGGCCCCAAAAGGGGTGTATTTAGTGATCATATTCTCCTAATTTTATTCGAATCACCATTTTTTTCTACCGTTTCTCTAACATTTTTCCAGTCTTCTTGTCTGACTTTAGTGTGTCATAGACGTCGATTAAAAGTCATATCCATTTTACTACAATTTTCTAAACAAATGCGATACTAATGTCTTCCTACGTCAGCTTTAGAAAATATGAAAATGCATGTAAAGGTAAATAGTCGGCAATATAAAATATTAAAGCACAATAGACAGTATTTTTTGTTTAAACTGAAAAGTCAAAATATGTAAATAAAACATTACTTTTGTTATGCTATCCATACAACGCTTAAGTTAGAATTAAATGTATACATATTAGAAACTTTTTGTGTAACGATTACAAAAAATATGTTAATATATTTATGAACAAAGGTTAGATTTTTGCGCTCTTTATTTTCAAGTGCATTATTCTGTCATAAATTTCAACTACGGCACTTGTGTGCTGCAACAAGCTTTCAACTCTTAAAAGCATTTTAACGACCAATAAGAGCACTAAAAGATCGCATTTTTATAAAAAAAAAAGAAATTATTTTCCACACACACATACACACATATTGATTGCAAAATTCATGAATATACGTTTTTGTGCATGTGATTTTGTATTAAAAACACACCATGTGAGAATAACAAAAACATTTGCATAAATGAGTTTATGCATGCAGATGCAAACACAAGCATGTGTTCGAGCATTTGTGTATATAAATTTGTGTGTTAGTGTGTGCGTACCTGTGCGGAGTTCACTCGTTAATGGTTATTCACAGAATATTACCTTTTGTGCTTAATTTTATAGCAATTAGGCACGTACTCATACACTGCGCTCATGCACGAGTGTGCAAATATGAAAAACTGTGAATAGAGCAAAATTTGCATACGCTCGCTTATGCAACAAAGGCAAACTTTAGTTTTTTGGAGTAAATTAAGTATTTTTCTAGTATTTAAAAATAAAGAAAACATTATTAATATGTTTTGCAAAATACTACAACAGTGCATGTGTGCATGTATGGAAAATATGGTTTTAATCTAATGCTGCAGTTCACTTTTGGAATAAAGTTAGTTTGCATTTTCGTAGCAGTGAGTTATTTAGAATGTTATTTAAAGTTTATGTTTAGTAAAATTTCAACAAAAACAACTTTTACGCACTAAAATGTCAAAATATTGCTCATACGCACTGGTGTATTTGTTTTAAAAGTTTGGAAGAAATTGTATGTAATATTGCAAATTTTTTGTAAAGAAATTTTAAATATCCTGCTAAGTCTGTAAAGCGATTATGATTCAGTTTTTTGTGACTAAGTTCTATCTTGAAAGAGATTTCATAAAACTTGGAATTCATAGTTTTATATAATTTTTGTACTAGGTAATTGTTTCTTGACAAATCAAGTGTATGGATACATTAACTAACGAATGTATAGCATTTTTATGACACAGTACTCACTTTAATGGCTACTTTACTTTTTATAAATCTTTGTTAACCTCGGAAGGATCACTTGGTATCCTGTTTCATACTTGAAATTATATGGAGAAGTATTTTTAAATAATTTGCAATTCAGGTCTTCAAATGTTATCCATGTTTAAATTCTTTGCAAGGTGTGTTAATAAGATTTATCGCTAAATTTGAAAGAAACCTTATGATTAGGTTCACATTTTCTTTCCATTATCTACATATTATTCCAAAATTTACATAGATCCTTACTATTGGTTCCCAAATTATTATTTTTTTTTTTATTTTTCTAAATTTATTCAGATTTGTAGACGGTATTGACGTGATAAATTTCATGTGGTATTGTGATCTATTTATGATAGATACTTGCTGCATCTTAAGTAATTTTAAATTATATTGTGAGATGTGATATGCTGTGACATAATTGAAGTGACATACAGGCATATTTTGCCATTTGGGGTGATATGATTTGTAAAATTACATGAGTTGCCTTTTTGGTAGCTATATGATGTGATGTGATGTCCCTTTTTTAAGTTATATTGGAGAGGTAATTTTGAGCTGTGAAATGTCATGACGACAAAATAGGGAAAAGTGATTTTTTAATGATTGTTATTAGTTACTAAAACCTTAGTAATTATATAATGGAATGAATTTTTTGTGATTGGTTTGAAATAATATAATTTAAAGTGTTATGCTGAATGTGACAGTATGGGGTGATGTAGTTGTTTAAAATTACGCGGTATGATGTGCGTTCTTTGAGGTTATATGAGATGATGCGATATGTTTTAAGTGATATGATTCATATTTTGTAGAATATTTTAGATTAAAGTGAGTGATAAGACATTTTATGAGGTTATAGCATGTTATTATGTTATTACTTTTATTGGTAATAACCCGTAATCACTTATTTCATTATCATTTTTATACTATTTAGGGTATTATATGATAAGATGTTATTGTTGTGATTGATTTGATGTGACTTTTTGGGTTATGATGAATATAAGACGAAGACTTTTGTTATACAAAGTCTCGCGAAATAATTTCTCTTCAGTCATATAATACAATTGTATTTACGTGACATATTTAGGTTATAAGACGTTTTGTTATAGGAGATTCGAGCTGATGCGATGATGTGCCGTTTGCATAATAAACGGCGGTGTGACATGTCTTCTTTTATGTGACTTTAATATATTGCCTAAAGCGTTACATGAAAAACAACTATTTCTTTTAATTGATGTAATTTGATGCAGCTTGGTTTAAAGCGGTATTATAGTCTGGAGGCATGAATTACAGGATTTTTTGAAGTACCGTAAAAAAAGCAAATCATATTTTTACGAATAATTTTTTCACTGGTATTTATTAACAGACTAGGCATATAATTATTGAAAAAAAAAATTCATAGATTATTCAAACCATTGCAAATGAAAGATGAAATATCGTAACAGAGAAATATACATGTCCTTTTTCATATAAACTCAAAATTTATGGGAAAAAATTAAATAATAAAATTTTTTGGATATTTTTACTTTTATCCCCTTTATATAGGTTAGGTGAGGTTAATTTGGTAGGTCAATAAGCCACGTGTAGCCTGATTTTGATCCTTTGCGATGCCAGATTGAGCTCAGTTGCTAGGTCTAAAAGGAATAGTCATCCTTTAGGATGCCCGAGCTTGACACGAATTTTAACACAATCTGCGACATCTAGTTTCAGGTTTATGGGGAGCACAGTTGCTTACAACGTAGGCTTGCCAATGCCGAACAAGTGCACCAGAGATTCTCCATTGCTTCCCTGTTGCCTTGTTTTTTTCATGCAGTCTTCTCGATCCGTCAAACCCATCCTGCGGCCGTGTATTGCCAACAAACAGTGACTAGTTAGTACTCCCTTCATGTTTTTACAGTCTCTTCTATCGAACGCCAATAGGAACTTTGTGTACTTCCAATCTACAGTTTTGCACATGACTTTTACCGTCTTGCACCTAGGTAGCACGTTCCATCGGTTTTTGATTTTCTTAAACATGCTTCTGTTGAGATGTTAGCCATACACCACTCTTGGCGAGAATCGCTTTTTTTGCGCTTGATGGCCTTTTGGCCTAGCACCCAGTAGAAGCTTTTTTCAAAATTTTCCACAGTTGTCCTGCTTCCTTTCTGGCGGATATATGATGCGAGGTTACTGTCTTGATTGTTGATTGGCTGTCTACGTAGATGTGTACTTTGAAATTGCCTGCAGGTGCATAAGAGAGTTATTTCCGCGGCTTTCATAACAGCAAAGAACTCATAATGAAATATACCACAGTGGTCCGATAACTTAAAAGACTGCCTAATGCCTAATTCTGAGCAGTATATTTCAGCAGCCACTCCATCATCCATTTTCGAGTCATCCATATAAATGTTTAGAGTGTTGCACGTAGCTAACATACCTTAACGCCAGCCATTTTTTTTGTTTTCCTTGAACCATCTTTCCAAGCTGAAAATGGGATCATCTAGTCTGTGCTTGCCCAATCGCTATTACTCATCGAAAGTTTTATATGTAAATCCTCCTGTAACCAGTAGTCGTCCCGCCGATTTTGCTGCGCATTTTTCTGCGAAGAGATCTATAGGTTGTAGGTTTAGTAAAAGCGAAATTTTAAAAATTCATTTACAAGCATATTCTTGAATAGCTAAACAATGAAAATATAAAAAAAAATCGATTTTTTATTTCTAGGCTAGAACACCCGATATTATGTGTTTAGTTTAGTGAAGTGATGTAGGAAATATTTTACCTAAATGTACATATGTAATATAAAAAGAAAAAGTAGAAATAGAAATAATACTAGAAGTAGTATAACAGTAGTTATCAATAAGAAACATTCATGTCAAATTATACTCTAAAAATAAAAGTTGTAACAAATTTTAAAACTTTTTATTTTTTTTTTTAAGAACCTAAAAACTAACTTATATTTTCTACATATTATATATATTCTATATTATTGATTACTATACTAGCCATATCTAATTCGCCTACTTTAAATATTTCAAAGCCCTTGCGTTCTTTGATTTTCACATCCTTTATTGAGTCACGCACATACGACAGGATTACATTCACCATTTGTGGGTAACCACAGAGTTTCGACAATTCGCTAAAAGAGGAGATAAAATGCGAAAATGGGTGTAGAGAGAATATATGATTGTGCTGAGGCTACATACGTGTTTGAATGTGTGTTCCATTGTTGAGGCGAAGTGCTCATGGCAACGAGTCCACCAGCTTAACTTAAACTGTGGGTATAAGCAATAGTTGGCAAGTCACCTGGCGCGCGACACGTTGCAAATTCAGTAACACACACACTTCCACATGTGCGGGACTCTTTGTTTGTGCAGTTACTGTGTTTTTTGTTTTCTGTTTTTTTTTTTGTAAATCTGTGTAAAGAAGATTTTCCCACTTTCAACATTTAGCACCAAAGTGGTGCAGCCTTTTTGCGCAGCCAGCTAAGCCGCCGCTTTCATGCGGACCATCTTAACTGCAGTCACCCATCGCCGTCGAAAACAAAGATAAAGTTAAATGTATTCTCCTGCCAATGTGCATGTGTATGGGTGTGTGTGTGCTTTGTGTATGCAACATTGTATGCTTGCTTGCCTGCAGCTGCAATATTTACACAAGGTATGCATTTAAAATCTGTAATCGCCTGCACCTCATTCGTGTGAAAGCGACGGGCCCGTGCGCCGCCTGTGCCGGTGCTGGAAGGAACGACAGCTCGCAATAAAGTGCTGAATAAACCCGCGCTATGACAGCATTTAATTGCTCTTTAATGCCAATGTGGGAACGCATTCAACTCACTCACCGAGTGCCGCCCAAAAAGCCGAAAAAATTTGTACTAAAACAACAACAATAGCATGGATGCAAAACGTGCGGAAGCCCACAGAGCCGCAGCATAACTTCAGCAGCTGTCGCGGTGATTCGGAAGGCAGCAAGTTGGTCGGAATAAAAATTGGCTTACTGCGTGCTCGAGAATATGGGTGCACACTGATGAAGGAAATGACGTCGGCGGAAGCATGGCAACAAGGTAATGGGCGCCAAAGCCGGCAACCACTCGAAATTGGGTAACTGCGATGCAGTAAAAGTAAACTGGCGTCTACACACATGCGCTCTCGCATATATATTGTATACTTTTGTATGTATGTTTACAAAGTATGCTATGCAAGTTGCAGTGTTCAGCTGTGGTGCTCTTCTTCAAACATTTTATTCATTTTATTTCCATACTATCTGTGTTTTTTTAGCGTGCGAGATTTTATAATACCTGCGAATTTGGGTTGTGGCATTTTCGTTGTTACTTTTGCTCGACTCTGCAGCGTGTTTTATGTGGGAAATTGAGGCTGAGCGTGTGCATACGTAGTATTCTTGGCAAAGCGAAACTCTTTCGTGTGCACACATACTCCGCTGACATACAAAGTCGTTAACTTTTTAAGTAAAATTAATGCAGTTACAGAGTTTTTGCTTGAATCTTGTTACTTCCGAGCTTCTACAATGCACTCTGAATGCAAAAACAAATGTAGTGTGATTTCATGTGAAATCCCAAATTAAGTCTAATAAAGCTGAGTTCAGTGGTTGCTGCTAACAAATTACTCAAAGTAAATCATTTATAATAAGGAAGTCTTCTTCGTCTATTTTAAAGATCTTCGTCAAGTTTAAGCACATGAAGGCGTGTTATATAAGAGTTTTCGGGTTGGAAACTTTGAAAGCCGATCTATCATCTATTTTGTCAACAGATGTCATTGCAGTCGTGTATCTCCAGTGCTACCAATCACATTGTGTCTTACCATATAGTGTTAGAAAGGTGAGATTTTAAGCTTTATTTAAATAAACTTTGGGGAAGTTAAAAAAGGTTATAGCTGTTAAAAATAAGTGAAAGTAATAAAAGAATTCACTATGTTTTGATATTTTTGTATAAAAAATAAAATTTTGCTGTATCAGTTCGTGTAGCACAACAATGGTTCGCCCGCTTCTGTTCTGGAAATTTCGATGTGTACGATGCACTTCACTCTGGTCGACCGTTGAAATTATGGAAAGATTGACCAGGACCATCACATAAGCAGCCATGACATCGCTAAGGAACCTAACATTTATCATCAAACGGTTTCGAACCATTCAAAAAAGGCTGGCTACAAAAAGAAACTCGAAGTTTGAGTACCAAATGAATTGTCTATGAAAAAATTAATGGACCGAACATCTGCTTTTCATTGCTGAAACGAAATGAAATCAAATCATTTCTGAAGCGAATAACAGGAGACGAAAAGTTGATCAAATGCAACAATTCGAGCGTGGTGTAGCTCAACAAATGGTCACAAAGTCAGGATTGAAATCATCCTCTATGAAGCAAGCAATCGAAAAAAAGGCCAGAATTGCTGAACAGAAAGGGCTTCGTCTTCCATCAGGACAACACAGGAGCACACATATCTTTGATGACTCGGCAAAAACTGGGAGAGCTCATCTGGGAAGTTTAGATACATCCACCATGTAGCCCCGACCTTGCACCATCAGACTGCCATTTGTTTCTGTCAATGCAGAACTCCCTTAATGGCGCAAAGTTGGCTTCAAGAAAAGCCTGTGAAAATTACTTGAAAATTTTTGAATCTGAATAACAATAAGGCTGTGGACCTCTACTTTAACGCTTTTTTACTCCTTAAAACATATCGGTATGTCGTATCACAAAATTTGCTTCAGTTTGCTGAAAAACTGTCCATACTATCTATATCCCTTCCTAACTATTCTGGTATTTTCGAGACGGTTAAGGGCCTTGTTTGAAGCCATGTTAGAGCAAATGATTTAAATGAAGGGATATGATGTGATGTGACTTGTTTAAAAATATGGAGAGATCAAAATTTTTTTAAATGATACGTGGAAAATATGATATGATGTAATTTTTTTGACATGATATGATGTGAGTTGTTTGATATGATATGATGTCATATATTCAATGATGATATTTGAATGAATCGATAAGATTTATATTATTTATATGGAATAAAACGTGATTATGACATTGTTTTATGTGATAAAACGCAATATGTATAAGTGCTGTGAGATGATGGCACTCAATTTATATTAGCCATATGAGGGGATGTGGTGTGACTTGTTTGAAGTGAAGTTAAACTGCTTGATATGAGTTGGTTGAATCGTAATTTTTTTTGTTGTTATATGAAGGGATTATTTATTTTTGACTTATATATGTATATAATTAATATATATTTTAATTTAAATTATATGCTGTGATGTTTTTTTAATCATATGAGCAAATGTAGATATTTAAAGCAAAATGTTACTAGTTTGGAATTTATATGAAGGAATATGTGCTTTTCAAGTGGTATGACATATTTTATTTTATAAGGTGGTAAGGGATATGATTAGCTTCAAGAATATGGAATGATATAATGCAATTTTTTTTATATTGTATGATGTGATGAGATTCACTTGAAATGCTATGAATGAACCTTAATACGTCAGACATCGCCAAAAGCTCGAAGGAATGAAAAAAAAATTCTGTTGTTTGGGGTTTGAGAAGTACTTTTGCTCGAACTAACAAAAGTTTTTTTAATGTATAACGTTTAAAGGCTCACCAAATATAATAGATAATATACTCATATGTATTGCACATTTACATTCATAAATTTTTTGTAAAAAAAATTCAACATTGAAAATCACACAATATATTACACTTTTTAAACCCTTTGTGCCAAATATAAAACGAATTGTTTTATGTTCATGGCCTCGTAATATAATAATTGGCAGGTGATTGAGTTACCAATCCGCACGATTAAGAGCATGCATTGAAATCCATTAGTTTTCATTAGTTTGGCTTACAAAAACTTATAATGAAATAATCGCTACAACAATAAACTCAGTGGTGATAAGCTAAAGCACAAAAATTTTAATTATAAATTTTCACAGCATGTACTACAACACACTCATATATAGTACATATGTAATACTGTTTTACTTTTCGCATTTATATCAGAGTGCTGGCGTACGAATTAATCCTGCGCCGACAAAAAATTCAACGCATTACAATTTCAAATGTAAAAAACAGAAGCAACGCAAACAAGCATATTTTTCTCGAAACATATAGGAAAAAGCCCAAAAGCGTGCTAGCATTTTTAAAATGCCAAATTTTTTAGCGTCGAATAGCCTGCTTGACATTTTGATAATTTATTACAGTGTGCGAGTGAAATACCAATTACAAAAAAAAAGCTTAACATATGTTGAAAAGGCGAAGTGGAGAGCACTTTAAAACAAATGGCATGACGGATAGCTATTGTCTGTGGCTGATGGCCGCGTTTTAGGCGCTTATTCATGCATTTCAAACAAACAAAAATTTAAATGCTGTAATAGAGTTGTTAAAATGCTATTTGTAAAAACAAAAAATGCTAGATAAAGCGAAATCATTTGAAAACGGCCGCCATTTTTTTTTTCAAAGTGTCAAGGACAAGTTGGTTTTTCTAAATTTTATTTGGTGGATTTGTTATAAAATGAATTAAGATAAATATTTGCATTTATTTGAAGCGAATTTTTTAGCCGGAAAATAGTCTGGTGACAGTCGCTTAATTGAATTTTTTTTACATTTTTATTTATTTCTCAAATGTTTATACTTTTATTTAGCTGAAATGAAAATATTTTTATTAACGTTTATTTGATTAAATTTAATCTACTTTTGTGCTGTAAAAATATTACTTTGATTTTATAAGCTGCTAGAAAATATTAATGAAATTTTGCAAACGATTTTCTTTCTTTTCAGGTGAGTGTGACTGTTCAATAAAATATAAATTACACAATGGAAATGTGAGTAACAAATTTCATTATATTTAAATCACAGTAAAGAAACACTAATTTATCGAAAATTTTTCAAAAGTACTTAGTACTTTACTAAAAGGTAAAGGATTGACCCTCTGAATTTCTATTTGGGTATATTTGATATGGAAACCAACAGTTAATCGAGTTTTAAGCACATTTTTTTCAAACTAACTAAAAATGTGTCAAAATCTTTTTCTATATTTGCGAAATAAATAAGTTTATTTAAGACATGTGTCTATCTTTTAGCTATTTCAGCGTTATTTATAGCTTGTTTTCTTAAAACACGATTACAATTTTTTTCTAAGACCACCATAAAATATTTTTTGATGAGAGGTTTGAAGTTAAGGAGGGGATTCCGGACCATAAAGCAATTCATATTTGTACTATTTATATTTTAATTGTTATTTGATAACATTACAAGAATTCAGAAAAAAGTCAACAAATTTAAATGATTCAAAATGTAAAAATCTAAAAAATAGGAATACACCAGAATAAAGTCGGAACGTCTAATTCTGCAGAAAATTTGGTAAAAATATTTTCCACTAATTGCCACAAAAAATTTATATTTTT